>JAQFVV010000466.1:0-529023 GCA_028023455.1 Epiperipatus broadwayi
TAAATGTAATAATTGCCATATATGGTTAACTTTCTAATATATTTTTAGGTCAAAAATTAAGTAGAACCTGACCAATCAATTTTGTTACCTAAGACAAGCCTTACAAATGAACATGATTTTAAAATTATTGAAAAGGTTTCTTTGTGAAAATGTGCTAAGTAACTGAAGGGAAAAAGCTGCATATATTTACATATTATATATTGAATGCAGAAAGGGAATTTGTAGTTAACTGAAAGGAAAACTTGATTTCTGTTTTTCAAGGTCACAAAGGAATTGAGCAGTGACAAAATTCTTAATGTCCTATTCCATACATGTTTGTCATTGCAGCTATTATTATGATGTGACAATTTAAACAATATATAGGCTGTTAAACCACTAAACATCACATGGTCGTACCATCTCTATGGTTAGTACATAATTTGTTAAGAAACATGCAAAACTTTCCACAGTAGTGTCACTCTAAAATAACCTTTTACAAGCATTCCGTGTCAACCAAAGTAATGGTTGGCACAGGTGGTACTACTGTGGTGGAGCGTTTTGCTTGTTTAATGTATAGGCTATTAATAACACCTATTATCAACATGGTGAGTTTATTGACTTTCTTCTTTTAAGTTTAAGATCAAGAAAATATTATGATCTTTTCTTTTAATCACCTGATAGTTTTTAATTAAAATATCAATTGAGCTTTCTTTTGAAGGCATAATGAATGTATGTGTGAATAACCTTTTTATGATATTTACAATACGATTTTCAAGACTAAATTACGGAAACACAAATTATAGCTGAATTTGAATAATACCGTGAATTTCCTGATGTGAATCCAGATCAAGCATTTGATGATGACCTTTTACTTAGGTATCTATAGCTGCAGATTGCTTAACAAGTAGAAGGAAGATAATGCAAATTGTAAAGAACCGTCTAATATTAAATGATATTACTGACTTTTTAAAGTTAGAAAAAAAGATGTGAAAAGACATACTTTTTACAAAAGCGTCAAATATTGGCACAAGCAGTGAATGGATTTATAAAAGTGAAGAAGAACATTGTAGAGTTTGATGGTATGTAAGTAAAAGCGGCAAAGATTAGTTATTCAAATTAATAGAAGATACTAAATGCAAATAATTCATGATTATACTCCAATAAATTCTCTGCCAGATGAAGAAGTAGAGGATTTTTAAAGGAATGCACAAATAAGTTTTGATCAAATCAAATAATATTTGAAAATTGTTGTGAAAAGTTTTGATGATAAATTGATAAACTAATAAAATAAGGAGATGTCAAAATTGGCAGAAAAAATTATAAATTATGAATTTTTTTTTTAAAAAAATACTTAAATTGGAATGTATACGAAAGAACTTCAAGATTGTCATGTTCTTCATAGACTTAGCATACAGAAGAGTAATAATTGATTTAGTGATATGTAAAATATAATGCTTAATGTAAGATGAGATGATAATTATTAAGAAAGTCAATAATAATTGATAAGTCATCACACGACCGCCACTTCTTCTGCTTGCGTATAACTGTTTTAAAACAGACAAAACTCACTATACATATGCACAAGCTTTCTGGCATCCATTAATTGCTTCCTAATTTTGCCTGTTTTAATAACTGATGATATTCCTAATCTTCCGAAAACACTAAAAATGAATTTAAATTAGAACTTTGAAAATCATTTGTAAATATTAAAAAGCTTTGAAGATAATTTAAGTTTGACTGAAATATATGATACTGTACCAAGAACTATATGAAAGATAACTGGTACAAAAGAAACAACAATTACCTAGTAATATCTCTACCAATTATCAGATTATAGGAAAAAGAAGGTATATGATTTTTTTTTTTAATGTTCTATTAAGAAAATATCTAGAAATTTATAAAATGATATAAAAAGAGTCAATGGTATAAGAAAATATAATTGTGAATTGACAATGGCATTATACAAGAAGAATAGAAGGTTCAAAATTGTAAAATATATTAATATTGAATTTTTGCAATTAGAAGAAAACTTGAAATTGTTGCCAAAAAAAGAGATGACACTATTTGCATCAACTACATTTTAATGATACCCAATAAATAGAGTATCCTCCACAAATTACATCTTCCGAATTTCAAGGCATTTTAAATAAAAAGATGAGACATGCAGCTAAATCTACGAAGAAAAGAAAACTTCAGGAAATGATGGAATAATAATCAATATGTTAAAAGAAGCAGATGAAGGAATTGAAAAAATGTTGACAAACTGCATATCAAATATCTAAATAATAAAAAAATACCAGTACAGTACTAATATTAGAAATTACAAAGTACTAATATTAAATTACATACCTATCAGTTTCTATAAGTTCTATACAAAATTATTACCAAGATAATTACAACTCATCTATAATGAACTTTGGATTTTAACTAATTAAAAGGACAAGCTAGATTTAAAAATGGTTTACCTCAGTGTATCACATCTAAGCATTAAGAAAAGTTATAGAAAGGTTCAGTGAATTTGAGTTACCATTATATTTTGGAGTTATAGATTATGAAAAGCCACTTGCTACTATAAATATTTCTACAGAGATTAAAGCATTGGATCATCAAGATATAGGGCCAGAATATTGCTATATTCTGAAAAATATTTATCAAAGTACAATATTAATTATTAGATTACATGATAATGCCATAAAGATCAATATTAAAAACACTGTATATAATAATAATTCTACATTCTAAAATATTTTACATCAGTTTTCCAAAATGGAATTGGAAACTATGGGAGAAAATTAAAGGGAGATTATTTTAGAATTGCAAGAGTTGTCAGATGAAAATAAGCAAATAAGATTATAATTGAATGATTAATGTTCAGTGGATTTTTTCAAAAGAAAATAATGAATGACATTAATGAATTAGAAAAAATTAATAATTGCAAATATTTTGATCAGATTATTAACACAAATGGATACATAATCAATCAAATTAATCATAGAATTAAACTTGGATGGGGTGCTTTCGATATAAATAACATTATTAATAGGAAATATGTCTGTGTAATTTAAAAGAAAAGTTTTAATAAATGTGTTTTATTTGATTGTTCTTATGTATGGATCAGAGACTTGAACATTTGATAGAAAATCACAAGTCAATGAAATATGGACAGATGTATGTTAGGAATAACATCAAAAGATTGCATTGGCGTGAGAACAAACTGGTATTACTAACATCATTGAAGCAGCAAACAGACTGAAATGGAACTAGACTGAACATATGCTAGAATAGATAACAATAGATGGTTAGTCACAATTTTAAGTTGGATTCCAAGAGATAGTTAAATACCAAGAAAGAGATTACATGTGAGATGAGTGGATGAAATAAGAAAGTGAAAATATTGTACTTGTTATTATTTTTTTAAATATTTTGCTGTAGCATATAATAATTTTGACTATACTTCTGAAAATCTAAGGTAAAATAAAACATTATCTTCAAACACAATTTTCTAAACTAAAGAACTATAAAACTATCAACTAATGATAATGCTATGAAAGATATCACTGATTAATGTACAGCATGCATGATCAATAAATTTTGGGTCTTTCTGAATGCTAAGCAATAAAATTTATTAACATGTGAAAAAACAACTTATAAATGAAAAAAGTGTGAAAGTAAAGTTTTTTTTAATTGTTGCAATTTGTTTTTTGCTTTTACAAGATCAATTTTAATTTAAAATATGAATCAGAAAACAGGGAATATAATATATAAAAAAATTCAAATGTTAAAACTATTAACTAGTAAAAAATGTTATAACAAACACTATTTGTTATTGTGAACATGCAAGAACAAGAACTATATTAGACCATTAAAAAGAGTGGGATTCCACTCTTATTGTTAAAAGGAGGTTACCTAGACAACAGTTAGAAATTGTTGATTGTTATTAATATTGGGGTTGTGTAAGTGCTGACTGGTTTTAATGATTACTTATAAATGCATTTAACCTTGGACATTATTACACTTACTAATTAAGTAATATTTTGGGTGCAATTTGAAATTTATAATTGTACTTTGTAATGTTATAATTGATTATTTACTAGTCTGCATTCAAAATAGGATTTCTTACCTGTTTGAAGAGGTTTAAAATTTTTTGTATCAATAATTTCAATCTCTGTGGTCACGTTACAATCTTTACTGTCTATATAAGTATATTAGATCATTAATAAGGGCAGGATTCCATCCTTATTGTTAAAAGGAGATTGCCTTGACAACAATTAGAAATTGTTGATTATTATTGATATTGGGATTGTCAAAGTATTGACTAATTTTTACTGATATATATAGCAACAGTATAAAAAATAGTGATTCCACGAATTGAGTGACAATTGTAACATCTCAATATACATTCTGAGTCTCTTTTTATGTGGTAGATAGGTTCTGCAAAAAACCCATATAAAATAAATCACACAAAAATAGACTTAACTTACATTGAAAAATGTGGTATACATTCCATAATTTTCAATAATCACATAAAAGCACAGCAACAAGGTAAAATTACTTTAAAATTCACACAAAAAATAAGGAAATAAAGTATGACTAATAAAAAAATTTAAATATTTGAAAAAAATTGATACAAGACAAACTTTTTTTATTTACTATTTAATTTTATTCAAAACAATATGTTTTTATGTGTAATTTATTTTACATTTTTTCATACATATTTTAATCATTATCACTATTTGACAATATGAGGCTACATTTGTGAACTGATAAGAAATCGGATTCATCACAAGAGGAAATACAATTAGCACCAACTTCAGTCTCATGCTGTGTCTAATAAGGTGCATCAACTGAAAATTTTTGTTCGTGGCTTCAAGTCATACTAAAACTGTCAATTTTTGCATTATCGTAGCGAATTTATGGTGTTTTTAAAGCTTAAAATGTATCATACAGCACTGATTTGTTGTTCCTCATTTTGAACCATAGGGAACGCTTGACAATAATTTTGACAGCTCCAAGTGCTTTATTTTGATATTCAAAATGATAATGAATATTTTAGAGTATTTTTTTACATATAAATTATTTTGATAAAATATGCTGAAAATATAATTATTTTAGAAAAATAGTTAAGATTTTAGTCAAAATTCTTTACTTTTACACGAACATAAATTGAGAAAGAAATCAATGATGTACAAGCATTTTCTAATATGTTACAAATATTTTTTTAGGTTCTCCACTATAGAATATTTGTTTCTCATCTGATCCTTCATGTCAGCCACGGGTGGTGCAATTTCTAGCTAAATTTCTAGAAATATGCCATTTCCGTGGTCGCACCCAAGCCTTTTAAGCATTCTTTCTAAAATAAATCCTAGAAAGATTGTTAACTCGGAGTTAAGTCTTGTTTCTATGCTAAAAGATAGAGTGTTAACTTGGAGTTGTCTTCTTTCTACGATAAAATCTAGAAAGAGTGCTAACTCGGCTTAGCCACTAACAGTGTAGGCTTTTTCTGATGCTAAAAGCAGAGGAAAATGCCGTAGTTGTTTGTGTCACACACTATATCATAATGCTGTGTTATGTATTTTATGTAACAATATTGTACGAGGGTGTGTTAATTTGATCATGTCAAAAGTATTTAAATTTTCATCAGGGCCTTTTTTAAGACGAATTGATGTACTGTTACCTTTTAACAATTTAAACAGTGTCATGATTGTTCCTCGTAAAGCTATAAGTTCCTAAATTTTTGATTAGGGTGAGCTACCATAAAAATTTTAAACGATCACGCTTTGAGTCATGTTTTAGCGAGAAATTTTCCGAGACCAAGAAGATGGCTAATTCAAACAACAGAAAACTTGAAAAGATGGGAACGGCCAGACACAGAAACTGGTGCTGGAATATTTTTACAGCAGAAAAAAAAATCATCCTGCTGCTGAAAGAAAAGATTGGATTGTGCGGCAAATATATGCAGATTTGAGGTCCAAAAACATATTTTGACTTTCATTTGTAAGTCTCGTTGTAGCCGACGATGGAAATGTTTACTTCATAAAGGCAAGCTTGTTTGAGGGATTCCAAATGGCCTTCGTCAAATGTCAAAAATAAAAGAAGTAACTTCAATTTTTATTTAAACGTACATCCCTTCTTCTCCCGATAATTGTTGTCATCGGCAATCAAATGTCAAATAAAAGAAGTAACTCAAATTTTTATTTAAACATAGCCCCCAAAACCCCTCTCCTCCCAATAATTGTTGTCAGCAATCAAATGATTAAATAAAAGGAACATCAATTATTCTTTAATCGTATAGAAAAAAAAAACCCTCCCACTAATTGTCATCGGCAATTAAATGTAAACCAATCAAAGTAAGACCGTAAATTATTAGTTAAACGTAACCCAAATTATTATTTGAACATACACCGAAAAAGACCCGCTCTTTTCAGTCAAAATTAAAGAAACAACAACTATTATTGTCCCATTGTCAAACCGAATATTATTTGGGAAAACCCAAATAATTTATAAACGAAAAAAAAAAAAAAGTCAAATCGGTTTTCAATCAAATGGTAACTGATAAAAGTCACTTGATTTCAACATACACACAAACAAAGAAAACGCAAAACCCTTTCTCCCAATAATTGTTGTAGGCAATCAAATGTAAAAAATAAAAGTAACGTACAATTATTCTTTAATCGTACACAAAAACACCCCTCCCACTAATTGTTGTCAGCAATCAAATATAAAGCACTAAAAGTAAGGTAAACCGATTATTTTTTTAAACGTAACCTAAATTACTATTTGAACATACACCAAAAAAAGACCCACTCTTGTCAATAATGAAAGAAACAACAACTATTATTGTCCCATTGTCAAAAATATTAAGTTTTGGGCAAAACAAAACCGTAATTTATAAAGAAAAAAAAAAGAAAGTCAAATCGGTTGTAAATCAAATATAACCGATAAAAGTAACTTCAATTTTGATTTAAACGTACACAAAAAAACAACCCCTTTCTCCCAATAATTGTTGTCGGTAATCAAATGTAAAATAAAAGGAAGGTAAATTAGTATTTACACATCACCTAGAAACACCCACCCCTCTCACTAATTATTGTCAGCAATCAAATGGACACCACCACTAAAAGTAACGTAAACTACTATTCTTTAAATCGTTACACCCCTTCTCCCAATAATTGTTGTCTACAATCATACACACAAAAAACACCCCTTCTCCCAATAATTAGTGTTGGCAATCAAATGTAAGCTGATCAAAGTAAGACCGTAACTTATTATTTAAACATAACCCAAATTACTATTTGAACCTACACCGAAAAACACTCTCTTTTCAATAAAAAATTAAACAAACAACTATTATTGTCCCATTGTCAAAAATATTTATTTGTAGAACCAAAACCATAATTTATAAATGAAAGGAGTCAAATAGGTTGTCAATCAAATGTAAACTGATAAAAGTAATGGTTTTAATTTTTATTTAAACATACACACATACACGAAAAAAAACACTTCTCCCAATAATTGTTGTTGGCAATCAAATGTAAACCTATAAAGTAATGTAAATTATTATTTAATCGTACACAAAAACACCCCTCCCACTAATTGTTGTCGGAAATCAAATGGAAACCTATCAAAGTAATGTCAATTATTATTTAAAGATCCATCAAAAAAAAAAAACTATTCTCTCTTGAATTTTGTCAATCCAATTTTACGAAAACAGTAATACTATTTTAAAAAAAACACAAATTACTATTTGAACACACACCAAAAAAGGTCCTCTTGTCAATAAAAAAACAAAAACAACTATTATTATCCCATCGTCAAAAATATTATTTGGGAAAAATAATTCAGAAACAAAAGAAAGTAAACTTTGTAAACAAACAAACAAAAAAAAAGTCAATATTAATAGAGATTCGCTAGCCCGAGAACTTCATATTAATGTGTTTTTGGTTAGAAATTGTGCCACCCATGGCTGACATGAAGGATCAGATGAGAACCGAATATTTTTATATTTATAAATAGAAATTTATTTTTTAAAAAAATTTTTATTCACTTTTATAATCTGACAAATTATTAATTTGCTTTTTACAAATGAATGTAATATTAAAAGATGAATATATTTTACTGTTGATTCTGTAATTGAACCCATCAAAAGTTTACAACTTTAATTCACTCAACCAATGAAAAAATTTTCAGTCTAAAAGTTAATGGTTTTTTTGTTGACAATGTAATCAGTGATTAAGCTTTGAGATGATTTTACTAATTGTTTATGAAGCTCACAATATCCAGACATACAACTATTTAGCTCTCATTGGAAATTAAGATCTCATTCATAATTCATGTTATTAACAAGAAAATGATTGTCCAATTGATTAGAAAGTTGAAGAGTTTATCAAATCATTTTTGCTTGAAATGAACAGGTTTCACCACTTCTGTTTATTATCTTTTTTTAAATCTTCTACAGTATCTAAATTTATTGCCAAACCTTTTTCCAACAGACATTTAAAGTATGTAAAATGTAATGTGTATATAAAATGGCAAAATCCGATTTTAAGTGAAATATGAACTTCTTTATCGCATAAAAGAAAACAACATAAAAAGATATTAAGAAGAAACGTGAATTGCATAACTTTAAAATTGCATTAAAAAAATTTGCACAAAAAGAGACTCAGGTGTATAGGATTAATATCAGGGATAATGAGATTAGAATGTCTCACAATTGAGTAATCATTTGTAACAGTACACCATATTAGGGCAGAATTATGAAGAGATTGGAAACTATCATTATCCCAAATAAACAAACTATAAATTAAATATAAAAAGAATGAGGATGAGATATTGGACAGAACTAACTATAAGTTTATCATCATTACCCCAAATAAACAAACTATAAATTAAATATAAAAAGAATGAGGATGAGAGATTGGACAGAACTAACTATAAGTTTATCACCATTACACAAAAATAACACTTATTCATTATCATAAATGATAAACAATGAAAATAAATCAACAGTCAATCTTGTAACTGTATTTGAAAGGGGTTCATTATAAATTAGGCTGATTATTTAGCTACTATAAAATCTGTGGCAGGAATACAAACAATAATTATCTCGATGCTCATACTTATGTGCTACTCCAAAATACAACAATAAATCAAATAATGCTGAGATACTAAAAACATCTTGACCATCATAAATGCTCTGGCCACTTAGTACCATTAATTTATTAGCAAACTATAAACTAAATTTCTAAAGAAATAATAAATGAAATACAATACTTTTTGCACTAACAAGGATCATCATCATTTGGATATGCATAATACTAAATATAAACCTATAACTCCATAAAGTTAACTGTTATGCACAAGTATAGCTCAGAAAGCAAGTACTCTAAATTATTATTGTGGCAGGAGGTAAATAAATACAGTGGTTTATTCTAAATCACTTCAAATCCTAAGTTTACCCTATTATAAGTAAATAGTGCTATTGGGATCATTAAAAAAATCACAGAACATTAAGCTGTCATGAAATAAAGACACACACTGCTGTTTATAAAACGAATTGAATAGATAAAGAAATTAAGACCAAAAATATTTTAAAATAATTTTTAATAACTAATTGATTAACAATAAAATGACATGATAGTATGAAATTTTAAACATTCCTTTCCCCCAAAAATATATTTTCATAAACATTATAATCAATAAGTTGATTTATAGTCATAAATTAACTTTTAATTATGTTATTTTTTTAAAATACCTAAGAGTTGGAAAAACAACATTTTCAAGATCAAAGATAATAATCTTTGATTAACTTAAGTAACCTTTTTGTTAAGTTTTTAAGAGGGGAAGTAATGCTTCATACAAAAAATTTAAGTTAAAAAAATATGTTTGATAATTTGAAAATATTAACTTAATGTAAATATATCAATTCTTATAAAAAAGTTATTACTTTTATATAAAAAAAAATTTTTATTAATAAAAATAGAGTATGTAGACACAAAGAAATACCTACAACCATGGTTTTATTTTTTCTGTGGAGTCCTACCCCAATTATAATTTCCAATTTTTTCAGATAAGTTATTTTCGTGAAGGCCATATAAACCTGATTAATTTGCCTTTTTCTGGTTTGCAGTATTTGTTTCCAGATTAACAACAGCAAAATTTTATCCATTTTCTTTAAATAAATTTCCCAAGTGAGATTAACACAGATAGAGACTATTGCACTTGTCTGCAGATAAGGTTTCAGATTACTATAGTGATTAACTTCTCTACATTTTTCTTCCAATGAAGACATGTTACATGGAAGAAGATAATGTCTAACTTTTAGCTGAATTTAGAACCTGGTTTTCATTGTATAAACCATTTTTCAGCTAAACTCATAGTTTGCTAAAAATTTGATTAAAGTTTCTGATATTTTATGCAGTAGCTTTTCTATGATTGCTGCTGTACTATATAATAATTTGGTAATCTCTTTATTAATTAGGTTAAGACTTGACTGTTCCCTCTTCAACAGTTAAGTTAGGAATATCTACTTTTTACAAGAAACTTGGGTCTTTTGATTTATTCACACCCTATTATTTTTTAGAACAATCTTGCCTACAAATCAGTTACAATGTTTCCAACATTATAGTCTTTATAACAGCCAATTTTTCTTCTTAAGCATAGATATTGAAAAGCAAGTCAAGAACTTAAATTAACATCATAAAATTCTTGACATTATTTTCTAATTTAAAATTTTTTGCAAAAGGAAAGCAAGATAATAAGCTAATTGCAATGATTTGACATTTTGCATTGAAGAGAGATAATGAGAAAAGAAAAACAACAACTCTAATTAAAAATAAAATTTACCAAAACTATTGAAATCTTATTATTTTTTCTTTTCAAAAATACTATTAAAATAAGCTTTATTTTTTTTAAGATCTCTTTTAAGATTGAAATTAATATCTATTAAATAATTTTCAAAAAAGAAAAGAAAATTATTTTAGTATATTTTTATAGTTTAAATTAAAACTACTAATTAATTATAATTACTGAAGAGAGAGAAAGGGAAAAAAACAAATTGTTTACATTATTTTATAAATTTCTCTCCCCTCTACAATCATTTATAACTCATTAAAATATTTACATATTAAAACCATATTATTATTTGACAAATTTAATTTTTGGCAATTCGTATACTATCTTATTGGCACTTAAAATATTTAATTAATTGAAGACCTATTATTATTATAAAAATATACAAGGGAAAATTAAATATTATTTGTCCCATATGTTAAATAATTCTAAACTAAATCTGAGGAACATGCTGCCAACTAATTATTTTAATGCAGCTATTTAGTCAACTGGTTACAATATATATATATATATATATATATATATATATATATATATATAATACAAATCTAAAAATAACATTTATTAATTATTATCCACAGAAGTACTTTTTGTTAATTTCATAACCCTCCTCAACTGCCATTCAATTCAAAAAATATAATGGAAGAAAATGTCATTAAATCAAATCTCATGAATCCTAAATTTTAACATTAGCAGCTTGTTATTAATTATATTCATTTCATTTTTATTTATTAAAATTGCCTTCTTAATTTTTCTTTTATTATGGTTTCTCTCTTCACAAATAATCTTAAAACTTTCAATATCAAACAAATTTATATTTACATGTTCTTTCATGATACAAAAAAGGATATGTAAATATAAATTTAAGTTTGATATTGAAAATGTTAAGATTTTTTATGAAAAGATACATCTCAATGAAAGAAAAATTAAAAGGTAATTAAAAAAAAAATAGAAATAAAATGAATATTAATAGACAAGCTGCTAATGTTAAAATTCAGCATTCATAGGATATGAGTTGATGATGTATGCTTTTGTTGTTGGTTAATGAATTAACTGAAAGTACTTCTGCAAATTGAAAGACTATATATAATAATAGTTAATTACTGCTATATTTATTAGTTTTTATTATTATTACTTAATTAGATTTTATATATATATATATATATATATATATATATATATATATATATATATATATATATATATATATATATATATATATATATATATATATATATATATATATATATATATATATATATATATCATCAAAATTGGAAAAGAATAACAATCGTTATACTGTTTTTCCATATAATAATAAATTCATTACAACAGCTATATAAATATCATAATAATTTTTTATACATTAATAGCCTTTTTCAGAACCTAGTTTGGTGCTCTTATCAAATGATTAATAATCTATTTAATGATAATGAACTATTTCAGATATAAAACCATCTAGGATTCAATAGTGTAATTAAGACAGTCTGATTGGTGTTTATATTTTTTCAATTGATGATATATATTTTAATATCAAGAATTATATATAGTAATTAACAGCTGATGCAAGCACTCTTTCACTAGATGTAGATAATTACAATTTATCTTACAACACCTTAAAAGTAAGTATATCATTAATTATTATTTGTATTTATTGCAATGCAATATTTACAGCTCAACATAGTTGTTATAAGGACAATAATATTGTCTTTAATGAGGTCTAAAGGCAAGATAGGAATGATGCAGGTTACATTGACAATTTTGATTCTGTTTGGATATTTTATTTTACAGTGTAACAGTGGTGTATCTTGTAATAAATAATTCTATAATGAACAAATACTATAATGTACTTTTTTATAATAAAGTCAAGATCCTACAATGAGTGCAGATATTATAGTGAACATGGAAAAATTATATTGGCTGAGATAGCTCATGATTTCACTTAAATGTTTTCTGATCCTTTTGCTTTAATTAAATCATAAGACATATTATTATGATTTGTAAAATTCACTTTATTCAATTGCCTGTTTATTTCTGCCTTTTAGGAATAGGATAGTCAAGGAAAAAAGAGTGAGAAAAGTATATGAGAAAAATAATTTAAAAAATTAATCAAATAATTATTACTCAGGAGTTCATAAGATGTTTGAGCATCAGAAGTGATAGTTAGAGCAATTGTATTTTTGATTTCATATTACACTTTTCTTGCTTAAATAATTGTTTTGAATGATAACTTTGCTCTAGGTTTTGGACCTAAAAATATTAGTTCTAACTACATAAATTTCAATATATTACTAGAAAAATGGATACTGTAACAAATGAGGTTTTGTTGCATTCCAAGATATATATATATATATATATATAATTTTGTAAATAATAGTAATAAAGCCCTGTTATTTTAGTTAGATAACTTCTGCCATTATTGGGATTGAATTTTTGATATTTTAATATCTTAACAATTTGTTTTATATACAAGAATTATGCTAAAACATTTTGCAAGAATTAACTGCATAGGTTGTACTGTATTTGCAGAAAAAATAGGAGCAGTGCGACTGAGGGAATATTTTTAAAGTTTTCTGACTTCTGCTTTATTGATGTAACGAGGGACGATTAATAACCGTGCATCTACAACACATTGTAATAATTATTTAAAACGTCGCGCTATTTTGAAAATAAATATCCAAGTAACATCATATTAATTCATTTACAAAAACATTTTCACTTAGAATTTTCAAATTATTAAATGAAAATTTTAAATATTTTTCATTTTCAATAATTTAATGAAATTAATTGGGACGTTAGAAAAAATAAGTGCGATTAACATTGAACATTTCTTTTAATTTTTTTTGTTTTTTAGTCAAGACAAATTATACAATAAAAACACCTTTTTACTAAAATTAAATAAAGTGTAAAATGTTTAATAAATTACTATTTATTTTTATTATAACCACTGAAGAAAAAAAAGTTGAGATAGTATTTTTATTTTTTTTTTTTAAAAAAAATCATTTGTTAATTCCGTAGTATCTAAACAAAATGCATTTATAAAATGTGCAGGTAAGAAAAAATTAACAGAAATAATTGCTTTCACAATTAAATTGTTGCTTTTTTTTTTTTATCTCACTGTGACTGAAGTAAGTAGAATAATATTAGAATTATAAATAGTGTGCTTATTTAATGCATCTTTAACTTTGTTAAAGTATATTAAGCATAAATGCACTTTTTATTATTAAGAAATAATCAAAAAATAAGAGAATTAATGTATTATTTAACTTTATTTTTATTTTAATCATAGATTTAGTTTATAATGCTTTGAGTTTTTTGGTGGATTGATGTAGTGACCGATGAATTCGTGATCCATGGATGTACCCAATTTTATCATTTCTGATGCTTGAACTTCGTAAATCATTCGATTATTTATTTATATTAATAATAAAATATTTGTTTCTGTTTTTATTCTTTTAAAGAAAAATAATATAAAAAACAGAGTTGTTCGAGGAAAAAATGCTTTTGTTAATTTCCCAAATTTTAAAGCTTTTTAATGAAATAAATGAACAAAAAAAAAGAGTTTATTTTAATTATATTGTTACTTATTATACATAAAATAAAATATTGTTATACTTTTAATTTTATCATATATAATCTCATGAATAAATACATCGGAAAAAGTCAAATAATCTTCAAGATGAATTTTATGCTATGTGATTAGGTTTGACAATAACAATAATGAACATGTTCTTCTTTAATTAAAGTTTGAAGAGTATATTTCTGGGTTAAAAATAATAGGTTAATTGGTAATAATTATTATAATATTTATTTGAAGAGAATGATATCATAGTTGAATATGCATGCAGTAAGTTTGGCACCTTCACAATAAATTGTAATAATTTGATATTAATAGATAATGAGCAGGGATAATAAAATCATGGGAAAAGTTATGATTTGACCTAACTGATAAGTGCTGATTTTTCATGAAATATACTTTGGAAATCATTTGCTTTTTTTTTTTTTATCATTAGTGTATATTTGATAAATTAAAGTTACAAATATATTATCCTACATGGAAAGAAGTGGGATAGAATTGATTATTCCATGTGATCTTAAACTATCATGAAGGTATCTCAAAATTTAAACAGTTTCTTTATTCATATTGCCCTCAGTTCATCACATCAACAAATTCCTCTTATTCATCTATCTCACACATGGTCTTTTTTATTTATCTGTCTCACACATGGTCTTTTTTATTCATCTATTTCATTTTCAATCTCTTCCTATTACTCCTAACATATATCCCTTCATATTTCACTAAATGTTCCTTAAGTCTGTGTAATTGTTCTTTATTAGGTGTTCAAGTCTCAGAGCCATAAGTAAATACTAATAAAACAACATGAATATTAAAATCTTCCTTTTCAAATACATATGCATTTTTGCTTTTAATATTAAATTATTTCTACCAACACATTCCATCCATTTTTAACTCTGTGACTATTTTTTCTTTTATGTTTTCATTGGTATTAATAATCTGATCACTGTATTTGAAATTGTTAACTTCTTATAATTTATGTTAGCAATCTTTATTTTGCTTTTTAAGAAAAGCCATTGAACATTACTTTAGTCTTCTTAGCATCATTTTTGGTTCTGTTTTTATTTTTATTTTTTTTTTAAAATATTTTATTGACATAACAAAATTTGTACAGTTGAATATTATAGTACACTTTGTTAATGTTGGCTTAATTCCAATGCTGGTATTGGCTTCTTACATCAAGGCTGGCTTGGTAATGTGGATGTCCTAGGTCTGGCAGATGCATGGCAGAGACATTAACCTCACTAACAGGTTAATGTGTGAGTAAGTAGCATTCCATTCTGTTGGTATTGTCCACCCCTTTGAGGTTGGCTCTATAATTCTGACATATTGGAACTGGTATCCATGCAGGGTGGGATCTTTGCCTCTCTAGCAGAGTCCGGCATGTTGCATTATAGACTTCATGTAAGGTGAGTCTGTGGGCCATACTAGCAGGTTCCATGTATTTGTAAATAAGAATCTAGAGTATAATATCTTGTCCTTGTTCTGAAGAACTTTAAGCTTATCAAAAAATATGGCATTAGAGTCTGATGCTGGTCATGTAAACTTTGTCCTACATCATGTGTACCAAAGGGCATATCTCAGGAAGCTAGATAACCTGATAACTGTAAAGTCTCCAGAGGTGAGATATCCCCTAATGTCCAGGATTTAGTTAACTGCTATAACACAGTGTTGAGAGATGACGTCTAATATTGTTATAGCCTGGACATATATTTATCAGATGATTAAAGGTCTCCTCTCCTCTAGAGCAGGCATGACATTGGGTCTATTTTATTTAGGAACCACTTGAAGTGTAAAAATATATTAGTTGGCATGGAGCCCAGATTAATCTTGATCAGATAATCCAATAGTTTGGGCTCCAGCAACAGAGATTTAAAGATTGTGGTGATTCTATGATTGATGCACCCTAGGTGAGTCCACATAGCTGTATTTTCAGAATTCAGCGAGCTATGTGCCTGCCAGATGCTAATTTTATAATTAAACCCTGCTGTTGAGTTCCCAATGTGTAGAAATTGTTGCTTAATAATAGTGTCAAGCCACGTGTCTTTACTGGGGGGAGCTGTCAGTAGGTATTACAGTCTCTACGATAGCTGAAAGAGAGATTTTTTAATGAGGTTTACTACAAGTGAATAACCTTTTTGAAAATTAATTGCCTGTATTGAATGAGGACCCATGTCATTCTGTCTCCTGTGAAACTGAAGTCTGCAAACGGTAATTGCAGGGGTCCATCCTCTCCATAAGAGCTGGCCGCAGAGCCTATGAATTTGTAAGCTGAATGTTTTGGTAACTGTCATTATTGGCAAGTAGTAATTTATGCTCACCATGATTTTCATATTAATCAGAGCAATCTTCCCTTGTAGGGACAGGTATATTCTGGACAGTGATTGAACCATCTTGGTAGCATTGTTTATGATGGATTTTTGTAGACAAACCTAGCAGTCTGTGACTTGAAGATAGGGAATCCCATAAAACTCTGAGGTTTTGCTAAAAAATTGGATAGTATTTTCCTACCAGTGTTGATGCACCAGGATGATGAATTGTGGGGAATGATGGATAGCTTGTAATGTTGAGTGTAATTGTTAATGATGGAGTAAAGTGTCTTTAGAGTTCTGTTTTTGTATATTTATTGATAACTTTTGCAACATTTCCTGCAGATCTGCAACATTATTCACAAAAATCAGTGACATCAGCTATAAAATCTAGATCAGGGGTGGCCAACGTTTGTGCTCATAAGATCTACTTTTTATTTTAAAAATGTGTTGCGATCAACTTGTCATCATGGGCGTAGTCTAGTGGAGGGAGGTATGAAATACATACTATTTTTATATATCTATCTAGTAAAAAATAACAAGTATTTAATGGGCCAAAAAACTCATGTTGGGGGGGGGGGATTAAAGCAACATGAGGAATTATTAACAATATTTATTAATTCAAATTAACTACATTAAATCAAGATTAAAAATATTATTTTCAATAATGATATGGCTGAGTGGACTTCACCTATCTAGAATTGAAAAAAAATTTAGACCAAAAACAAAAATAACAAAAAAAATTCCAAATCTTGACTTAATTTGTTTCATTCATTATCTGACAGCTTTTTCCAGATTGGCCTCACGATCAATCAAAAATGGCTTTGCGATTGACCGGTCCACGATCGACTTGTTGGACACTCCTGATCTAGATGACCTAAATAATCTTCATTTACTCTAATTCCTTATCTTTGTATTTAATTCATAGGAAAGATGCGTGTTATAAAATTTCTAAGAAATGGGTTAATTAGATTTACGCATATAGTTCAATTAATTTACATATATCTGCATATATTTACACATAGCAACCTTGTTACGCTTACTCTTTGTTACCCATGATTATGAGAGCTAAGTTCTCTTGAAAGCGCTCGGGCATTATTTATTATGTATTATAATTTATATTAAGTTTATAATAAATTGTGATTTAATTTGAAGAAGCTCTGCTGTTATGCGCTGATTTGTGCATTAAAATTGTAAAATATTATTTATAAAATTGCTGTAAAAATATTTGCAGTCATAGAATCACTCTTCTATATACCTTTATTATAAATCTTAATATCATTGCGTAATCCAATCACTGCTGATGTATTTTAATAATTATTCTTCAGAATGTGTCCATATCCTGGATCTATATATTGCTCATCCAAAGTTTTAATCATCATAGAAATTCTTGTGATACAACACCATTGTTTTTTTTCCAACAACTGTTGTCAATAATTAAATGTGACCAAATATGTCAAATTTACTTTAAATATAACTTCGGGAGATGTGATTAGGAACTAAAGTTTGTTGTAGTTGATATCTAATTATTTTTGAGAAGAACCGAAAGAAGACTGACAGATATGTAATTTCTAATATATTCTATAAAAATCTTTTTTAAATATCAATATTAGTTCTGTATTATTCAATATATCTTAGACATCTTTATTATTTAGACATTTGTTATATAACTTTGCCAACAATTTTTCTATTTTTCACATCTTTTAAAATGTTAATAATCATTCCATTATTTCCTGGAGTTTTTCTCTTCTTTTATATATTTAATTGTATATCTCAACTATTCATTGAAAATATTTGGCAATTCAGAAGATGTAGTAGCTATAGATGATATCTTTTTTTCTTCTTCTTTATTACTATATCATTTTTTTATGAAATTCTTTTGCACTTTTTAAGATTTCAACTCTCTTTTTAGTAATAATTTTATATTTTTTTCTTATTGATGAAACAACTTTTATTCCAATATCAAGATGTTTTTACATTTTTGTTTATGCTGGTCTACAATTTTCCTTGCTAATTATTATTATTATTATCATCATCATCATGATTAATAATAATAATAATAATAATAATAATAATAATAATAATAATAATAATAATAATAATAATAATAATAATTATTATTATTATTATTATTATTATTATTATTATTATTATTATTATTTCTTTTTCAGAATTTTATAAAACTTTAGACATTCAATTATTTTTTATAGATCATTTAAAACGTTTTCCTATTTCATTTTTTTTTTCACATATTGCTTTCTCTCAATAGAAATATTTTTGGTAAATTCCTGCTTTTTTATACCAAATATATTTATTGCTATTTTTAATAGAGTACCAGTTATTTTCTTACTGATGTCAGTCAAGCCCAAACCACCTTCTATGACTGTTAATATTTTAAAATATGTAAATTATAACTTAAATTTGTTGAAGTGTTACTGAAGAATAGAATATTTCCACTGTCATTCTTAATAGTTTTTATCTCCGAAGTTTTGAATTAACATGTTACTTATTTCACTGATCAATAATCACTTCCATGTCCATTTGCATTTAACATTTTTTTCAAAGAAAGAATTCATAATTTATAAGTTTTATTTTTCTACAAATGTTACAAGCCTCTTTCCTATCATCATGTCCAAATTTACCAGTTTATTGTTCAGTCATTTGGCAATTTTAACATTAAAGTCTCTGTTGATAATTTTAAAATGTTGTTTGATCTGATCAAAATCATGTTGTAGAAGCCATATAAAAATCCTTTACATCTTTGTCACAATGAGATCTTGTTGCTGATATAAATCTGGATTATTTGCATTTGATTTCTTTTATTAATTTGATTAGTTAATTTTGTATCTTTTCTAATGTATAGTCAATCTTCAAAACTTATTATTTCCTTTTTTATTTATAATAAATCTACTTTGCTTCTGCTTCCAATATTTTTGCCATTGTAGTAAAGAATATACTCACTTTTTAAATCAATTTTTTTTAAGATTTTTTTTTTACTTCACACACTCTAACTATGTCCCATGATTTTTAAATTCATGCAATCTTCCTTCATTTGACAGTGACCTAAAGTTGTAAATACTTAAATAAAATATTATTATCAGATATCAAATTATGTCAATAATTAGGGATTCTTGGCACCTAATATCTTTATCCACCAACCACTGTCTTCTCTGGTGATTTTATTCCTTTCTAGGAAGAAAGTTTATTACAAAAAAAAAGATTATTAACAACCCGCTTTTAGAAAACTCAACTGATATTTCAGTTAAGAACTGTCAGACAATTGAGAAGAAAGTCTATAATATTTTTTCATCTTAAACATAGAATTGAAAAGCCAGTAAACTCATCATTCTGGCTGATGTGTGAGGATGAACAGTTCATTTATATTAATTTACCATATGAATAATCACATAGTATTAACAGCTGCAATGACAAGGATATGTTGTGTGAATATTATGAATTTTCTCAGGTCATAAAGAAATTAAAGCAGCTGCTTTTAGTTATCAGCAAGCTCCTTTTTGCAATCAAAGAATATATTACTGGTGTATCATTATCAGAGTTCAGAAAAGAAGATGATAGATCAGTTGGTTAAAGAAAAAAATTAGGACTATGGCAAAGGAATCAAAAAATAGTTTGGAGTAACCAGTAGATAAATAAAATATGAAATATTTGTTAATACTAGAGGCAGCTTAGGAGCTCTGGATATCAATAAAAGAAAGCAAAAAATAAAAATTTTAACTGCAATTGTAATTCTGCAGTGATCGGAGTTAGAATATTGAGCATTTGCTTTTAGAATATAATGGTACAAATAGTTTAGGATCAATTATATTGAGAAAAAAGGATGGGTATTGAAATTAATAAAATGGCTTTAATTAAAATGGGATAAAGAAAAAAATGTATCCCGTACTAAAAAAAAAAAAAGATTTGGTGATCGTAAAGTGAAAAAAGTATTGCAGTTTTTATACTTGTGTGTGTATGATATTCTAAAGTTGGGACGGTTTAATTTTACTAATTAAAAGTTTATTTGGCAGAGGATCTGTGCGCAGGATCTTATAACTTCATTTACGGAGTAGCCATTTACATTACATCACACACACAGATATATGTATAAACTAAAAATTGTCTTTTTTTTTTAATTGTCTTGTGCACGTGGATGTGTTTATATTCATATAATTGCTTTTTATAAACATTTCAAAATTCAACAACAACAACAAAAAAAAAAAAATCAAAGAGTAAGCAAATAATTAAATACATTTTAGAACTGTCAGAATTTTTGGATTTTCTCCAAATACCTATTGTTTTTTTTGTTTTTTTTTTAAGATTATGTAAAATGAATTTATTGTCAGAATATTTCGATTTTAGCAACTGTCATAATAACAGCAATATAGATTGTAGTCGCATTATTAATAGCAATACTACTATTAATAACTATATTAAAAAAGAATACTATTATTTATAACTCATATATATATATTAAATAAAAATATTCTAATCCTGTTCGGCAAGCTAACAGTATAATCTTACAAATGCTATACTAATCAAACCTGATGTTTACATTACAGAAAAACAAATTCAGTAATTAAATTATTTTTTCAGTTCAGAAAAAAAAAATTGAATTACATAGAACCAATAAAGTCAGAGATTAATTAACTATTTGTTAATGATGACAGCGGTAATAATAACAATAAAAATGTACAATGTCTTTTTTTAAGAAAAAAAAAATGAAAGAAATTCATGGGAAAGAGTTCAAATTGCAATAAACATATACTTTTGGGAATTAGGAGATTTCTTAGAATTCTGGGAGAATAAGATGGAAATATATGATTTTTTTTTTTTTTTTTAAAAAATAATGCTTGGTACAATTTTATTAGTTAAATATATACAAAAAATTATTTGCAGAAGAAAAATAAATCAGTGTATTGTTTTATTAACTTTTTTTATATAGAAAAAATAAAAATATGTTCTCTTATTATTGGAGCTTTTGCTATAAATCACCTTTAATAGTAGTAAACTATACTCAATTTATATATATGATACTGCATATTTGTAAATCTTATCATTTATTTTAGTTTTCCTATTCCTCTTTTTAAGACTGACATTTATTTTGTATAGTAATCTATTTCTAATTTTCTAATAATTTGTCACTATTAAAAGAACTCCAATAATTCTTTTTAATTTAACCATAATTTTCCTTTTATTAAATATTGACAACATTAATTTCGGATCTGTGTAATTAACATGGACTTATGGAGATTAAATTAATAAAATTTCTTTAGAATGATCAATTATATAATTTTTAAATTCCTCAATGTTATCTGCCTATGAGATAATTCTACAAGTCTATTATGCATTATTTCACAGTTGAGTTTAAATATATTGTTTAGGAATAAATTTGTGGATTTCATTTGTTCATTTTTTTTATTATTTTCCTTTTATTTGTATTTTTTTAATAAAAAAAAAACTAATTCTAAATCAAGTTTTGCAAATAACAAATTTAATGTTTGAAATGTATATTGGCTTTGCAAATAAAAATAGTAAGAATAATATTATCAGCACAAGAACATTCAAATCAGTCTTTAGTCTAAAAAGCTCATTTAGAGGAAAAACCTTATTAGTAATGAAATCTTTATGATTTGGTTAAATTTTATTAAAAGCATATCCACAAATAAGTTAATATTAGAATTATTAAAAATAAACTTTCCAATTAAAAAACCAATAATAACATTATTAAATAAATTCATTTTCCTTCTGGCATCATTTATATTTGTGTCAGTCTAATTTTCTTTTAAAAATCAAAAATATCTAATAACAACTTGATGTAAATACCACATGTTTATTAAGAACTAAATATTTAATAATTTTGCAAAAAAAAATCTAACTTATAAACAACTTAAAAATATTTTTCTGCCAACATTGAAATAAAAACTTGCACAAGTATATAAGTGTATTTTCTTCTAAATAGGAATATAGTTTTTCTTAGGGAAAACACTTCTTTTGTCTCTTGATGCACTAATTTTTTTTAGGGAAAAAACTTCCTTTGTCTCTTAATTCACTAATTGTTGTTGACATCCAGACACAATAATTATAAGCAAAATCTTAATTTTCAACTATGATATTTATTAAAAAATTAAATTTTCATTAAAAGTTTTTATTATTAGTGATCAAACTAGATTATGAAATCTTTCAATATAGATTACATCTTCAATTGAAATTTAGCATGATTTTACACCAAGTGTCAGCAAGATATTTATCATAGTCCACTGCCTTAGACTTCCAAGACTTTCAAAGTAATCAGCTGTGTTAAAACAATTAACTGCAAACAATGCTATATTATGTTAAATCAGATAGCTATACACAAAGTACATTTTTCATACTTGTATAGCTACCATAGGTAAAAATCAGCTCTTCACAAAGGAAACAGTTATGTGTACTTGGAATTTGATGGTAAATGGATCAAAAGACACCAGTCCTTCATTTGAAATGCATAGTGATGTGAATTTCAATTACAAATTTATTTTTCAGCTTAAATACATTCCCTGTGCAATGCACAGATGTAATTGAAAGCATTAAATATGTTCAATTAGTTTCAAAGCAGATAGTTGTGTTTTTGTTTTGGTAAGTACATAGATTTAATTAATTTATTGTGAAAAATTAATATTTTACTTTAAAAAAGGTGTATAATGTCTGAAACAATTGAAAATAAAAGAAAGGCACACAATGTTAATATAGAATGGAAAATGCAAAATGTGTGTGTTATATATCTCATAATAGCATGTCACTTAAAAAAAGAACCATTGAAATATGTTTTAAAATCATGCATATAATATATAAATGATAGACCATGCCAAATGGAGGAAATTCAAGTAATCTTTGCCCTAAAAGTGTGCATATTCTTGTTCTACACCTTATTGAGATATCCGTAATTTATCTACAAAATGTTTAACAATACATCATCAATTCAAATATAAATGATGTGTATTTGCAATAATAATAACCTAATTACATTTTATATCTAAAACTAAATCTTTATTTATGAACAGGAAAAAAAATTGCCAATAAATTGAATAAGCCAGACATTCTTTTTATCTTTCCTTTGAAAAAAAAAAAGTAAATTATAAATAAATACTATTTATTTATTTATAAAAAAATGTGATTGTAATATTTTGACTATTTTGGAATTGTGTTACCCATATTCTTTACTTCCATTTTACTTTATAATAATTTTTCATAATTGTGCTTTTAGAATTAATATACTATTTATTTATAAGTATATAATGATTTATTTTTAAATAAATAAATTATTGTCATTGCATAATCGTATGCTTGCTGGAAGTATGGCTCCCATGTTGGAAAGTTCATAATAAATTATCATAGATTTTTTTTCTTTTACGTTCGGAGAGAAATATAATATACAGTAATGCATATTAATAGAGGATATATTAATATATATTAATTTGCACAAAGTTATTTATTATTGAGATATAAGTTTATATAAGGTATATATCATCATTATTTTCAATTATTGTTGATTGATTGCAGATAAACATTTCTTTAAGTTTAACCCAGTTTCTGTCATCCATAGCTTCTCATCTCTATATAATTCCAGGAATCTTCCTATCTAATTTTGTTGGCAGTGTCTTTGAATCCAGTTTAATATTTCAGTATTACTTTTATTGTCATTTTTTTCTAACAACATGCCCAACTCAATTTCAGCTTCTTTATTTTTTCAATTTTATTAATAATATGTTTGTTTTCTCATCCATGCATTTTTTTTCAATATCTTCTTAAATTATTTCATTTTGTAATCTGAAGATTATATTTGTTTATGTCAAGCATTTAAATCTCAGCTATAAGTAAGCACAAATGTCATATATTTATTTAAAATCTTCCTCTTCAAATAGGTAGGAATATTTCTTTCTTGTATTTAATTATTTCTATAGATAACCTTCATCCAAATGTAATTCTATGATTAATTTTATCTATTACATTTTCATTTGTATTAATAATCATTCATATTCAAAATCTAGAAAATTGAAGTAATCTTCATTTATTTTTAATTCCCTAGCATTTCAATAAAATTGCTGTAAAATGTTTTGAAATTATAAAATTATCCATTTGTAAAATCTTATCAGTATAACACTTGTTGATGTTACCATATAATCTAATTTTTTTAAGCCAATAAACATCACATGATCACCATTTCTTATGCGTGCACAAGCCTTCTGGCATCTATTTATTACGCTGGCTTGCACTGAATGGCAATACTGTATGGAGAGTTTTGTTTGTTTTAATCTAATTTTTTCTGTTGCATCTTGATAAATATTTTTTTAAAACTTTGATCATGTGTTTATGTCTTCATGTGTCTAAGCTTTAATGAAGCAAATCCTTAATGTCTCAAATACCTTTTGTAATCACAAGTTTGATATAAAATTAATAATTGTCTAGTTGTAAATGATCTACTATTCTATAGTAGTGTTAGGCTAATGTTTTTGGTAGACAAATTATAATATATCTTAGTAAAGTCTTAATATAAAATAGATAGAAATTGTTAGGTCTGTAATTTCTAATACTTTTATTTTTATTTTTTTAAAACATCATCATTATTCCATTCTTCAAATCATTTAGTATATTTTTATTATTTAGATATTTGGATTAGAATTTCCCAATATTTTTTTTATTTCTTCATCTGTTTTTAAGATATTAATAATTTCATAATTTTCTAAAATTGTTCATGTTTGATAGTATTGATTGTCTTTAATTTCAAAGGATGTTGTCATAATTGAAAGACTACTTAATTTTCTTCTTTATTATTCTATAATCTTTCCAAGAACTTTTCCACATGCTCACAATATCTTCCCTTCTTTTAATAACAATATTATGCTTATTGTTTTATTGTTGAAATAACTTTTCTTTCAATACCAAAATGTTTGTTAAACATTTTATTCTTTTTGATACTTTTATAGTTTTTCTTGTTTTCCACTATATTTCCTTATATCATGATTAACTTTTATTATATCATTTTCCAGAAAATCATATATTTAATTTTTTCATAATCAAAATATTTTTAGATTTCTTCTGGTTATTTACTTTTTTAAAAAATAAAGTTCCAATCATCTTTTAACAGAAGTCATTCAAATCTGTACCATCAATAAATTCTGTTATTTTAAAATATTTTGCAAGTTCTATCATAAATTCTTTGGGGTTATTCTTAAGGTTATGAATATCATGTGTTAATACTGTTTTAATCAAGGCTCAAATCATAAGGTCATTTTTTCGCATACATAGTGTTTATACCTTAAATGAATCAAATTTCAATGCTAAAATTTGTTCATAATGTTGTCTTCTATATATAAAATTAAAAATAATCAATTTAAAACAAAATTGAAACAGATAACTGACTATAAATAATTTAAAAAATTAATACATCAACCTGGCTTTCATGCCTTAATAGATTTTTTTCAAGATGTTTCTTTTTACATAATCACATGTGATGTTACACACTGTGACTTCTCTTTATACAGAGTCAGGAATCTCAGCCACTATGCCCAGAGAAACCTGTTAGGCATTTTATCTTCCCTTTCCATTCCTCACTAAGTTTTCCCATATTCTCTATCCCACTCCATCCCATTTCCTCAACATAATTTTTCTTAACTCCATGGCCTTTATATCTAAATCCCCCTAATATTTTATCAAACCCAGCATAAAACCCAATAATACACATTCTGTATAATCACATTGTTTATATTCATTCTTCCACAACATCATTATTTTTACCCTTTCTGCTGCCTTTCTTACACAACTTGTAGATTAAATCACCCACATTTTTCTTTTTATGTGTATAATCCTTTGTTGCTAAAGATTCTGACCAGTTTCTCTACAGCAACATTCTCCAATGGACATTATTTACATTACAATAAATATAATTATTAAAATACATTAAATATAATTATTAAAATACATATACATACTAAAAATTATTAAACTTATTACAATATTTTTTTTTCATAATACATATATATTTATTAAGACTCTAAAAAAAAAAGTTATCCCTTCCTTTTATTTTTAAAATTTTAACTCTAATGTTTCCAATAATCTAACAATGTACATTTTCCTTCTAATTGGGCTGGATCCTTAACCATGTTTACATATTTGGTTAAATATCCTTGAATATACAAAGTTGTGAAACATTTTCTTTCCTTGTAATTGTACAGGCAATCAAGAGAAAGGATATAAGATCAGAACAATATATACATTTTTTGGATACTGGACATTAAATGAAATGTGGAAAAAATATTTAGATAATAAATTATGTTAAAAATTACAAGAAAAGAAAATGTTATGAAACTTTGTATATTCAAGAAAATTTAAACAAATATGTAAACATGGTTAAAGGTCTACCACAATTGGGGGGGAGGGGCATTGTTAGGTTATTGGAAACTTTAGAATTATAATTATAAAAATAAAAGGAAGGGATTATTATTATTGTTTTTTTTTTTACATTATTTGTATATAATATGAAGAAAAAAAAGATTGTAATAAGTTTAATCATTTTATGTCACATATGTATTTTACTAATTATATTTAATGTATGTATTTTAATAAGAATATTGTAATGTAAAAGATTTGGATAAAGAATTTATATCAGTATATTTGTACAAAAGATGAGATGATTGTGTTAGGAGGATTGTTGAGTGTTATAGTGGTGGGATAAAAGACTAGATTTATTAATAAAGAATAGGGAGTTAGAGAGATGGAGAACTAGTATGGAGAGTAAAAAGAGTTTACATATATATAGAAATAAACAGAATATTAGGTGCGAGATAATATATGATAATAGTAAGGAAAGTAGTTTATTGTTTAATGCTCAAATGGGATCTTTAGCAACAAGAGAATATACATGTAAATGGAAAAATATGGGTGATTTAATCTGTAAATTATGTAAGGAAGGAATAGAAAATATTAGGCATCTGTTAATTGAATGTAATGCTTGAAAATAGAAAGGGCACATATAATGAAGTTATGGAAGAATAAATATGAAAAAAGTGATTATACAGAAAGTGGATATAGTTTTTATGTTGGGTTTGGGAAAAGATAAGGGGGATTTAGATATAAAGGCTATAGAGTTGACAAAGATTATATTGTGGAAATGGGATGGATCAGAATATGGGAAAACTTAGACTGGTGAATGTAAAATAAAGTAGCTATTTTTCTAATTGCTGAGAGATTCTTGACTTCGTTTAAGGAGAAGCTACAGTACATCACATCACATGTGATTGTGTTAAAAAAAAACATTTTGAAAAGGTTCTATTAAGGAATAAAAGCCAAGTTGATGTATTAAATATTTTTTATTTATTTGTAATGAATTGTTTGTTTCAATTTTGTTTTAAATTGATTGTTTTTAATTTTACATACCTTTCAGTATGAATAGAGTTTGTAGAAAAATAAAACTTTTTTGTACATTTATAATTAAACATTAATTTCCAAATAAATAATGTAATGAAAGTATAAAATAAATAAATTTATCATGTGAAATTTAAAAATATATTACTGTCTAAATTTAATAAAAAAAAATGCTTACATTTATATTCAACAAAAAATATTTTTAATATTATGCATATAATTTATTTAATTTTTATAATTATATTATTTATCAAATTAACAAAAATGAATTTGAAATTGAAATAATAACTATACTAATATACAATAACACTTTTTTATTGTAAGATAATATAAATAATGTTTGCCAAAATTCTAAAGCAGTTATCTAAGCTTTAATGTTTTCTTATTTTATAATTACTCCTACTATTTATGAATAAATATATAAACCCTAATAGTAAAATAAAACTGTTAACACAAAATTGTGCTAAAATTTTTCAGTTTTCAGGAAATATAATATTGAGAAATACCATTACATGTCATTTTTGCTAATACAGGAATGTCACTCTATAATGAGACATTCCACTCAGATAAAGGATTAATAGTTTTTTTTTTCTAGATTTGAGACCCAATAACTATTTATTATGTCATGTGTTGAATCTATTAAATGTAATCCAGGCCTGAAATATATTTTATCTATTAGGCAAACTATTGTGTTTTTTTTTAACCAAGATTTGATTTTTTTTTGTTCCCACAAAACATCAACTGACAATTATTATTATCTTAGTAAACTGAAAAACTTTCATGAAATTAGAATCTCTTTAAATATAAATGGATATCTTTATATGCAAATTTTTTGTTAATACAATAATTTATTGGAATTAATATATGCATGCTTTATATCTTTAAGCAAATTATATTATTATTAAAGATCATATATCATTATTATCATTCTCACTTTTAAAAATAGAAGACATGAAGAACAATAAATTTAAAGACTATATATATATATACATTAATCAATGAAATATTTATTTTTGTAAGTGATAGCTGTATTAACAAAAATAATACATTAAGCACATTATTATACAATTATATACATATAATTTTTTATTTACACAATACCATGATTTTTATATTGTTACCCAAATTCTTATATAAGATTTTTAATGTTTAGATAACTGATCATAATTTTATAGAATCCTTATTTTTATATTAAGTACAAAAATGAACCATTGTTTTATTAAATTTCTTTTCATAATTTTGTTGGGATATCTCTTTGGTATTTATTAAAATATTTATTCAATTCGTTTTCAAGTTTTCTGAACTGTTATACTTTTTATTAACCAAGATCATATTACATCTTATTGATCTTTTTATTTTAAGGTGTATACCAAAACCATTATATTATGTGGATGAAAACTTTTAAGATGTGAAATGATGTAAATTCTTATTTATTTAAATGACATATTTTTCAAACAGATGTGAAAAGTTTTACACCTTGATTTTGCATATATATATTCAAATTTCTATTCTGCTTAACTAAATATTTCATCAAAGATAAGGACTTCATGTGAAGTAATTAAGAAAAATCACTAAAGTCTACTTGCTTGTATCATCATGTAATAAGATATTTTGCTATTTTTTCTTTTCCTATGTCAAATGCTTTGGCCAGGAAGTGAACCTGGACCAGCTAGGCAGCTATGCTAACCACTAGGCCACCAACGCTTGACTGTTTTGCTATTTTTTTTTTTATAATCATAAAGTACACATATATAATTTCCCCAAAAAATTTGAGGATGTCAGGATAATCACAAATGTGGCGATGTCAAACAAATTTTGATAAGTCTTGTAATGTTTGGTCATTGTTTTCAGATTTTACATGCTTTATAAGATTACTTTAAGATATTTTTTTGTATGATTTAAACCTTGTTGTTTTTTGCAATGTTTATTAAGATTCATGATAATGTTTGCACAGTAATTATGCAATTATTATTAAAAAAATCAAAAGTATACATGATTACACATTTATTTTGTATGTATATGTAGTAGGTGCTAGTATTATATTAACAAAGCAAATTATGGAGTAACATGCCTTTTCAAACTCACCAGCTACTTATTAGAATATATTGCAATATTTTATAAAACTTAGTTTTAAAAATGTTGATATTTTAAAACATAAGGGGATACATTTATCAGATATTGATATTTATTTGTTCACATTTTAAACTCAACTGTCAATAATAATAAAAAGAGTTGTTGATTTTATGAAATCATTTTGTTTCTCCTGATCATTAAATAACAAATCTATTCTTTGTTTTTATTATGATATTACTTTTTTAATATTTGCAAAGTTTAAATATGATTTTTTAGATTTTATTTCATTTTTAAATATAATTTTCTACCAACTCAAGTCTTATTTATTATATTCTTATATAAAATAATGATTTAATACTAAAATCAAATGTTGAAAAATTATAAAACTCTCACTACACTGAACAATTAAATCTGTTACTGTGCCAGAAAATTAATTAAAGTCATTGTTGGTATAATGCAATTTAATAATTTTTATATGAATTTGATATCAGATTGGAGAGCATATATTTTCTAAAAATTCTTTAAAGCTTTAAGCACATCCCCCCTTGAGTATTATACACTATTTTTAAAAGTCTTATATTTAACATTGATTCATTCAATCAATAAAACATATGTTCACATATATTACACATTGTCTCTTATCTCGTGATTTTTAATCATACATTCCATTGACTTTTTTCCTGAAAAATATCAACATTTTGTCTAATGAGTTTACTATTGTATTCTATCCTGTACTCTACATTCTGAATGAAAACAATTAATATTGTTACAATGTTTGAGAATTTTAAAGATAATATAAACTGTTTCTACTTCCTTTATTATTCAAAGTATTACGGAGAATGGTTAAACGATTTTTGCAGCACTTTTATGTCTCTGATAAAGGATCCATGTCTCACTTTCATATAATAAAAATGCACAGAAAATAGTCTCATATACAAATAAGAAAAAAGACTGGAGTCTGTGATACTGTGCAATTAATAAATTGATGAAAATGTTATTGCCCAAACAAACAGAAATTTTATTACCACAATAAATGAAGAGAGACTTTCAAAAGAGTGATTATTTGTAACTATTTAATTCTTTATTAATTTAAATAACTAAAAACAAAAATATAAAATAGATGAGAGAATGAAATTATTACCTATTTTTTAATAATAAAAAAGCATCCTATATTTCAAGGCAAAAAATTTCTGCACCCTTCTATGTAATCTTTCTACTATCCACTAATAGTGGATCATATTTGTAATTTGAATTCGTTAATGAGACAACTATAAGTAAGCTATATGTAGGACATGCAATAGAAAATCTATTACATGTCTAAAAAAGAAAGTTTGTTTGTTTGTTATTTAACAATGCAACAAATATTGCACTAATCCTGATTAATCTTGCATATATATTTTTTTGTTTTTCAAAGAATTTCATACATTATGGATTTTTGCTTTATAGTATTTAATTAATTGCTTTAGAAAGTTTGATTATTTGCAATATGAAAATGCATCAGAATCATTTTCCAATGGTGTCATAAAATTGCAAAAAGTGAACAGTACTAATTAAAGGATTACAATTGTTTTATGTTGTGGTATCCATATTGAAATACATACTACAAAAATGGTGATAATTATGATTTTTGGTAATCCAAGTTAAAATTTTATTCTGTAAATATATTTTGAATTAATTAAATTTTATTTGAATCATGAATTTAATTTCTTACCTGCAAATGGAGTGTGAAAAAAAATATGTTGTAAAATTTCATAATCATTTAAAAAAAATAATCATATGAGAAATGTATTTAAACTTAATTCCTAAAAGTTGATCAAATTCAATCATAGAATTATGATAAAGTGAAGTAAAATTTCATTTTGTAAATATATTTTAATTTAATTTAATTATTTTTGTAACATGTACTTAAAGTGAAAGTTGTATAACTAATTATAAATATTTACTGCTGTTGATAACTCATATATTATTATTATTATTCAAAAGATAAAATGCATTGAAATTGTAATCATTTCTAGTAATGTAAAGGAAGCCATGGGGGCAGTTAGTCATTGCTAAAATTTCTTAAGCAAGTTCCCCCGTCTCTAATACAAATGTTTTTTTAGATTATTATATTCTACCAGTTTGCTAGAATTATACTGTTACTTTAAAGAATATTTTAATTATTATATGGCAATAATATTTTTGTTTTAGTATTACTGTACATCAAGAATAGGTCATCATTGTCATAAAAAATAACTTCCTAAGTGTATCACTATTCTCATTAATTGAATTTTCAGTTCTGATTCCATTATTTTTTTCTGCTTTATTTACTTTATATTTTAATACATTTTGTTTGTGATCTCATCAAATTCATTGCAGCTGATTTAAATCTCAGTATTACAAAAATTGTCCTCAGAATTGCTCATTTTATTGAATCTTATCCACTGACTGTAAAAAGTATATCTCAGCACATACAACTTTTAATTTTCTCTTGATTTCTCATATCATTATAAAATTATCTGTAAGTTTCTGAAAACTTCTTAGGAATTTCTTTTTAAGAAAAATTCTAATGTTTTATAATAAAGAAGACTTTATTCACAGATTATATTTGAAAATCAGAATTATATCACATCACAAGTTATCCTGATTTTATATTCATGCAATACTGGAGAAAATAAGCTTACTAATCCCATAGTGTTTAGTAAGGTCCAAGTTTTAGAATATTCCCAATTGTTGACAATAAAAAAGTTTGATTATTTAATGAAACTCATTTACTCTGACTACCATTTTGGTGCTCAATTAATTTAGGCTGCTTTTAAGAATTATTTGCAAAAGAAGTACTTTGATTGCTCCTTTTCCATTCTTTTTGTTAATTTTTTAATGTGGATACCTTCCTGAATTTCTACATATTTGTAATATTGGAACAAAATTTTTCTCTTTTTCGTAATTAATTTTTACATGCCATCATTTTAAATTATTCAAAATTATTCTATTTTCTAAAGATTGTCATTAATTATTTTCTATGACAAAGCAATAAACTTAGTTTTTTATAAAGGTTAAGTTTAGCTGATATCAAACGTTAATCTCTCAGAATCTGATTAAGAGCCAATGTAAAATATGTATCATTATGTATTGCTATTTATGTAGATGTTCATTTTAATAAGCCAGAGCAAATGGGTTATTATTCAAGAATATTCGTGAAGATTCATATAAAATATGAGTACCAGATGTGACAGACTTGGACTACATTTATGAACTGTGAGCTCTAGAATCTATTAGTCTATCATTGCATTAAATCACACAGGGCAAATAAGCAGCAAATGGTTTGTTGCTCCAGAGTTTACATGGAAATTTATTGCACCAGAATTGATAGAATTGAACTTGAGTCTGTCACTCTACATCTCCATTAAACCATGTATGGAAAAATAAGCAAATGATTTGTTTCATAAGAGTTCACATGATAATTTACATGAATTGTGAGTATCAGAAGTCTAGAATTGAGCCATGATTAATGGACTTTGAACTCTGGTGCTGCCACTTCACCAAGAGTTTACAGTAGAAGTATTAAAAACCCTTTGATCTTGAACTCTGTAATCTAACACCAGACTAAATCAATCTGGATAAAAATAGAAAATGTTTAGTTACTCAAGAATTCACATGAAGTTTCAAATGAACTGTTAGTGCCAGTTGTGACAATTGAGCTGTGAGCCGTGGAGTTTAAGCTCTCTAGTCTTTCACTTTACCATTGGAAAAAAAATCCATACAGGGTAAATAAGTAGATAGTTTATTGTCCAAGAGTGCACATAGTATGAACACCAAATGTGAAGAATTGAGCTATGGTCAATGGTCCTAGAGGTATAGAATCTTCATTCTATCATTGCACTAAAGCACACAGGAAAAAATATGCAAATACAGTAGTTTGTTGTTTAAAAATTCACGTGAAATGTGAGTACCAGAAATGACTGGATTGAACCATCATCTGTGGCATGCAAATCAAAAGACTATCATTCTAACACTGTTGTGAATTTAGAATTAAAATAAATAAATAATCAAATGACTTTATTATCCGGGAGTAGTTGGAGTGCCGAAATTGACAGCTGCTACGATTCGTGGATCTTAAGCTCCAGAGTAGATCACTCTATTATTGCTAATTTTGTTCTCTTTTCTCATTAAAGTATTATGCGTAGAAATAACTCATTGTTATTACTAAGGAATTAACTCACTACTATAAACTTTTTTAAGACTTAAATTGTTCGCTAATTACTTAAATTATAGAATTATCATGACACCTAGTGTTAGATGTTAATATTATAATGATTTTCTCCCATCAACGTATTAATTATTTGTCTATAAAGAAAACTTTTTAAATATATATATTGTCGTGATGTATCATGGCTTATATTAATAACAATATTTTATTATTGTAAGTCTTATAATTAAATATATATTTCATAAACGTCCTTTGCTATTTTTTGTCAAATGACTTTTTTTTACTTCTTAACTTTTATATTGTGTTCTTATTTACTGACCCTTTTCTTATTCTTTTCTTCTTTGTTACTTGAGATTTCTTTTCATTTGTTTTTAATTTACTCTCTGTCATAACATTGAGTGGGGCACAGCAGTTGATATTATTATTTGGGATTGACTCATCTTTCTGTATTTTTCATCAGGCTTGTAACTTTTTGTCTTCTCAAAATTCAAAACAGCAGCTAACGGAAATAGAGAGATTTCTGGCTGTAGTTGTAACTTCGGAGTAATAATTTTGACTAGGAAGACAACAAAGCTGCAATAGGTTAATTACTTACAGACTACAAAGAAATGAATTATAGTATCTGATACCGAATGAGTTACTCTTTTTTTTTTTTTGCCAATTCAAAGGATTTGTACTTACTACAAAAATATTTTTAACCCTTTTATGTTATAGAGATGAACTGCATTGATTCTCAGCTTTTATAAAGGAAGTAATCGAGGGGTTCGTTAGATCTGTGAGGTCATATGTCGTTCGAGTATCGGAAGTGACAGAAATGTTCATTTTTGAAACCTTTATTTTGAATTCATCATTCTATAATTGTTTTAAAATCACAGGTTTACTCCAATATATATATATGAAATCAAGGGGAGTTCTCTACTCTATATTAAGAAATCATTGAATATCAAACACTATTGTACTTAAATCCCATCCTTAAATTGCCATCTGGTATTTTTTTTATCAATGGGCCTTTAACATTCAAAGTTGAAAGCATTGCATTTAAACGCTCAGAAATCAACCTTAACTTCATTTTTCTCTTCAGGATAAAAAAGCTGAAATTCTAATCAGCCTAAGGTTTTGAACCCATGTCAATCTGATTGAACTGTTATATAGATCTGATACTAGTTCAGTATTTATACTTTTTAATATTCTCAATTCTTTATTAACTGCATAAATCGGCTATTACTCCACTCAACACAATATAATTAAACAATTACAGCTTCCTACCCTAAGCTTGAATAATTAGTTATTACCAGAAATTCTATTATATTTCAATCCCCATGTCAGACAAGTTTCTACTTTTTTACTTTTATCAGTTGTGCAAATATTAGATCATCTGGTAATGACTGCCTCCTCAAATTTATAGTAGGTAGCACTAGATTAGAAAACCGAAAGCTACTCTTATATTGTGTGAACTGGAGCGATAAATTGTTTGCTGTTATATATATTATGTGTGTGCCTTGTGGTATTAAGAATGTCTGATTTAAAAAAAAAGTTTTATTTAAAATATATAAATGTTTCTGTACTACTACCATTCGTAATGTTTTTTGCTTACTATTATGGATTTTTTGAAAATCATATCAAATTACACAGGACTATGTTACAGAGTGATAGAGAATACTAGTATTTTGCAAGTTGTTTTCCCATATACTTTTTAATCAAGAGACAATCCAGGAATGCACAAAATAATTTTACAAAAAGGTAGAGTAGATGAGAATTTTATAAATGGTTTTATCAATATACATTTTTTTTTTCAACTATAAATAATCCAAGAATTTGCTGCATACAACCATGCTGGGCATTTTTCTCAGGACTACTTGAATATTCTTAATGTATACATCTTCTTGTGAATAATTTATAACTTAATATTAATAATGATCTTGACTACATTCTGCTGATTATAGATTCACTAAATGTTATGAATAGTCTTAATAGCTGGGAAATTGCATAAAGTCTTTTTTTAATTATTCCACCTGATGAAATCAAAATATCATAACACTAATTCAAAGAATCACTTTGTAAAGTATGATATGATAGATTATTTATAATTAACTAAGATAATTTAAAGAATCATATAATCAGTGATCAAATGTAAGAAGTGAGAAAATAATTTTAGTTAGGTTAAATATTAACAAAATATAAAGAAAGATGGAAAGATTCCAACCAGAGTTAGATTTTACTAGTGGTTTTATTAAATACTTCCTTTTCCCCCTTGTAGTGATAGATTCCACAGTCATTAAAATATGTGGTTCATTGTTTGTATTCTTCTACATCTAGAATTTTATAAAGATAAAATGATAATTTGTTGTAATCTTTGTCGTACGAAAATCAGCACCACAAGTTTTTTTATATGAAGTTTTTACTGTTACACATTGGATGTCAAACAATTTATATCAAGTTCATGTTTTATCAATTTTAGTAATACTTACACCAGACTAAATTTATTATCCATTTTGTTTCTTAAACTGATTTTTTTAAAACTGGAAAATAGTGACTCACTAATATATACAAAGCAGAAAATTGATAATAAAGTCATCTAGTTTTTTTAAACATCTAAACATTTGATAAATATTCAAAATTTTCATTGTTTTCTTTTTTACATTTTTTTTAATTATCCCCAATAATATAATATTTTCAATTATTTCCAAATCATTTCTAAGTGAAACATTATTTTTATACAAAACTGGATTGAAAATCAGTTACTTGCATTTCTATATTTTTCAAATTCAAAGACTAAATTGAGTTTATTTATTGATACTGGGTCTAGATGTAAAATAAAATTTTGACGATTTTCAAAATTCCTTGAACTGTATAATTTGAAGAAAATTTATTGATTATCAATTGAATTGTTGAGATTTTATATTTGTAATTAATATTTTTTAGGATTTGGAAAATATTACCAAAATCATCACTTTCTTTATTTTTCTGTAATATCTTATACAAATGCAATTTATCCGATACTTTGAACCCTTTTTAGCTAAAACTTTTTATTGTATCTATATGCATACACAATATTATGTTTTGACTGTCCTGCAGTCTTCTTCAGAGCCAATTTTATTTTAATTTTTTAAAAATAAAAAATGTGCAGACAGTCAAAATGTAAGATTGTATCTAAGTACAGTAAAATGTATTTGGTAAAAAGTGTTCAAAGTAGTGGGTAAATTGTATTTGGAAAATATTTAACAGATTTGGAAATAATGTCAGTATCGAAAATTTTAATTTAATTTTAAGTGCCTTGATTAAATCAAACATTGAAATAATTAACACTTTGTAGGTTAACTTCCAATTCATTTAAATTTAAGCATGAATCAGTAAAAAGCATTAATTTGTAAAGCTGTGCAACATTTATTAACTAATTATATTTTTCAACGATTTTGTCATTATGTAAGAAGTAAATAAATATAATACTTCTGTTAATACAACTTATAAATCATAATATAACATTTTGGTAATTGCTAAAACAGAGAATCTTTAATAAATAAAACCACTATTGCCAAGCGCTTTTAACTTTTACGAATCCTTATCAAGGCAGTATAAAAAATTCTATTTTTCTCCTAAGCGATAAATTCAACATTTCAGGGCATAGGATTTTTTATTCTGCCTTGATAAGGACTCATGGGAGTTGAAAGTGTTTGGCAATAGTGGTTTTATTTATTAAAGAGTCTCTGTTTTAGAAATTGCTGAAATGTTATATAGTGATTTATGTAAGAAGTGTAATAACACAAAATATTAAGTATAAATACTCAAATTTTGTATTCTTGAGAATTCCTAAGAAATTTGAACAGGAGAAATGATAAAGTAGAACTATGATACTCCAGAGTTACATAAACCATCTGAATACTCAGTAAGGTTTTTCAGAACATTTTCTTGACTTAATCATTGAATGTTTTTTGTATATAAGTAAAACTTTGCATGCTGAGATTATCTTATTAAAGATTCTATAACTTTTTATTTATTTAAAGTGCATGCATATATGAAATTGATCAAAATTTTGCAAAACTTTCAGAGACTTGAAACTGGTCTTTATACATAAAACCTGTTGATGTTTTATATAGTGAAAACACAGAATGTAATACTCAATGTATTCAATAAATAAATACAAAAAATCATGTTTTTCTTGAGTCTTACTATGAGCACTGTCAGTAGTTGCTGATACAATATCGGAAAGATCTATTTCACTTTCATCAGGGCTTACAACTGCACTGAAGATATATCTATTCCTTCTGTTGATGTTACCAATGATATTAAACTGATATGTTTTTTTTTATAGTAATGACTAAAGATTTTTAAACCAGCTGATCTGGTCGCACAACTAATCCCATCAAGACAGAGAGAAATTTAGCCAGATTTTTTAATATCTATTTTTTGCTGATGAGTTATATTTTTAATTATTTCCAAAGTTCTAGTTACAATTAGTCAGGGTTGAATTATATCAGAAAGAAAGTTTTCTGCTGAAGAAATTAAAGGGCAACATTGAAAAATATCAAACAAAGAGCAAAAATGAACCAAAATACTCTATATATGGACATATTTATGGTTCACAGATAGGTTTTTATAGTCATTACAAAAACTCATTTCTACAGCACTTTTTTTCTTTTCTTTTGGAGTTGAAATATATACATCTCTCTCTGTGCCTAAATGCAGACATATGTTTTATTCTTGAAATATTTTTTTGCTTCAAAATCTTCAAGGAGAACTAACTAGTGTGCCTTTTAACAATGATTTAATGTTTAATAAAAACATTAGCATCTTAATGATTTCTGAACAAATTTTATTACGCATATTGATCGAATATTTCTATTGTGAATTGCACAAGCAATAATTTCTTTTCGTTTTCTTTGCCTTTTTCAAGAAATCATTTATGGTTTCTTTCATAGTGCTGGGTTACTGAACATGTTCAGCATGCAACTGACCTACAATGTAAAACACATTCTACTTTATTGCATTAATCATGCTTCATTTTGTAATCTACCAATTTTGGAACATTCATTGAGTTATTTTGACATTTTTTTTATATTTTCTCTAACCATGTTAAGTAGAATTATAACAAATTTATTCAAAATAAAATCAAATGCATTAGTTTTATAATTTCCAACAAATAACATTTAATTATATATTTAAATAATCTCTGTAATTATAATCTTGATCAAAATCTAAATAATAGTACTCATACATAACAATAATGCATTTATCATTGTTGTTTTTACTTATTACTCTCCAAATAGCATTGAATGCATAATGAATAGATATGCAAATAAGCATAGGAAAAGAAGGGAATCCTAAGCATGAATTATCTACAATGTATTGATTGACATAAGAAAAACAATATTGTTAGTTTAAATATTTTAACAATTTTAAAAATTTTAATAATTTTTAAAATTATAAAATGACATCACTATTAAATCTTAGACATGTTAGTAAGACTTTCATTTTGGCACAAACTCTATGTCACATGCACTAAATTGGCAATATTTTTTAATAAAAAAGTATATACTGAATAAGAAAAATTAAAAATAATACAGAAACTTTTAAATTTGATTTTTTATTAAAAAATAAGAATACAATTTAAAGTGAATACTGAAAGCAGTTAAAGTTTCTAGAAAAAAATTTGTTTTTAGTAACATTTACAAATTTTTGATGTAATCATTAAGTATTCCTTCTGTGATATCATAATGGTTTAGGTAGAAATATATCAACCCAATATGAGTATAAAACAAAGTAACATCTTAAAAGTAGCTATTTCCTTTACTGATCAGAATTAGCATCTAATTGAATTAAAATTACAAAAGCAGACTAAACTGTAATGATATGGTTATATGTTGAATCACTTTCATTAGAGTTGCTAGAAAAATTCAAACCTTATTTATAGTTATCCAAATATATTAATCTCTTAATCACATGACAGATCATTTAACAATATAGTATGGAAATTGAATTAGTGATTATGGATTTGTGAATAATAAATTTAAAGTGGCCCTAAGTGATTAGGTTAAATTTATTTAAATGTTTGCCTATGAAAGATCTTTAATTTTTTTTCATTTTTCCTGTCTAAATTATTTTGTTTTCTATTCTAACATATAAACATTGATTCATGCATGATCTGCTATTTTAGATGCTTCTATCATTTTTTCACTAATCATTATTTTGTGATCTTTTGATTATTTTTCAATGGAAAAGCTAATTTTACATATATGTTCTTACACATTTATATGGTATTTTAAAATGCAGTTTTGTTGTTTGAGCTTAGGTTTTGTACTGCTTAGGTTTCCCCACAGTGTGCTATTGCTTTGGAAAATTGTTCTGAGATTATGTTGATAGTATATATTTTTAATTTTGCTGATATCCTTAATGGGTAAGGAAACTAAACTATGATGATGATAAAAAAGAGATATAAAAAATAAAGATCTAGGCTCATTAAGGCTGATGTATCTAGTAATGGATTTTAGGGATCATTTACCTTTATTCATCTGTCTTTAATCACATTACCCTTTTTTTCAATAAACATCACACGACCACCACTTCTTATGCTTGCTTATAACTGTTATTAAAACAGGCAAAACTCTCTATACATATTGCCACACTGCAAGCTAGAGTAATCAATGGATGCCAGAAGGCTTGTTCATAAAATCCCCATCTAGTGCCTACTTATCCAATATCCCTAAACTAGTTTCTGGCTTGTGGCCTTTGTCAGTGAGGAGCCTTGGATCTGTGAGCACCCTTTTCTGTCTATCTATAGTCATATGTTTTATGTATGTTTATATATTTAAAGTTTTTAGCATATCAGGTATTATGAATGAGAAAAAAAGAGAGAGGAATTAAATGAATGAAATTAATCTATAATTAAATTTAAAGTTTATATCTGGGCTAAAAATTAAATATTAATTTCTAGCCTAATGAATTATTAGTAACAATACCTAATGATTATCTAAAGACAATAATGTCAAATGAATGCATTCAAGAAATGTTGCTCTTGTAAATTGAATTATAATAAACAAAAATTATATTATGTAACTGTCAAAATATTACATAGTTTTAAATTCTATATAAATCAATTCTTTAATTTTTCTACACATATATAAAATATGTACTTCAACATAAAACTCTAACAATTGAGCTGTTATAGGATAGGTTAATGAGAAAATTTGTTTATTCTCAGAGATTGTTAATTAGTAGCAATTAATAATTTCTTGGCAATATCAAAAGCTAAAAGTTATATGTGTTTAGATGGATATAATCTGAATTTTATTTTTTATTATAATAACAATCCATGGAAATATTTAATTAAATATACGCTCATATATATATATAACATTAAACAGAACTGCTTTAAAGATTGCTATGATAAACAATGCACCCCCCTTCTGTAGTACAAGACAATACTATAAAATACTATAATAAGAAAATGAAACATTTTTTTATTGATCACTCTAAATTAAAGAGATCATCTTTTGTACTTAAAGCAGAAGGAGGGAATCTCAATCAGTCTTATTAACTTATTGTTTTTAAATTTATCTAATACTGATTTTTTATTAACAAAGTAAAAAAAAATATTTTTTTAAACTTTGCAATATTAATTGAATATATATTTTTTTTTTTTTTTTTTTTTTTTTAACGGGGAACAATGTGTGGAAACAAAAATAAAATACCCCATACCTCCTCCGTGAAGAGGAGAAATTGGTGGAGGGGAATACCTCCGAGAAAGAAAGTCCCCCCTCCTCCCGCGCCCACACAAAAAAAAAATAACACCAGGGTGAAAAAGGGGGTACGCCGGTCCGGTTACAATATATATATATATATTGTGAATTACTTTAAAATATCTAGTCATACTCTTTTTATATATAAACAATATACTCATTAATAATAATGAAGAAGATATTTTTAAATAAATATATTAATTGATAGAATAAATTCAACAATAATCATTATAATAATAAATATGAATTTTTGAAGTTAAAAATATATATAATATTTAATAAATTATAATTATAACATTTTATAAAAGCATGTATATAAAATAGTCATAAGATTAATATTAAAAAATAATTAAATATATTGAAAATTATATTATAAAATATAAAGAAATAATTCAAAATATAAGTATATATGATATAAATAATTTGTATGTATGTGCAAGATACTATTTGTATTTCATGTAGAAGTATATGTCAAGGATTTTTATTATAATAATAAATGTGGGATTCAAACTAAGACTTTCACATGACCCATTACTTTCAGTGCCATCTCATATTGCTGACCCACCTGATCACACACATGTTGAAAATATAAATAATCACCAATATCCATATTTCAGGCTAAACCAGCAATCATCAGTTGATCTAGATTACTATCCTCACACATATATACAATCAGTGCTCAGCTTTATATTAAGATAGCCAATCTTCATACTTTAATGGATAGGCTTCAAACTACTCCAACTCACAACTCTTCAGCCTTCCATTTCATTGAAAATCTGATGATGGAAAAATGGATTATTCTCCTGTACATGAGGGGTCAGAATGACTAATATGTCAACATGGGTAGGATGACAACCTTGGCGCTAATAAAGGCTTTGAATGTTCCATCATCAGATTTTCAATGAAATGGAAGATTGAAGAGTTGTGAGTTGGATTAGTTTGAAGCCTGTCCATTAAAGTATGAAGATTGGCTATCATAATATAAAGCTGAGCACTGATTGTATATATGTGTGAGGATAGTAATCTAGACCAACTGATGATTGCTGGTTTAGCATGAAATATGGATATTGGTGATTATTTATCTTTTCAACATGTGTGTGATCAAGTGGGTCAGCAATATGAGATGGCACTGAGAGTAGTGGGTCGTGTGAAAGTCTTAGTTCGAATCCCGCATATATTGCATATATAAATGCAGGTTTAAGCCTGTACAATGTATTAATTATAATAATAAATGTACATTTTTGAAGTTCAAAATATAATAAATAGTATGTAAAATAAAGTACTTAACAAATTACAATTAAAATATCTTATAAAAGTATATGTATAAAATAAATGTAAGATTAACATAAAAAAATAATTAAATATTATTGAAAATTGTTATAAAATACTATATGTATTATATATATATGTACAAGGTAATAAATATTTAAATAATTTTAAGATAATTTATTTGGAAATTTAAATTGTAATGAGATATGTTTTACATGCATGTGTGTGTTTAAAATGTAATTATTAGACAGTATGTTATATATAAGAAGAATATAATTAGATATTGTATATTTAAAGACATAAGTAATGAATATATAAATTAAATATGCAAATATAATACAACAGAATTTATATAAAATGTAAAATTAAATCATATTCTGATAGTAACACAGTATGTAATTTTTTTATTAGCAATAAAAACCATTAATATACTTAAAATTAACTATGAAAAATTAATAGTTTTTTTTAATATTTAAAAGATTATTAGGGAAGAAATAGTGAAAGACAGTATTGAATTATCATAATTCAAAGAACTTAATCAAATAATCGTTAAAAATTGTATTTGAACTATTTATTTTATAAAATCTAGATGTTATTTATGGCAATCATGGATTTATTTTAATATATACTTTTAATTTAAGCATGGTATAATCTAATGCCAATCTAACAAGCCATAATATTGTATTATTATACTATAATTAATACTTTAATTCTCATTAATTATTTTTTTAATGTGCCTTCATTTTTATTCTTAATAGTAAATAGTACAAAGTTCAAAGATGTCAGAGCATCAATGAAATGAAAGTGAAAAAATTAGTTGTTCACTGGTATTGAAACATATATGAATATTTCAAATTATAGAAGATGCTGTCAGAAAAAAAAAGTTTTTTTAAATGCATGTCTATAAATCTATAATTCTATTTAATTTATTCTAGTATATAATAAATTAAATTTCATTAAATTATTATATTTCAAGAGTAACAGAAATACAGCTTTTAAATAACTATAAAGTGATATGTTTTTTCAGAAAAGAAAATATTTTACATAATTAATCATCACTAATGTAAATACACTAATTTATTAAGTGCAAGCAGATGATATAATAATAATGTGAAAGGCTGAAATCTTTGACAGATGCGCCTTAAAAATGCTTAAATGATAGCCAATCAGGTAGTAATAAAGATTTCACATTGCTTATTTATATATAATATTTAGTGAATTAAATGTGTTAAGAGCTTCATGCTCTTAGTTCAAAATGCTTGAGTCTGGCTTATTTAAGTAAAGAAGGTGGGACCATCTTTTTGTCATAAAATCTCTGACTTGTATTTTGAATTGAGAGTTCCTTGTGCAGTCATTATTACTATCTGATTGGCTGTCATTTAAGCATTTTTAAGATGCATCTGTCAAATATTTCAGCATTTCACATTATTATTATATCATCTGCTTGCACTTAATAAATTAGTATATTTACATTTGTTACAATCATTCCATTAGATTTGAAAATTAGTGCGTAGTAAATCGAAAGATTTCACATTGTTTATTTATATATATTTAGTGAATTAAATGTAAAGGTGTTTAAAGCTTCATGCTCTTAGTTTAAAATGCTTGAGGCTGGCTTATTTATATATAAATTTAAGTAGAGAAGAAGGTGGGTTCATCTTTTTGTCATAAAATCTCTGACTTGTGTTTTGAATTGAGAGTTCCTTGTGCAGTCATTATTACTATCTGATTGGCTGTCATTTAAGCATTTTTAAGGCACATCTGTCAAAAGTTTCAGCCTTTCACATTATTATAATTAATCATCATGAATTCTTCTAGCAATCAAACTCAATAGTGCATCAAAATATCAAGAACACAACACTCCTATTTATATATTTAAAGAAAGATATTTTCTTGTTTCACTCTTACAATTGAGCTAACAACTCTTGATTTACTATTCTTGTGTATTCATATTTTTTAGTGGTATATGTATTTATTACTTAATAGAAGGACAATACTGTCTGACCACCATTATATTAACAAATGAAATTTAAAAATGAGAAATGCAGGAGTGAAAGATCAAACAAGTAGCACTGATATCATAAAGGTATAAATGGTCCTGAGGTAGGCATATCAGTTAAAATAACAAGAGATAGTCAATCAAAACTTTAAATTATTTCTCAAGATTTTGTAATAGCCTAAAAACAGATTTATGTGTGGGATGGATAGATAAAATAAGGAAGTTTTCTGGAATTGTATGAAAAAGAAAAACTATATTAATTTAAACTTGAAACATTCTTCGTGCAGTTATTTGATGACAATGCTGATATATACTTATTAATTTACATTTGTTAACTTGCGTGCAAAAATTATGTAAAATATTATCTTTAAAATAGATAAAATTCCTATTTAAGTTTTAAACTATTTTATTTTAGAATAAGTTTTTGTATTTCTTTTTTTTTTTTATAAGTTTTGTTATTAAAATTATCAATTATTTTTATTATGAGTCAGTTTCAAAATTTTGATTTTTTTAATCCATATTTTTTCCGTGTAGTATGTTTTCCTGTTGTCTGCTCCATCTGTTAGTCCCCAGGGACTATTAATAAAGTTTAAACACAAATCAAATAAATCAATAAATCAAAGCTACTGTATTATAGTTCAAGTGTTAAATGTCTTCAAATGTTTTATTTGCATGTAGACCATTCACAATAGCCAAGATTATGGATATTGATCATTCTTAAGACCGTTCATGCTTTAAGGTCATGTATTTCACTTATGGTCAGCTCTGTAGAATCATTTGTGCCTTAGGGCGGAGTTGAATGAAATTTGAGATTATAGTAGCCACTACAAATAAAGTTGTAATTTAATACAATAATCCAGATTGATTAAAGCTGCTTACATTTATCCCAATATAATAATAAACATGCATGTATATATATATGCGTGTGTGTCTTTACAAATAAATATTCCTGTTTAGATATATATACATCTGTTTATCATCATGTCATACTATAGTTCACTTTATAATTGAACTCATATAATATAGTTTTTCCAAATGTTTTTTTTTTCTGTTTAATTAGATTTATGTCTCTATAATTATTATTATTATTTTTTAATGTCGTGTATATTTTCTTGTCTTATATGCTATCATTTTTATTTATCCATTGTTTTTAACATTCCAACGTTTGAAATTTATTATTCACGTTTTTTTTTCCTTTTATTAATCTGTATTTCTTTATTTTTTTCCGAACTAAAAATTATTTATACTAAAGTTATTTTTTTAAATCTACGTAAATTTTAAAATCTTAACTATACTTTACTGGTCATTTGTAACATCTTCACCTTTTCTATTTCACAAAAATGAGATCTATTTTTTATTTTTATTTTTTTTAATTTTTGTCCTTTAAAGGACTTTTTATATTTATTACATTCTTGTAACATATTTTCATTTGTAAATTCACGACATTTTTCTTCTATTTTTTAATATTCATTTTTTAATCATTTACCTTATGCGGAACGTTAAATTGTGCATAATGGAACAATTGTGCTCTGCTACTTAGATTACTAAATATGGCGTGATCTTTTTACTTTCTACCCCTATAATTATATTTATTTACTTTTTTCACATTCAACATCAACATAAATTCTTATGTTTTTTTTTTTACTATTTCTGTTTATACTATTCTCATTGCAGCTTTTTTTTTTTTTTAAAAAAAAAAAAGAAGTTATTTTTTTAATACAATAAATCATTTTTGCTGTTATCTTTTAGTTGTAGATTTAAAAATAGTTATCAAAAAGTTTTTTCTCATATGTCATAGCATCGGCCGGGACGCGAACCCACAACCGTCTGCAACCAACTTGCTTGCAAGGTTGCTGCGATGATCTCCGGCTAACAACACTTGACAGTTATCAAAAATTTTGTATGATCAGAAATGTAATAGTGATTACAATTAGATGTATTTAGTTTTAATCCTCATTCTAAATAGGATCAAGAGAAACTTAATAGTTTTTCTGACATTTGTTTTTTTTTTTTTACAAAGAAATGGTAAAAGTCAACATGAATGGTGAAATGATGAACATTGATTCCCAACCTGTCCGCATGTGTATCCTAGGGGATACACCCTGGGCCAATCAGGGAATATACAGAAAATAATCAGTAATGGTAGAAAAATGCTGAATTTATAATTCAAATCCATGAGAATTAGAAGAACTGCAGAACAAAATAAGAAAAGAGATATCCTTCTTGATATAGTAAAAAATACAAACAGCTTATTAAAATGCCTGTTGCCATTTGCTAGCATAGAACTAGAAGAGAGTTTTTTTCTTTTACCTTTATAAAAAATAAGCACCACAATAATCTCAATGAAGGTATGGATTTAAAACTGTGTGTTACATCTTTTGAGCCTGATTTCAAAAAACTGTTATCACTTTCTTGTGATCTGTATAACAATTATTATAGACTTTTCAGATAACACAAATAAATATTATTAAATTAAGAGTTTGTTAAATATTTGATCATCAATATTTAATATAAAGCTACACTTATATTTGTGTTATGGATATTATGAAATTAAATATATCAATTTGTATTTTTATTATTGTAATTTTTCTTCTCAATTCATTACTCATTTCTGCTAATTTATAATAAAATAAGTATTGAACAAAAATATCAGTACTTAAAAAAACAGCTATTATTTTCAAAACAAATATACACAAGTGTGAAAAATTTGATAAACACTGATCTAGAATGTAGATTTAATTATTGATATATATATATTATAATGGATATCTTTGTTTTTTTTATTATATTTCACTTTTAACAATAATAATTTATATAAATTTGAAACACCATTACACAAGCAGAGGAGTTACTATAGTCAATATATTTTATGTATTAACCATACCAACAATCAGATTTAGATTGTATATAAATGTACAAATTGTGGCCACTTTTCAAGAAAGACCATTGCATTCACTTTATAATTGCTAGAAGCAAAATACTTTTCCTGCAGATACTTTTATTTATACTGGGAGAAAATCCTTGGGCACCTTCCAGCCAATTTGTTTTGCACACCCATGAAAGAAGATATTAAAGACCTCAAGTACTTGATTTCATGGTTAGCCCAAATGAAGAAGAAACTTATCTACCTTAGACTATCAGACAATGCATATTTAAACATAAACAGTACAATTGACAAACTTTTATCTTAATTAGCTGGGGTTATATGGTGACATATGAAGAGAGAGAATTAAGCTAAACTAACAAGTTAAAACAGCATATTCATTTACAAAAACATTATAATAATAATAGTAATAAAAACTAAAAATAAAATAAAATTAATTACAGAATTGTTTAATATAGATAAGTCTACTTTAAAATTGGTAACAAGAATTCAATTATTTCTAATTTTATGAAAGTTTATAAAGAGAATGAAATCTTACCCTTGTATGATTTGAATTGTTTTTACTAAAGCTTTTTTTGAAATGATTACCTCTGTCTTTTTGAAAGTTTATTGAGTTCATGGCTGGAATTCTTGAAGAAGTTTCCTGATTTCTTTTAACAGCTTGTCACTTCTTCTTTCCAGAACAGCATATTTCTGCATGGCCTTGTTCAGTAGTAGTTTTAGATAATAATGGATTGATGTTTCAGCAATGAAAGGTCAAGAATATTTGTCACATTTGAGACTATCAAATGCATAGGAATTGGGTGATGAAAACTGAATGAACACCTCTTTGTGAATTTAGCACAACATGGTGATGTTAGGGCTTCTACATAATAGCTATACATTGCTGAAATATGAACTGGTTTTTCTTGATGAAAGAGTCTGAAAAATTTAGCAAGTGATAAGTCAGATAAACAGGATAAATAAACAACAGAATAATTCTAATAGTAGATTAAATAACAGGAAAACTGACTATAATGAAAATTTAGTAGCTTTTATATTCTTAACAAAATCATTGTTTGAGCCCACCTACATCATTAATTAGCTTTACAATTTCTTTTAATTATTTAAGCTCTTTTAATATCTATTTATTTAATTATAACATTGATTATTTAATCAGTTGGAAATATTACTGATTTCCAGTAAAACATAATCCCTCCCTGATTAGACAATTTACAAAATTATTTTGCTCTTTGATTAGATCCTTACTTTTCTCTAATAGTTTTCAATAATAATTTTGTGCAATCATTTACATTACAATTCTCTTGTTTGTTTGTTTTTGGTTTTTTTTACAATTATTTTTTAGTTTAAATTATTTCACCAAGTAACTTTATAATTCTTAAGTTACCTTTACATAATTAGTTTTCTTTTATTTCCATTATCATATCTTGTAACATTTTGGAACAGTTAAAAGAATGATAAGTCATTTTTTCAAATAGTAAATCTAATTAAAATTCCTAAACTATATTATATTATAATTAAATTTTTTCCTTTTCTATTTTCTCATTTATTTATTTAATTGAGATTAAGATACAGAATTTTATTTTTCCTTTTGTTTATTTCCTAACAGATTTTTGATTTTTTTCTAAAATCTTTTACTTTATTTATTAAACTAACAGTATTTTTTATTTATTAAAATAATACTATACATTATTTTTTCTCTTTTTCTTTGAATATTTTTATATTTTCATGCAACATGTAGATTTATGCAATTGTTAAGTACTTGTTATAGTACTGAAACATTACCTATTTAGCTATCATATTTGTATTACATGGAGGGTCTCGGAAATAAAACAATGAATTCATCAATTATGCATGATAATATTAGAATTAATATATTTATATATTGCTATTTCACCATAAAAATTAGCATTTGAGGATATTATTTGTAAATTGGAAAGTACTTATCAAAAATATCTTGCATGGAGGCAGATATAATGAGAGGAAAAATATATGATATTCTAAATAAAGCAAAACCACCTAAAAGTAATTTACCTGTTGATGAAAGAAAAGCTTTTTTTAATTAAAAAATGTTAAATCAATTACTACTCTTCCAGCAAATACACTAATTTTGAATATTAGTGATTATTACAAAAAAATACATAATTTATTTAAAAAATGTAATACAGAATTTATTAACTGATAACATTTATAAAAAAAAAATATGGAGATCCTGAAAATGAAAGCATTAATTTATTCTACTAATTTATATTTAAAATCTAAAATCTCTTTTAAAGCTAAAGAAAATTTTTTTTTATCCAAAGTTATACAGTTTGCCAAAAATCCACAAATCATATATTCCATTGAGACTGATTGTAAGTGCAGTTGGTTCACCAACACAGAGACTAGCTCATTTTCTATCTTTTTTACTACAGCCCCATTTAACAGAAATGCCATATTATGTTAAGGATGCAAATCATTTTATTGAACTTATCCCAGATATTAAATTAACCAAAAATTATATTTTGTTATGTTTTGATATGTTTTGCTTTTTACTAGTGTATCTGTAAAGGAAGCTATTGAAGCTTTGAAAAAATATTCAATTGCCTGATTTTGTTGTGGGTATGATTGAACATTGCTTCTTAAATACATTTTTTGGTTTTAATGGAGAAATATAAGGTTTCATTGTGGATTCACCAATTTCTCCTGCAGTGGCTTCTATTTTTATGGAGAACATGCAAAAAAAGTTTGATATTGGAAGTTAAAAAATCATCTGTATGGCTGAGGTATATTGATGATATCTTTGTTATTTGGCATCATGGTAAACATGCTATTGATTAATTTTATTTGTCTTAAATTCTCCTCACAATAACATCAAATTTATTTTAGAAGTATAAAATAATAACCAACTCCTATTCTTAGATGTTTTAATTGAAAGAAAGAAGATTGTTTATTTATCCCATGGTATATATAGAAAGCCAACACACACTGGGAGATATCTATATTTTTTTCTCATCACCATCCAGTACAATTACTTTTAGTGGCAAATAACATTGTTAGATAGAACTAAGAGACTTTCTGATGATAGCCATTTTTATCAAGATATCTAAGTGACTAGAAATATACTTCTGTATAGTGGTTTTAATCACAGGATTATTAATAGAGCATTTTTGTATAATGAGGAAAAAAGATTTTGATACATCAAAAATTAAGACTGTTCTGCCATATATAAAGAGAGTAACTAATAAAATTGGTAATGTTATAAAGAAAATAATATCTATACAATTTATACAACATTAAAAAAAGTTAATGAAGTATTTCCACACTCTAAAAATTTTTTTTTTTTGGAGAGTCATGATATATATGAAATTTCATGTGCAGTTTGTTTACATTTATATATTAGCCAGACTAATAATAGAATAAACATAAGAAAGGAAGAACACATTTTGGAAAATAGAAAAAAAATTAATTCATCAGCCATTTACTCATACATTAAATTAACAAACCATGACATCTATTTTAATAAAACACATATTCTGGCAAAAATTGGAACAATATTACTAGAGACTGCTGAGGAAAGCTATCAAGATTTTTATAAGACTTAAGAGCATAAATGAAAATTGTGAATTAAAAAAAATTAATAATATTTGGAAAAAGCTATTGGAGGACAATATATTTTTTAAAACTTCTCAACTAGTAGAATTTAAGAATGAGAAAATAACAAAAAAAAAAAAGTAACGATTTTAAATCTCACCACACACATTTTTAGGATTTTTGAAAGAAGCTCTTAGGAAAGGACTTGTTATTATACTGAAATGTCAGCTATTTAGCTATTATATTTTTGTTACACGGAAGCTCCTGGAAATAATATTATATATATATAAAAGAGCACTCATTAAAGAAGTAAATATTTAATTTATAAAGAATAATTAAACTATATGCAACATACATAATACAGTATTAATAACCCATCTATCAAAAATTCAGCAATTTTCAATACAAAAATATTAGAAAACTAAACAAATCACCATTATTTTCAATTATTATTGATTCACTGCAGGATGAAGGTTTCTCCAAGTTCATTCAACCCATCTTCTTCGTTCTCTAGCCTTTCTTCTCCACATCAACCCAACACATTCCCTTATTTCATCCATCCATCTCATACATGATTTTTTCTAGGTCTTCTACAATCTTTTGGAATATGGTTTAAGATTCCAATAGTTCATCTATTATTTCTTCTAGCAATATGTCTAGCCCAACTCCGCTTCAGTCTTTTAATTTTTTCACCAATGTCAGCAACACATGTTTATTCTCTTAGCCATGTATTGCATTTTCAATCACTTCTTGTTACTCCCATCATGCATCTCTTCATACTTCTTTAAGTGATCTGAAGTCTCTGTAATTCTCTTTTATTAAGTGTCCAATACTCAGATCCATAAATAAAAACTGGTAAAGCACATTTATTAAAAACTTTCTTTTCAAACATATAGGCATATTTCCTTTTTGTTAGTTCTAATTTTTTATTGTCGTCTAATAACTTTTGTTTTATTTCCTGAAGCTTAGAAACAATATTTGAAAATCATCTACATCATATGCAAAATCTATATGACTTAAATAATGGTTATGTATTTTTGATCCCTCGACTTCCTATTTTAATCCACTAAATATTTATTGTAAAAAGTGTTATAAAATTTTTTAAGATATATATATATATATTGACGTGTAAGATAAATTACTTCAAGAAAACTGTAACTATATAATAGTTGAATCTTTTGAAAGTCATACAAAACCTATCATATAACCTTGTGCTAAAGGTATATTATAAAATTTGGTTTCTGTTTCAATTATTATTTTAAATGCAAGTTAACTTTTTTAAGGCCTTCCGCCTTCATTTTCATACTGTTTTACTACTGTTTATTTAAGATCAACATATATATATCTTATGAAATTGCGAATTTAAAACAAATGTATTATACAAAGACATTTTACTTTTTTTTTAAATTAAAAGAGAAATATTGATTAGCATTTATAAAAATTGCATTGTATTTAATTATTGAAAATATAAAGACTGATGATTAATTAATTTGTAATATATCATAACTTAGTCAATAAAATTAGAACTTTAATAAAAAAACAGTTATGCAAAAAAGGTTTAATGAACATTTCAAGGTAGAATAATTGCAATAATTGTAGCAATATTTAGACATTTTCAATGCATCAGGCTGTCAAAAATTATTGAATGATTGTTTGAGAAGTGATTATTTAAGAAGAGCTTGGGGAGGAGGGGAAGGAAGGAATCATAAATTTTGAATTTTTAAAAAGTAAACTGTCTTATTATTATGGATCTATTTCTGGTGTGATAATGACTATAATAATTGATTTAATTGTGACAATAAATAAAATAATTGGAGACTTCCTGCACAATAAATTACACGCACACTCAAATATGTATACATTTAAAACTAAAATCACACGTTAGGAATCATGACTGAAATGTAAAAAAAAATAAAAAAAATAGAAAATGACAAGCAAGTATTGATAGAGTGATGTGCAAATAATTTAAATTATAAAATTCTGTCGACCCTCTTATGGAGTTGCCGTTAATTCTAAATTAATAGATGTTTTTATTTGTCATAATAACAAATCTGAACAAATAGTATCTAGAAAACTATTCGAATTATAATTCAATTAAGCAGTAAAAATCATAGTCAAAGCAATTTAATATTAAACTTATCAAATTATAATGGCATTGAAAATGTTAGGAATTCATTTAATAATTTTTTCATTAGTAAGAAATTGTTTTAAGTATAATATAAATTATATTTCAAAAATGTAAAATGTTTATTTTAGTAAGTTTCGTTGTCAAGCGTTGGTGACTTAGCGGTTAGCATAGCTGCCTTCCAAGCAGCTGCGCAGGGTTCGCTTTCCGGTCAGCGCTTTGACATATTAAAAAAATGAAGTAAGTTTTGTTATGTTTGTCTAATAAAAAAAAAAGGTTCACAATTAAAAATTTGATTCAAAATCACTTCACTAAATATATGCCACAACCATGAAGTTCATATATAATTTAGCTATTCCAATTGAACACTGGACCATATTTCTGTAAATATGACTATGTAGTTTAAAAGTGATATTTGGTAATCCATTATAATTATCATTTTAAGCTCATTGAGTGAAATAATGAACATGAATGAATGACACAAGATTAGAAATTCTGAATAGTTCATTTGCTATTATAAGAATTTGATAATACTTGCTTTCTTTAAATCACATTGTTGTTTTAATATTAGCAATTTGATTTTAAAATGTTTATTAATGTGCTGAAGAATAATAATGTCAAAGTATTTATTTGGAAGCTTTGTAAATTCTGATATGAAATATATTTTTTTTTGGTCCACTTTTCTCAGATTGTTACATTTGACAGCAGGTCTGATACTTGTACCTGTTAAAAAATTTAAATGAGTGCCAAATACTAACCTTTTAATAGAATATTAGCAATAATTACAATGGAGATATGTTAATTCAAATGGTATTCAAAGACTTTATATTCTTGTAGATCATTATACTTGAAAAATAAATGTTCTATATCAGGGGTAAGCAACTTTTTTTCTTATCATGACGTTGGCAGAATAGACTGAATGATTTAACAAAAAAATCAGAACCTAAAAATGTTGAATTACCAAATTATTAACATATTTTTAGAAATTGTAAAGATACTTACTGGTTAGACTTGCAGCAAGAAAAGTCAATATCATAGACAAATTTGTAAATAAACATTAAATTAAACACATTTTATAATCTTCTAAAGAGATAAATAAATAATTTTTAACTGAATATTACATATTCCAATCAGGAGAAAGTTGTTATTCAAAATTTTGGTTTCACTGCAAATTTTATGATTTAAGGAATGCTGGGATAATTAATCTATTATCTGGCAAAAGTAACATGTATACATGATTCACTGACCAGCTTTAATACCTGTTGAGTGAGTTTGTATTTTACAAGACATAAAAAGCTTTAATCCACCCCAAGGATTGTAAAAACAATCTTTTTTTTCTTTTTTATTGGTATAAATGTACATTGCTAAAAATTTAGTAGTTTCAACATCATTTCTCACAAAACTGTATTTGTTTATTTTCAGTAAATAAAGTTATAGATTACTATTCCTGGCTCAATTCCCAGATGTAGAAAATAAAATTTCAATGAACTGGGACTGCTGTGCTCATTAAATTACTTTGATTCTCAGATATCTGAAGAATTTAAAATAACTGGCCTTGCAGTTATTATATATTTATAGAAATAAGGAGATTATATCCATGTAAACTGAGATAACTTTTTGCTTTCTGATGTTGCCAGTAGTCTATCATTTATTACTTATTGACAGTCTTCATGAGACTAAATAAGTTTCTCTTTTAAATGGATTTAAATTCAGAAATCTATTTTTATAAGTATGAAAATATGAAAAAATAACAACTATTCTTACATTCTGCAAATAATATTTTAAACTTCTCCAGAGAGTTGTATATGTTGAATTAAATGTTATCATGGTCATTATTATAATAAAGAATAGAAATAAGATTATATTTGTATTTATATATTGGACTATTTCCATCACCTAATATAAGTATTGAATGTCTTTAGAAAAATTTAATTTTATTTAAATATCTCAAATACATTCTACTCTTAGAAATAGCACACTGGGTATATGCATATAAACAAAATTAACTTTTGCCTTTTGATGTTGACAGGAAAATATCAATTACTACTAATTGACATGCTCACACCTATACAAATAGTTTGCTGGGTTTAAATTCATTTCACAGCTTGAGTTTGAAGTAATACTTCAACAAAAAACCCCAACAAAAGCATTATTATAGGTTAAGGGAGAAATTTGTTTAGCCTCAGGGAGATTGTCAATTAGTAGTAATTTATAGATTTCTAGCTAATATCAAAAGGCAAAAGTTTATCTCTATTTACATGGATATAATTTCCTTATTTCTATTTTCATTATAATAACAATCCATGAAAATATTTTATTCAATATATACAACTCTCTGGAGTTTAAATACATTTTACAATTTGAATTTGAAGTGAAATATGACTTTCTTTTACTTCAACATGAAACCCCAAGAAACATGTTTAGCCTTAGAAAAATTGTCAGTTAGTAGTAATTGATAGTTCCCTGGCAACATAAAAGGCAAAAGATATATGTTTATATGGATATAATCTTATTTCTATTCTTTATTATAACAATCTACGAAATATTTTATTCAACATTATACATAAGCATCATATCTCCAATGAATTTATTTTAGTTAACATGTATTTCTAATGGAATATATATTTATTTAAAATTAGTTTATAGAATGCATTATTTATTTTTGTGAAAATCAGTTATTGTGTGTGTGATCGTGTGCATATGTTACACTTTCTTTTAAAACTGTCAATTTTCTGCATTCACAACATTGACAGCAGTTTCTTCTGATAAATATATTAATGGTATATACATTTGGAACTGCATTAAATATTAATGTATTGTTATTTAATTATACATAAACATGTAGAATAATTCAACTTTATATGTCTTTTTCTATGTATAATATGTTATTTAGATATACTTGAAATTTCTATTTCATTACACATTTTTTGGGCAAATGAATTTCAAGATATATCTTTTATTGAATAAACATTCTTCAACTGATCTATGTCACGATCTCTTCTTATACATCTCTTCATTATTTTTTTAGTATTTATCAATATCATATTATTATATTTTGATTTACAAGTGTCAAATTTTCTGTACTCAGATTCCTGATCTTTAACTGAGATTGAAAGTTACATTTGAAAGTTTAATATCTTAATTATTATTGTAGATATATTGTGACATGATGAAATTGGTGTGAAGGAATGAGTTTTAGACATAAATTTATCTAATATATACTACCAAATACTGTTTTTTTATTTAATATATTTTTATAGAGATATGTTCTCAAAGAAGTACATAAATATGCTTTAGACAGACAGGATAATATATATATATTGAGCCAGTTCAGAGGCTCCTCCAAAATATGATTAAGTATGTTAACATTTTTTTTAGCTATCAACTTATTTCACTTGGAAATTATAATCGCTGAAGCTGCCAATTGATAACTGTCTATTTTATCTGCAAAAGACAATGCCTACCTCAAGATTTTAATTAATATCTTAACCTTATTTTTTTATTACTTACTGTGTTTAAAAGTAACTCAAAATTAAAATCAATGAAGGATTTTCAGTTATACAAAATAAGTTGCAACCTTCATTATTTTGAGTGCAGTTATGGGGCAGAAGTTACAGAAGATCTAAATAATCTTCAGGGCAAAGTATATAGTGAAGCAGTCAGTGTGTATGCACACACAGAGCTTCATGTTAGTTGTTGGAAATAGTATATATCTATAGATTTTTAAAGATCAAATATCTAATTTTTCAATTTTTTTTCGTTTGTTTTTTTGTTGTTAAAAAGAATAACATACAGATGCCTGTGTGTGTGTTGATGAATGAGAGGGCTCATATATATGTATATCTTGTTTTATTGAAATGCATTTTTTTAAATTATATATTTGGAAAAGAAAATATATATTTCTTTGTCTTGAAAAAAGACACAGAAAAATTGGAAAAATATAAGTTGACTCATTTTTTCTTTGGAAATAACAGTTTTTATGAGTCTATTTTTTTGAGGAAGAGATATGGTTGCATGGAAATGCTAATTATTTTCTCATCTTTAAAGGCAATTAAAAATGCAATTAAAATTTTCATACCTTGGTTTAATCTTAATGGGATTTTGCCAACTAGTTTAAATTAAAGATCAATCAAACAGTCTATTTTCATTTCTAACAAAGGCAGTTATAATATAGGTGTTAAGAAAAAAATATAGAATTAAACATGGCTTTGCTGAGTAAAAGTTTTCATATAAATACTGGGCTAATTTTTCTAGAAAGGCAGTCAAGGAGTCAAAGAGTAAAAATAAAGTTGTTGGCAGTAAAAAAAAAGTTTTTTTTTTTTAAAGCAAAAACTTTTTAAGAGTCTAAAGTAAAATCAGAAGAAAAAGTCAAAGAAAAGAAGAATAAAAGTGAAAGTCAAAATCATTCTTTAATAGACCAATTGAATATATATATAAGCTGATAACAGATAATCACCATGCCCTGTGAGTAGAAAAAAATTACCTTTCCCTCTCTGGGAAATTCCAGAAAATGCATCTGTAAGAAGGAAAGAAATCCAATTAGTTCCATGCTGCTGCCTCTGAGAAAATGGAGAACCAACTTCGAATCCAGCCTGTCCTATGTCCAGTAAAGCCAAAGGTCGATCCTGAAATGAGTGAACAAGTAGAAAAATAGTATCTGCATCAAAATGAAATCAAAGAGGGCAAGTATAAATTTTTAATCCTGCCAGATAAAGTAGTTATAAATAAAAAACTCTAGACTATCTAAGTTTAAAGTTCACAGATTTCTAACCACTCAGTAAAAGACTCTATCTTAAAAAAAAGATGTTTCAAAAGGACAGTGATATATATATGAGAGTTTTAATTTCTTTTATTATTATTTTTAATAAGTCAATTTGTGTTATAATTAGATTACTTATTAATGATAGAAAAAAATGGTGTAATGTCTAATTCTAAGTGGACAAAAGATTACTATAGAGTTTATAAATACAGCTTTTATATATTTATTTTGAGATATGCCAATATGTTTTCTTTAAGTATAAAAATATATATTTGATTGATTAATTTATTTATGCCAACCAAGTCAAGTATGGGGGCAAATGATATTTTACTATTAAACCAATTTATGTATAAATTTGTTTGCTTTATCCCGAATCTAAAGTGGGAGAGGGGTAACGATTGTTATAATTGTAAAGTAGGAAACGGTCAAACATAAATTTCTTAAATCGTTAGTCCTTATTAGTTAAAAATGTCATTTATTTAAAAAAAGAGAGAGAGAAAAGAAATCAAATATCTGTATTAAAATCCTTCCTCTTCCCGTGTTTACATAATTAAAGTCCCTTGTTAAAGAAAATTAAGAATATAAATGAGTGTTAAAATTATTATTTGTTTGATTTAGATTAAGATTCTTTATGACATTTAAAAAATGAAATAATATATATATATGCGTTTATTTATGTGTTAAAAAATAATAATAATGATAGTACTTCTTTTTTTAAATATAAAATGGGTAATATTACTTATTACAAAGGTATGTGTTCATCTCACTCTATATATATTTAATAATGCATGCATTTGGGGAAAGAGTGATATCTCAGCAGTAATGTTTTTTTTTTTTGCCTCTTTAGCATTTTATGGTTAAGCTTTATATTTGAAACACTTGGGTGTTTTATAGCCTATAGGATGTGGTTGTCTTAAATTTTTACATTATTACTTATTAAATGCAGGTTTAAGTAAATATCTATACAGATATAAGTTAATGCTTTTTATGGGCAAATATATCAGTGTTGCTTAATAGAATGATCTGTGCCTATATGGCTTTTATTAATGAATATAATGCGAGCTGCCAGACGGATATTTTTACCGGTCTTGGCGATACGAGATAGCCATGTTTCTGAGCTGAGAAATTGATACTCTGATGATAGGGATTCAAAGCCCACACTCTATTATTTCCTACACAGGCCAAGCTGAATGCGGATGTGTTTTCATAGGAACTTCTATATATATTTTATTGCTCGACAAAGGAGATTGGCTCATGTTTGCCAATGCCAATAATAATATAGCCAGCACAGGATTCGAACCCAGATACCATTGAACACTAATTAGATTTCTTGATCGTGCCTGCTGGTAATGCTGTGTGGGATAGATAAACCATATTTACCATGTAACTATTGATAATGAAGGTAGCTAAAATTATGCTTTGGTCCATAACTTCTGCTGGGAATACTAAAAGTAAATATAATAATAAAAAAATATACTTAATTTTCCCTATGTATGTGAAGACACACATAAATTTATCATATATATATATATATATTTTTGGCCTCTAACTTAATTTAACCAGGTATTGTGTGTACTCTCCATAATTGGCATATTAATTTTATGGTGGCATGTTTCTTGATAAAATATTATCATTATCAACATAAAAATTTGTTTTATGCTCATACACAAATATAATACTGATATTTACTATTTGTGGTAATTATTATTTCTAATTAAATATTGTAATTATTATTTCTGATTCATAATTGTCATTGTCATGAATACCAGTATGACTTCATTGTAATGCACACACACATCGAGCACTAATGTTTAAATACTACTGAAGTTATTATTTTTTGTCCATAACTTCTGTTGTCATTATTGATAGTATGACTTCATTGTAATGCTCACACACATCTAATATTGATGTTTATTATTGTAATTGTTATTTTTAGTTCATAACCTTGGCTGTCATTGTTGACAGGTGACATCTTTGTAAAAATCATACATTTATTCTAGTGATATCTAAATACTATACCTTTATAAATAACTGATAGTTGAATATTGTAATTTTTTGTAAAATTCATACATTTATCCTAGTGATATCTAAATACTTACCATTATCAATAACTGATAATTAAACATTGTAATTATTATTTTTTGGTTTAATTGTAATGCCCATACATGGATCATAATAAGATCCCAACATTATTATTATTTATATTTTCTAATGAATTGTGTTAATAAATCATATATCTATACAGTTGTCATGTCATTCCCTGGTTCATCATATCCACTCAACTATATCCACACTTAATTAAGTCATATATGTATGTATCCAAATCCTATGAAATATTTAAAATAATATGTTGAGCTATATCAAAGTATTTGTTGAGTATTTTAGATTACATTAATAAAGTCTAGTGCATGATAGGCTAAGTTTGGATTGATAGAGTCCTTGTTTTTACTCTGACCACTGGGACCAAAGAAAAATGATGACCATTAGTAGCATCAGGAGCATTGGTTGGATAGTGGAGATTTTGGAGCACTGGCAAATAGGTTAAAGCTTAGTAATGTTCTGCGACTACAATATCCTGAACATGCTGGGTTTGAAGTACTTTTGCTAGGTCTCTGAATCTTGTTGGCTGATTACATGATTCTGACCATTACAATAGGGGATTATTAAAACAGGCAAAACTCTTCATAACCTTATGAGATGAATAATACAAAGGTGTTTGTAAGTTCTCAAATAATCCATGGTACCAAAAGGTTCACTTGCAATGATTGCTTGTTTATAATGGAGGACAAGCTTCATTTAATGCAACCTGTTGATGATCACTCTATACTATAATAAATGTAATTATGGGTCATATATGAAACCATAGTGTCCTTTATACATTTCAGCTTGTGACAAACACAAGCCTAAAATAAAAATTTAAGAAATCTTTGGAAATTTGTAAGATGTACATATGAAAAGCATGTTAAAACAAGGATACATTACCTAAAAGCTAAAAAGTTATTTTACAAATTCAAATGTAAAGAAGGGATGAATATGTTGATAAAATTTCATACTCCTTATATAACCCTAAAGATTTATTTTATAAATATCTCTAATTGAAGAAAATCAAAGAAGGATAGAACATTGAAGCATAAGCTAAGTGAATATTGCAATTATTTTAGATTGAAAGGAGTAATATCATCTTAATCAAACCAGCAGAAGAATTTTTTGGTGAGGTCAGCCACTGTGTAGTATATTGCAAAGCCCATTCAACTTACACCTCAAAATTCAGTTAGATTTCAAGTCAATCCCTTTTAATGATCAAATAATTTCCATGAGTAACAATGCAATTGCCTGTCTTAGAAATAGCGACAAGGAAAACTTAACTAGAAACCTTGAGAGTATAATAGTAATGCAATTTCAGATTTATTCATTAAACTTAAAACACACATAGGCAAAATTTAGGACACATTTAGCTTTTCAAAAAAAAAAAAAACCTTTTTTTAAGTTGGTGGATATGAGTCAGTTATGAGGTTTCTCGAAAATATGATCATGGGTTTATAGTATTTAAAAAATTTTTTTTAGATGTCAACTTGTTATTTCATTTTGAAATAATAATCATTAAAACTGCCAGTTGATAACTTTCTACTTTATTTGACAAAGCACAATGCTTTTCTCCAAGATTTTAATTAATATCTTAACCATATTTTTTTATTGCTTATTTTGTTTCAAAGTACTCCAAAATTAAAATCAATGCCGGATTATCAGAATGTATTTAGTGCAGATATTTAGTACTGTAAACTTCAATAATAATTTTAACTTGTGATCACACTGTATTTGAAATCATTAATAGAAAAGAAGAAAATGAGAATACTTTAAGTTTAAGGAAATTACTTTGTTAAATTACATTTACTTACACATTAATGAATGTTTAATACAAGTTACTCTTCATTTACATACATGTATGTGTACACGTATATTTAAAATTACATAAACATTATTGTGCCAATTGTTTAAAGCAACAATCAAATGAAGTCTATGAGAAAAAAGTGAGATAGCAACAAGAAAGGAATTATAAAAAGATATCTTTTTTTGTAAAAATAATAGATCTATAAGTCATATAAAAGGAAACTTTTTATTAATCTTATTAGATACTTTTATTTTTTTGACCAAGAATCTACACACTGATAAACTACCTAGAAGAAACTATATTTTAATTAGTAGAGTTTATTTACTGAAATATTCCATTTATAAGATCAGTTAGAAAAAGAACAATAAAAATGGATTGTTAGATTCAAACCCATTGACATCTGTTTTCTAAGAACCATTGATTTAAATTAAGATCATTTAATGAATAAAAACCATGACATCCAGAACATTCTGAATTCATTCTTGCTTTTAGTAAAATATTCATTCAATTTGCCATTCGAATTTGGAACATAAGCATATAAAACAAAATAATTGCATGCCAATAAATAAAATGCCAATTTCATAAAAGAAGTCAAATTAATTTTAAACAATTACCTTAAGAATTATTCAATAAAAAAAGAACAAATATAGAATATAAAACATATCATTTTAGTCGTGAGACCAGAACGCTACCTACCAGATATAGTATTTTATTATATTAGGGTGACCAGACCAGTTCAATCAAAAATTAGGAAATAATGACCAATTATTTTTATGGCCCAGTATCAGGAATCATGATAATGTAGCCTATGCCAGGACTTTACCTGAGGGTCATTAGTGTTCTCTACATGTGTGTGGTACAACCAATGACACATAGGACTGATGACTTTATATCAAAACAGAACAATGTACTTAAGTGGGGAAACTGAATAATAAATTTAACAAAAAAAAATTCAATTATTAAAATACATATTTTTTTATTATATTTCAAGCAGTTGCTTACAGATTGTAATAAGCTTTAATTGTACACAATGTTGTCACTAAATTCAATACAGCCTATTTTGATATTATAGTTGCATAAAGTTATAAAATTTAGAGTTCCAAATCCATTCTATTCCTTTCCTTGACCATTGACTACTTATTAAGGAAAAAATTATTTCCCCATTTGCATTATGAGCAGGTAATGCAAAATAATATTGGCATATTGTTTCAATTTCCAATATTTGTTCAGTAAATTTTACTGATGTAAAGAATTTCGACCAATGTTCGCAGTATGAATTTTCAAGTTTGCTTGAGACAAAATTTTTTATTACTTCAAACTGATTTATTAATAGATTATCATCAATGGATATACCAATGTTATTTAAACCAATACTGGTGTAGAGTACATCATTCCATGTTATATTTCTTTTAAATCTATCCAACTAAAAAATGTAAATTTGTTAAAATTTGAAAGTTTTTTTCCAAATGTGCTAAAGAAGTTTTATATAGCTCTTGGGCATCTTCTTTGAAGGAGTTTTTTTCTGTCTCTAACAGTTAAATTTTTAAAAATATTTGTTCAATAGAGTGTGGAATAAATTTATTTTCAATTCATGTTTTCATCATCTGAATTGTTTCATATACTATTTTTATTACTTCTATTATAGTTATATTATTATTCTCAATTTTAAGAATTTGTTTATTAAAAATAGAAAATTATGCACCAATAAATGATAACACTCATTTATTGGATTTTGAAAAAAAATGTAGTAAAATTATTGGTGGCTTCTCTTCAGATAAAAAATAAAATTTCAGTCCATCATACAATTCAATGATTTTTTTGAATCGATTTACACAAACTTAACTATCTAGTTTTAGAGTATGAAACTAGATATCAATATTCTATATGTACGAAATCGCAAAATTCTTTTAACTTTTCTGTTCGGACTGTATATATTGAAGAATAATTAAAAAAATTTAAGTCACTTTACTTGAATTCCATTTTCTTTGAAATAATAAAGTACAACCAAAGGGAACATTTTAGTTGCATTATGATTACTTGCATCCATGGATTTACTGAAGAATTTAGCATTGTTTAAATCATTTTTCAGCTATTTTTGGCAGTATGGTCCCAATACTTGTGTAATTAACATGATATTTTTAGGTCATCTACATGAAAATTTTTGCACAATCTTCAAGTCCGGAAAAATCTTAAGAAATAAATTATTAGCACAGTCTTTTGAATGAAATGATTGATGGTGCCAAACAATAGAATATGCTGATGTTAACTCATTTTCTACAATGCTATCTCCTCTGCACTTCCTGTTTTATATATGAAAGAGTCTAGTTTTTTCGATGTTGATGTCCCTGAGAAATGTGTTTTGTGTTTTTCACTGTTTATATGAGTTTTTATGTCATATTTGGCACTGTGTGAAACACTAATGTAAACATTACACAATTCACATTTCGCTTCATAATCATTGCATCCTTTTTTATATAAAACTCCATTCCTGTGTATATTCATCATTGTAAGTACACTTCCTCTTTGGTATTTTGTTTATTGTTTTAGGTTAATAATATTCCTATTAATTTTATCACTGCATAAAATTAATGTTAACAAAGAACTTGTAAAACTACATTGCAATTGAAGAAGGTGCAAGTGCAATTCAAATTTTAGACTACAAAAATCCAACTGTGCATGCTCCAAGGCGAGGTTGGACATGAGCGCATATAGCTTGAGAACCTGGCCATACAACATAATAGCAATCTTTGTTTTGGTGTTGAAATTTGCCTGAAGTTTTTTTAATATTACTGTAGAGACTGAAATCGGCAGAGAGGGTCAAGAAACTATCATTTTTGCAGTCAATTATTTATATACAACAAATAATAAATATGAATATTTGAAAATCAGCACATACAATGGTCCCAAAAAAAAACATTTTTGGGTCAGTGGACATCTAACCAAAATTAGGGGCAAATCCCCAAAAATTGGGACATTTGGTTACCCTATATTATATCCCACTGGAAACATACTTATTATGCACATGTTGGAATTTTAATATCTATATTACAATGTTTGTGGATAACATAGTAAATACATGAATACTTAATGTTGACATTAAAAAGAATTACAATACTATAAGCTTATTAGATACCAAAAGGAATCATTTATTATTAAAATTTACATTTGGATAGATTCAAATATGTATTGAAAGTGAGTTATATAATTATCAAGTATCTACCATATATATATATATATATATATATATATATATATATATATAAAGGAGTAAACTCTAAAAATAGTATGGATTAGATTATGCTGAATTATCCCAAGACTGAAATCAAATTCTTAGTCTCATTATCACTTCATTTTGATGCCTATAAATGCTTATACCAATTTGACCACTTTATCCTGTATAGTGGATATTTAAATGGCAAATGTTTCACTGATGTCTTCACATTTTTGTCTTTAATTTTATTTAATTTATGTTATGTATAAGTTTTAAAGAATGATTTTATTTATAGTATTATACAAAATAAACAATCATGACACAAAATAATAAATAATTATTGAATGATACTTGCCAATGTAGCTTATTTAGGTTTAACCCCAACAGAGACCATAATAAGTAATAATTCTCATTACTAAATTATTATCAGCAAAATCAAGCTGAATGTGTATCTTGCTTTAATTCATGCTAACATTGTCCATATTGTAAATACATACTGTTATTATAAGGTAATATTATTTTAATATGCAATTTCACAACCTGCATTCTAGTTACCAATGTAAATATAATATTTATCTATTGAATTAAAATCCTAGCTTTTGTTATTTCATTTTATTACTCGGATAGTTTTATATAATTAAAATTGATTCATACTACCAAATTATTTATTGATGGTAGGTTTAGTCATAAGAGCTAGCAATAATTACTAACCAAATAAATTCAGATTATGTTAGTGTAAGAGAATTAAGTTTTCATAATATGCTTATGATTTTATTGTCATCAAGCATAATTATGTAGTCTTCAAATAAAAATTTCATAAATATTAATGGAGTCTCTAGCTCATGATCCATTTAAATCATAGATTCCTCATATAGGTTTCTCATTTTAGAATATATATGAGGTAAATATTTTTGAATCAACTCTATAACCATTTCATTCCAACTTTCCTATATCATGCCATTATAATAGATAGATAGATAGATAGATAGATAGATAGATAGATAGATAGATAGATAGATAGATAGATAGATAGATAGATAGATAGATAGATAGATAGATAGATAGATAGATAGATAGATAGATAGATAGATAGATAGATAGATAGATAGATAGATAGATAGATAGATAGATAGATAGATAGATGGATAGATAGATAGATAGATAGATAGATAGATAGATAGATAGATAGATAGATAGATAGATAGATAGATAGATAGATAGATAGATAGATATCTGTACTGATGGATGGTTGTGATATGGTGAAACTGAAATGAGGGAAACATCGATAAAACCCAAACAATTTGAAAATTTATGTATAATCGACCACATAGATGAAAGCAAAACCATCACTAATTACTCATAATATATAATCAAATAAAAAGAATTACAGAAAAATAATTTGTCTGTAAATTATTAAAAATAAAATATATAAATAAAATCAAAGTAAGAAAAGATGAGCAGAAAATTAAATTACCATGTAATGATGATGCCAGATCAAAGGTTTCCATGGACGTTAATTTATTTGGAAGTTTCAATTCAACATTAAACTGACTAAATTGTAAGAATGCTGGGTTTAGAATTGAAGTTCTTGGAATTGTTTTTAAATGAAGAAAGTGAGAAAAAAAAAGATTTTAATTTAGCCGATTAAATTGAATTAGAGGGCTGTCGGATCACTATCGTCCTTCAACATGACTTACGGAACCACTGATTGTAAGATATAAACAAAAGTGGAATAATTATAGATTTTAAAATTTTAATTGGAATAGGGGGAATATGTAAATATCTGTGTTTATATATATTCATGTGTGTGAAGTAGAAGTATAAAACTATTTAAATAAGTTATTTTGAAATTTTAAGATAACTATTTTTAAGACATATGTAATATTTTTTAGGTATTTGAATATCACTATGAAATGTTGGAGAGCTTGCTTTCAACTAATAAAATTTGTCACAAGAATGTTATATCTGAGCGGGAGGAACTGCTTCTAGAAATAGAGAAAACGTCAAGTGAATTGGACGCAAGGAAAGCTAGCAGTTAAAATACCACTGTCAGTGTTTTTCAGGTTAGACTCGGCCTGGAATGTTTTTCTTTTTTTTTTTGGTAATAAAATAAAAATGTCAAATATTATAGTCTGTTTGCCATATGCTAAACTTTTCTGTAGTTGCTTTTGTTTTGAAAAGACAGATGAGTTTGGGTTAATGAAAAATATTTACGGTTTGCTGTCATACTGTCATTCAGCTAGTGTTTGGCAGAAAGTAATCATGCATGGAATGTTGGATAATCTAGTCGAGGACACTCGGATCAAGGTGGTAAACATGTTGCAGTGCAATTTTTTGAAAAATATTTCACATGCTTGAATTATAATGGATTTAGATGGGTTCTCAAAGTAAGTTTTGAAAGTAGTCTGGTTGTATAATAATTAATTCAATTAATAGTAGTAATGTTGAAATATTTTAAAAAATTATAACAGTAGTGCTTTTTATTATTATTGCTTTAATAAATAAAAATTAAAATACTATTTTTTTCAATATATATAATGTCATAACTTTTAACAGGGTTTAATACTGATATAATTAATATGGATAATAAAAATGGCAATGATTATGGTGATTAAAATTATTGTGTAGTTTATAGATTTGGCAGTTACATTTGTTTAATAGGGACAACACATAAGTTATCTATTTCCAAGGACTGAGTTCAAATTTTGCATGGACAAATTTAAACATTTTTTCATGTTTCAAAACTTTGGATTTTCCTTTCAGGTAATTAGTCTGTAACCAGCCCAAATAGTTATAAACTTTCAATCAGTAATATTTGATTATCGCATTTTTACACGCATATTTTTGAGGTTACAGCCTCAGTAAATATTATTTTTATCTAGATGGTAAAACAATATGGGAAAAAACATATCATTACCATTATGACTAAGAAGCATAATGATTAATATTTTCTTCTCATTGTTTTTCTATGAGGATTGTTTAAAAAGGATCTTGTCTTTTAATATTCTAATTAAATACTTAATGATTGAATTAATGGAATGAAAATTTGTTATTTTAATATATATATAGAATAATTAAATATATTGTTCAGGAAAGCTTTAGAAGTTCAAGTATTGGATGTTAAAGATGGTCATTATCCAGATAATATTTGTAATCATTACAATTTACATAGTTTGAGCCATAGTTCCAAATTCTGTATGATGAATTACTAATATTGTCGTGATAATTATGTTTTTTATTAAGATTAGTGCAATTAAGTTTATTTCATATTTATGAATATAACCTCCATTGTAATTATTGTGTTTAGAATTATTATCCTTTTTACAATCATTATGTCCAAAGTTTAATTATAGCAAATTAAATTCTTATCATATTTAAGATTAAGATTGTAGATATAATTACTATGATTTAGTTATTATCACATTTTCAAGAATAATCCTGATTTAATTTTGACAATTATCATTATCATTCTAGTTATGATCATTTTAATCATGATTGTAAATGTGTTTTGATATTGATCACACAACCAAGTCTCTGTTTTATAATGACATCCTGTTTTTTCACATATTTTTCTGCAGATATCTGCAAAGAAGTTGCCTAACTGAAAATGTATAAAAAGTTGTTAAGTCTATCAGATTTACTAATAAGTCATAATATATTTTCATGACTTAAGATTAATCTGAAATCAAAATTCTTGTTTTAAATATATATATCCAAAAATCTATAATCAAATGATTATAGTGTAATAATGACACTCTTATGAAATTCCAAATAATTTTGTTTTCATATCTAATAATAAATCCAGCTGAATTTGATCTTTCTGTATGCAATTGAAGTCACATCAACCGATTCAGAGCAATCCATAACTATTGTTTTTATCTGCTTAATAAATAGAATTTAACAGCCTTTAATCTACAATCTGAACAATTGTAGTCTAGGAATTATATAGTTAATGACTGTTGAATCCATGGCTACAGTGGCAGAATTGAAGGACATATTAAAACCACTAAAGATCTATTTCTCATCAGAATCTCTATAAATTTTTTTATAATATTTTGTTAATGGGTAAACTATCTAAAAAAATCCATACACTAAATAAATAATTATAATTATTATATTTAAAATTCGTATTCCACCCATAATATAATATGATGACTCTTAATTGACTCAGTATATTTATAATAGTACTAGAAATTGTTTTTATTGACATAAAATACTATGTTTATGAAAATGATCATGACTATAATTAATGTATTTAGAGTTCTTACAACTGAAATTATGTCTCATCATAAAATTTCATAGTCTCATCATAAAGAAAAATTAATAGCAATTGGATAATTTAGCGAAATTCATTAAGTGAAAAATACCAACATATAAATGTATATAGACATAAATGAAAATTGTATGAGACTGTATTAAAATTACTATGTTCTAAATTATGTTTTCTTCTATTTCATAATTACTTAAAATATTTTAGACATCAACTAGAAGTTCCATTAAAAAAAGGAAGTCACAAATAGAAATAATTCATAGTATACTGCTATGGAAGATAAGTTTTATAAAAGCATTAATATGGACAAATAAACAACAACAACAACAAAAAAAGAAAAATAAACACTTTTTTTCTTTTCAAATTTGATTTTATCTTATGAATCATTTTTACCTTTTAATATTCTCCAATGTTTCAATCACTATATGGTCATTGTCAAGAATTATTCCTATAAAACATATAATAATAATAAATCACATACAACAGCTATCTAAATATATATAATTTGTTAACATTAAAGTAGATTATTAACATTTGAAAAGGGACTAAACCATGTGCTGAAAAAGGCTTTTTATGTATAACTATATATATATATTAAGTGCTAGATTAATGCTGTATATTACAGTATTTAAAAAAAAGAAGTTTGTTGATCGTGTTTAATTTTCATTTCACTTGATCTATGGATAATGAAGGTCTTGAAATATAATGTTAACTAGATAACCATGGCAACCTAATATTTTAAAAGGATATTATTTGCTATTAATTCTAGCATCAAATCATAAATCTGCCATGATCAATTTATATATATATAAACAGGTTAATAGATAAATAAATTTTGGAAATAGTCAAGCGAATCAAAAAAAAGATCACTTGAATAAAATCAATATTATTATTAAGTATTACACATTTCAATTTCTGTTACTTTAATCACCATAGCAACACATATTACAAAATTAAATGTTTTATGTTTTCTATATGTTTGTCAATAAATTAATTTATGGGAAAATTATTATTGGAAACATATGTAAAAATATTTATATTTATTAGAACGTATTAAAATTATAATATATATTCTTTATTTTGGTTTAAAATGAATAATAATATTGAACTTGCAAAACAGGATTTTATTTTCACTGTATCCATTTTTTAAAAAAAAAAATCTCCATTTCACTTATTAATTGGACACACATTTTCTTGAACCATTTTTACATCATCGAGTGAAATTTGAGTGATTTCCAACAGTCATCATGACAACATTAATGCCATCAAGAATATCTTATAAATAGAACTTAGATGCTATAATTTGACTTTTTATGATTTTGTCATTGCTTAGAATGGATAAGTTTATATCTGTCTTTAAAAATTTATCAAATTGTATTGTTTAAGCAGTTAATTTCTAAAACTATGGAAGAATAAAATTTTAACTATTTCCCCATTCAACTGGGGCCTGACAAAATGTAAAACAACAAAACAAAAACCATCAAAATGTGCAAATTAACTATAAAGAAAAAAAATATTCTATTGTCAAAAATCTAGATTTCCATCAACCCCATTTATGTGTATATGGATATCATATTTCAGAGCAATGGATTTCACAAGATCAATCAACTTAACTCATGTATAATATCAAGCAATCTAAATTTCACTTTTTTAATCTGGAAATAAAAAGTTAGCATTTATTATTCTCTTGGATATGGCTGAGTTTTTGTCAATGAAAAAAATTCTCTTATACATGACTATCAATGAAAATGAAAATAAAGCCAGTGATATGTAATTTTGCATTGACTAAATACCTATTGTTTTAAAGGCTTTGATACATTTATATGTTTAAGAGAAATATCATAATTTACTGTAATTGGATTCAAACTCATGAGGGTTATTATTTATGCTAATCTTCTCTACACATTAGGATAAGAAACCCAGAACCAGAAGCTTGAGGGACTAGTAGGTGAAAATGAATAGACTTTCACTTAGATGGTATGATTTCTATGTATATATGTATTTTTTTGTTAAAAAATTATATATGTATAGTTTACATTTGTTTATATTTCATTTTAAAATTTAGGGTTGAAAGATATACATATGATTTATTATAGAATTCATGAAATAAAAGGGTCGGGAAGATTCATTTTTGTTCTCATTATTTAAACTCCTATTGATAAAATAGATTAATAGGACCTGATGTTTTCAAATATTTAAAATTTTATTATATATGCCAGATTTAACTTGGGGGATACTCAGATAGAGAAGGATTTGAATACAGTGGGTTTTATGTTTATTTAATTATTTAGGAATTACATTAATGAATAAATAGAGATCAATTTTTATTTGATTACATTTTTTGTTTATCATTGTATATTCTTTTTGAAGTCTCATTATGCAACTCAGTTTTGGAGTTTCAGATACATATATTATTATTATTTTTATTGATTCTGTAAAGTAATAATCTACCAACTATTTATATATTAAGGAAACCTAGGATTGTATATTTTTAACTGGTTACGACTTTATTGCAAACATCATTTGTCTGTTGTCAACTTTTTTTATTATTACTATCATAAACTTTTATTATAAACCAATAAGTGTAGAGTTAATTTAAAATCTGATGAATCTTTCTAATTATTTTTTTTTTAATGTGCAAGATAATTTTAGTGCTTGAGGTTTGATCCAAAATCAAATCCATTTGGTAAGTGAAATAGAATTAGATGTATGTGTATTTTATACATCATTGTTAAATCTGATTAGGTATAAATTTTATAGCTGTTATCATTTAAATATTTGTTTACTTATCTAAGTCAATAATACTGGTAGAAATAATTTCATTAGTTCAGAGTTGATTATTTATTTGCTTATCTTGTCATGTTATGTTATATCCGCACTTACGACTGTGCGTCTATCCAATAACGTTCGCTAATGTTCAATTCCCATGCTGTTTTTTTGCCACTAATGCTCTGCTGCATCTGCTCTCCAATGAATGCTCTGAATATACTCTGTATTCTCTGCAATGGGTGCTCTCCAAATTCGTCTGCAACGTGCTCTCCAACGGATTGGTCTGCAACAAATGCTCTCCAATGAATTGGTCTGCAATGAATGCTCTCCAACGAATGCTACAAATATCTCTGCTGTGGTCTCCCCATCTCTGTGGGCTCTTTCAGCTATACCTGTGGACTACATTTTCACTGGGCACTGGTCATTAACCACAAGGACTAACACGAGATATCTCTGCTGGTGTTAAACTGACGTCTACTCAAATACTGCTACTCAACTACTGCGCTGCATAGATGTTACACAGTCCTCTTATAACTCTCTGATAACTGCAACAATCAATCAATACACTGTCCAATAAGGCAACGTCTCTTATCCAGAAATATTTGTAATCAGCAAATATTTCTTGGAATTGTCAATTGCCATTATGTCAATGCACTAATTAAATTCCTCAGCTATCAGAGCACGATCTAAAAACAACCTCTCGAATAAATTCTAGTTTTTTCTGGAGTGCACAAACATGTCTGCCATTTTACAAAACATTACAGGTTACAAAAATCTTAATAGATTTTGCTTTATCATTAATCAGAATGATCTGTCTTAATTACTTCCAAACTTCTTTGAAGTGGAGATCATAAATTTTATTGACTAGTATAACTTAAGCTTATCTTTGATCTGAACAGCTGACATTTATTGTCATATATAATTTAATTGTTATAAAATCTATTTTTATAATCAATTGATTAGAGATTTATGTAGATAAATAACATCAGTGATTGTAAGTCAGTAAATATCCAATAGAAACCTGTGGTATATTGTATATAATGTGATTAGGTATTGTAAAATGTGAAATTATCTAATAGAATTTATTGATTATAAATTCTTATGGAGTGTTTCATTTTAGAATATAACTGAAGCAATAAATGTCGATCTAATGTATGGTATGAATGAAATGTTTATATTACATTTAATGTTTTATTAAAATAGATATAAAACTGAGTAAATATTTATTTCATTTAAACATTACAAATATTGTGTAGTTTAGAAAACATTCTCAAAATGTAATTATAATTATTTAGAAATTAGTTGATTTAAATAGATTGTCATTAAAGATTAAAGTAAATCTGCACGACTATAAATAATATTAGATTAGTAAAGTATGTCGAAATTTAGTTATTTATTGATTCAAATTTAAATTTATTCAATTATCAATCAAATAAATATTATAAGCACACATTATTGTTTAGGCCACTGATGTGTGATTCCATTGCTTATTGCAGTTTACTTGGGAATAGTGAATAGATTTGTTGATGGCAATGATCTCAGTTGCTCTATTTTATTTTAAATACCATCTAAATAAATTAGATTTTAATAGGGATTGTTATTAGTATTTTATGACAGTGTAGTGGACAATCTAAATAATTATGTATGGGAAATATTGTTATTGTCTAGTGTGATCAATAACTGAGCTAGATAATTTTACACATGTTCTAATGGAGTTACTATTTGTTAATGCATATTTTGCTCTGCTATAAATAATATAAATCTTAAGGGCATTTCTTTATGACAAATGTTGATTGAACAAATGTGAGAGGTAGTGAGATAGAAAATCTATTATTATTGTGATAATGTAACTACCCAATGCTAGCCAATGTTGATCATGAAAAAGTGGCAATTAGTATACAATGCCAAATCATTAGGACTTTTATAAAATGACATCCCACATTTAGGTTACATCTTTATTATTATGAATGACATCTCAATTCTGAGACACAGTAAAGTTTTTTTATATTATCATCCCATATTGAAATCAATAGTTTATTACAAAATGGTGACCAAGGGCTATGTTTTGTTCAGATTGTATTGATCATTGTCCCAGTATCATCATTTTTATCATGTTACTATGTATATATATATATATATATATAGCTGTTATATATATTTTTTATTATCTATTATAATTTATATGAAAGAATGAACATAATGGATTTCCATTTTTTATAATATAATATTATATGGTTGAAACCTTGGAGAAAACTGAAATGAAAAAATGGTTCATTAAATAAAACAAGATTTGAAAAGAAAAATAAATAAATATTTTTTTTGTATATAGTAAATTAATGGGCCATATTTGAAAATAAAATAGTGAAATACATTGATAAGTATTGATTTTATTAAATGATGACATTATACCAATCGTAAATTTTAACATATTCTTATGCTTTACTACAATTACCTTTACTTGTACATATTTGAACTAAAATCAGTTGCTGAGTAATAAAAAAGTGGCAAAACTTTTACCTTTTAAAAGTGATTTTAGTTGTAAATTATATTTTATTTTCATTTGATGTTTTATTCTAAAACAAATTTATTAATGCAAAACAATTGACATGATTATATTGAATACATTATATCTTTGAATAAATAGTAAATTGGTCATCTAGACTTTACACAAAGGCTTTCTTCCCTATAAAGTTGTATACAAATCCATTTGATCTAGTCTATTCCATGTAGTGTATCAAAAGGTTTCTAAAATAAATTCTTCAATTCAAAAGCAATCAGTACATATCCATATTGAAATCATTATATCTTTGAGTAAAATGTAAATTTATCATCTAATTTTGAACAAAGTCTACTTTCCTATGAAGATGTATATAAGACTGTTTGCTCTAGTCTATTCAGGTGGTATATTAAAAAGCTTCCATGTCTCCTCATAAAGGAATTTTGTGGCCAAGATTTTCTCTCTTTCCTTTATTTTCCTAATCACATTGAGGAAGAGACGATTTTCTTCTGGTTGGGGCAAGGTATATAATTTGCCACACCTGACAAGCCAGATTGAGTAGATAAGAGAAACAGATAACCTTATAATAGGAATGTCTCTGCCATGAATGCACTCTTTGAGATCCATGATTTGATAATAGTCTATAACTGAATTATTATATATGAGGCTTTTAGCATTTCCAAGCCCAAAGCATAACTTAATAACATGCTCAAATGTTTCATCATATCTCTGGCAATTCGAGCATGTTGATTCCACTTTGGTGATCAGCCTTTTATACCTGAGAAACTAATTTGTTGGCATAGAATTTACATTGATTTTGATAATAAAGTCCAGGTATTTTAGCTTTTATTTAGTAAAAAAGTAAAATATTACATTTTTGGAATTTTTTTATACTTCATTTTAATATTTAAACAGCATTAAACTGTTGTGCATGCGCTTTGGATTTTAACTATAAAATGAATGAATACTAACACTTCAAACACATAATAATGTCTTTGGAAAAGATAGAATGGCCATCTATCTTTTCGAACCGAAACACTTTTGTATGGGTGAATCTTAAGTGTTTGAAAGTGAAAGCATGAAGATATTAAATAATCACTTTAAATTACTTTTACATTTATTCAAGCATGTAAAAGTAATTTAAAGTGATTTTTTAATATCTTCACGCTTCCACTTTCAAACACTTAAGATTCGCCCATACAAAAGCATTTGGGTTCGAAAAGATAGATGGCCATTCTATCTTTTCCAAAGACTTTATCATGTGTTTGAAGTGTTAGTATTCATTCATTTTATAGTTAAAATCCAAAGTGCATGTGCAACAGTTTAATACTGTTTAAATATTACAGTTTATAAACATCACGCTATATAAAATAATTGACTTATTTACATACTTCATTTTAGCAAGATGTTGAGTTGTGAGAAATGATCCATTCATATTTTCTTTTTATAAAAATATTTAGATATTTAACAGTAATTTCATCTATGAATGTTGCCAAAGTAAGTTAAGAGTCAACTAGTACATTCGTAGTAGTGATGTGATGATGATGATGTGATGTACTGTAGCTTCTCCTAAAACAGTCAAGAATCTCTCAACAATTATGCCCAGAGAAACCTGTCAGCCACTTTATTTTCCATTTCCCAGTCTAAGTTTTTCCATATTCTGCTCCATCCCATTTCCACAACATAATCTTTGTCAACTCTATGGCCTTTATATATAAATCCCCCTTATCTTTTCCCAAACCCAGCATAAAAACCAATAATCTACTTTTTGTATAATCACTTTTTTCATATTTATTCTTCCATAACTTCATTATATGTGCCCTTTCTGTTTTCAAGCATTTACATTCAATTAACAGATGCCTAATATTTTCTATTCCTTCCTTACATAATTTACAGACTAAATCACCCATATTTTTCCACTTACATGTATATTCTCTTGTAGCTAAAGATCCCTTTTGAGTCTTAAACAATAAACTACTTTCCTTACTATTATCATATATTAACTCACACCTAATATTCTGTTTATTTCTATGTATATTTAAACTCTTTTTATTTTCCATACTAGTTCTCCATCTCTCTAACTCCCTATTCTTTATTAATAAATCTATTCTTTTATCCCATTCCTTATCACTATAACACTCAACAATCCTCCTAATCCAATCATCCCATCTTTTGTTCAAATATACTGATATAAATTCTTTATCCAAATCTTTTGCATACCGCATTACCTTTCTCACCCATCTTGTTACCTGTCCTTTACTCATAACCCAATTAAATGCTATTTTGGCTATTCTTTTATTATTCATAAACTGCAATCTACCAAACATTTTGTTTTTACTTTTTGCATCTCTCATATGAAAACTTGACCGTCCCATTTCTTCTTGAATTGCCTCCCTTGCTGTCCATACATTTGCATTCAATGCATGTCTTCCTACTTCCTTTTGAACTTTTTCTAAGTAATTTAATACTCCTTTACTAACACATAATGCATCATTACCATATGTTAACCCTGCTACTGCAACTCCCTTCCATATAATTCTAGCTACATCATATTTATTATATGAAAACGCTGTTAATTTTATTATCAATCCCTTTCTTTTCTTTGCTTCATTTATCAATTTTTTTTCCCATTCATCCAAATAATTTTTCTGATAACTTAAAATAATTCCCAAATAACTATATCTATTCACCACACTTAACTTAATATCTCACAATAAAAATTTTATATCTTCTCTTTCCCCAGTATTAACCATCATTATATTTGATTTTTCTTCACTAAATTTAATCCCCATCTCTTTATTCACCCTTGCACATGTCCTCAACATAACTTCCATATCTTCTCTTTTTTCTGCACACAAAAATATATCATCCGCAAAAAAAAAGACCTGACAAAATATATACTCCCTTACTAACTATTAACGATATCTCTATCCCTCTTCCTAATCTTTCTATTGCTCTTTTCATTTTATTCAAATACAACAAACAAAATAGGTGACATAGGGCATCCTTGCCTTAGTCCCACCCCATTTTTAACTTTAACTTTTTCTATACAATACTGCCACCTAATGCAAGCCATAGTAATCAATGGAGGCTAGAATGTTAGTGCATCAAAATTCTTATCTAGTGATTACTCATTCAATCTCTCCATACTAGTGTCTAGCTTATGGCTTTCATCAGTGAGGAACTTTGGGTATGAGAGTACTGCATCTAGATCTTTGGATCTAATGCATTCTTCCAGTATATTTATAATTTATGTTTGAAAAAATGGTTTGATTTTTAAGTTTGCTTAATAAAATAGGATTTGTACTGAGAGGCAAAGTGGTAGAGGATCGGACTCTGGAGTTGAATATTTATGATTTATGGTCCTGCAATATCATTTTCTGTGCTCAAGCTTTTTATAAATTCCTGAATAATAAACCATTAAAATATTTTTCATTTAATGAAATAGTGATTCATTCTAATTTAACAAATTCTGTGTCATCACTGTTCTGTTTTATAATTGTAAATATTGCATAACTATTTCTAACATTCCCCTTAGTATATTGAATAATAAAATAATTAAATGGTTGTTGTTCCAGAGCTTATATGGTATCTGAGCACTAAATTTGCAGATTGAAGTTTAATTCAGAAATTTCATAAATAAAAGATGGAAGAGTACTATTTTAGAGCTTTGTGGTATATCTGTAAGATGGCAGGATTAGTTATTCAAATTAATTGAAGATAATAAATATAAATAATTCAGGTTTATGCTACAATGAGTTTTTTTTTTTTGTGATAAAGAAATAGAGTATTATATATAGATGTACAAAATGCTTTTCATCATTTCATTAGAACAATCATTTTAAAAATTGTCATGAGCAATTATAAAGCTAGAATTGGAAAATGATTAAATATAAAAACCATGTACATAAATTTGATTATGAAAACAGAAATGAAAATGGGCACAGGTTTGTGGTATTTGGAAAAAAAGACAACTTGTATTATGAATTTTTTTTTTTAATAAAAATGAAGATTAATGCAAAATTGGAATATTTTGAACAACCAAAATGATATACTGATAAAACACTACTTGTCTAAATATTTCTATTTTGAAAATTTTTAATACCTGGACTATACAAAAAATTTGTGCTTATATTAACATATTTTGTTATTTTAATGTATTATATTGTTTTTAATATAATAAATGTATACAGCAAACAAAAGTTATTTATATACAAAGACTAACCGATAAATGATAATTTTTATTTAAATTTGTAGGAGTTTGGGCTTGTGTTGAGGATGAGAGAAACCTTTTTTTATTAAAATAAAATAAAAATTACAAACCCAAACAATAGAAAATTACTTTTGTTTCAAGATAATGTTTTTTAATAGGTTAACATAGAAAATTATATGTGCTAAATGTATGCTAAAGGGAGAAACGCTATTTAAAAAAACAATATTAATAATTCCAAATTCCTAACATTCTGAAACATTCGAATGAATTAAAATTAAAATTTGAAAATTATTTTAAATATTACCATTTTTTTTAAAGTTGATTCAGACTTGAATGACATCAAGAAGAAGAAAATTAAAACTTGATTAAGAATTTCTGTATAAATAGTTGATACAAAAAGCATTAATTCCAATAAATTTTCAGCCAAGACAAGGCAAATTATAAAAAAAAATTGAAATATGAAAATATTTAAAAGTAATCCATTTTGAATAACTGAATATCTTATAAGTTGAAAAATAATAGTGAAAATAGTAATAACATAAAAAATAAACTTGTGAAATATTATTCTTGTACAAGAGAATAAATATCTCAAAGATATAAAACATTGTAATATTGGAAGGAATGTTGTTTTGGTAGTAAGAAGAAAATATTGTTTATTATTCAAAAAAGATAAAATAATGAAGTGTATAAAAGAATTTTGCAAAATATTTAAAAATAACAACAAGAAACAAAAATATAAGTCAACTCTACAATTGCTATGACATATTTGTAAAAAATGACTATTTTAAAATAAGAATTAAGATATGCTATTAAATGTATGAAGTATGAAAAAGTTTTAAGAAATGATGCAATTTTTATAGATATTGTTAAAGAAACAGGTGAAGAAATATAAAAATTTGATAAAGTTGTTTATTAAGTGTCTAAATCACAATAATTCACCAGCTGATTGGAAGAAATCAGGAATGATATTGATATTTGAAAAAGATGAAATATATTAAAAATTACATATCTGTTAATCTTTTATCAGTTTTATAAAGATCTCTATTAAGGTTACCTAAAGGGTACTTTAGCGTTAGTTTAATAAATCGCATATAAGTAATAACAGAACTTACAGATAGAACATTATGCTCTGGATTTGTAACTTAAGGAAAGACATTTAATTTTTAAATATTTTGAGGGTTATTAATTTTTGAAACATTAAGACATAGACCCAGGATATTGTCAAATTCTCAAAAGTATTTATTAAAATTCACCAACAGTGTTTAAATTAACTGGGATTCTAAGCAGATTAACAGTGATTGACAAAGATGTAAAATTTTGTAGATTAAATAGGGAAGATAAACAGTTAAAAATAACTGAAGATTACTTAAATTATTTCAATTTTTCAGGTAAATATGGTTGTTTTTTTCTTGTTTTTTTTTTTTTTTTTACAAACAATGGGCTCCAAGCTTTAGAGATATTGTAAAATCTATCAATTGAAAGCAAAAATGTAATACTAAAGCTAACTGTAAAAAAGTCTTAAATTTTTAGTGACCCCCCCTCAAAGGGCAAATAGAAATTGATAATAATAAGTTAGAAGAATTTAACAATCATTAATAAATACCTTTCAGTTTTTTAATATAAATTAAAACATAATAGGTTAAATCAATCATAGAATTAAACTTGGATAGAATGTTGTGGGTAGAAATAAATTAATATTAAAAGAAATATGTTTATGTGCTTGAAAAGGAAGGTTTTCAAAAATGTATTTTAATAGTAATTAATTTGTAGATTTGATACAAGACCAGTATAAATATTTAAGAGTGCACGGAAAATTATAGAATCAAATATGTGTAGATGTAAGGAAGTACAGAATGCAAAATACATGAATGAGACACAAGTAGATATCACTAACCTCATTGAAACCATTAAAAAATGAAGTAAGGCTAAAAATGTTATAAAAAGAGATTCCAGTAGATGTTCAATTGAAACTTTAAATTGGATCCCAAGAAATTGTTAAAGATCTAGAAAGATATCATGTGTAAGATGGATAAATGAGGCACAAACGTTTTCTGGAGTGAAGAAGCAAAACAATAAATTGAATAACTTGTATTAAACAGGGATATTATCATCATTCACTGGATAGATAATGACTATAAATGATAAATGATGACTAGTTAATGAGTATAATACTGGAAATTCAGGAGAATTAAAATAATTTCTAACAATATAGGTATATGTAGTTTTATTTTTAAAGCAAAAATATCTAAATTATTTATTTCACTAATTCAATGTAAAGCATGTTTTCTGCATTTAAGAAAAAACTATTACAATTGTAGAATATCCAGCAAAGCTAAGCATGCTTTCAATTATTTGTAGTCAGTCATATTCATAATGTAAATAGTCTACTGAAGAAGGTAATCTAAGTAATTTTTATTTAAAGTATTACTTAAGATTAAAAATGTTACATTTTCTTTTACCATTGTCAAACTTCCTCCACTCACAACTTTGACGCCATTCATTTCAGATAAATACAATAATGATTATTACTAATCACTTTTAAAACTAGAGATTATATCTAGCACAAATATAAACTTTAAACTTTAGTTAAAGATTAATATATCTGATTTTTTTATTTATTTTACACACACGGAGTTATTAACCTTTCTCTTTCCCGTGTATAATATCTTTATAGATATAATAAACACCTCCATACTTCCCCATTCTTTTTAAATTCACACAAATAAAGATATAATAAAAAACAAATGACTCCCAAGATGCATTTCATGCTGAACCAGCACTCAGTTGGCCCAGGTCACTATCTCTCATATATATCTTTATTATATGAAGAGTATTTATCTAGAGTAAATTGTTACATTTTTATTTACCATTGTCAAATTTTCTCCACTCACAACTTTGACACCATCCATTTCAGATAAATACAAAATAGATATGTAATTAATCAGTAAATAAACATGATAACATCTAATGTAAAAGAGTTGTGTGGTATAAATGTATTAAAGTTTATAGCTGAAAATAAGGTTGTTAGTCTTACAAAAACAACTATAAAATGCAACAACAATGGGCAATTGCACTGCCACATGATTTTCAAATATGTACTTATTCATGTATTATATAGATAGATGTTAGAAAGTTATAGAAAAAAGTTTTAATGTTAATAATAATAAAAATAAAGGATTGATTTCAGCATTATATAATGTAAAAAATAATAATAAAGTGATAAAAAAATTTGTTCTGGGTAGTAGTGTTACATGCAGTAAACAATCAAACTTAAATAGGCTATTTAATAATTATAAAATATCACTAATAAAGTGCACAAAAATAATGCGATATATATATATATATATATTGTAACCGGCTGCTGTTTATCTCGTTACAATATATATATATGAAAATAAATATTCAAGCTTTTTTTGAATGTAAGATCAGAGAACATCTGTCACACAACTAAATGGAAGAACCCTTCTCCAGAGAACTACTGTTACATAAATGAATGGCTCTATATTTATTCTGAAAGAACTACTGCCACCAAGCTTAAAGAAAGAATCTACATTCTCCAGACAATAGTGAGTTAAGCTAAATGGGTTGAGTCAGTGATGCAAGTCCAGATTTCAGATTAGAAACTACTAGAACCAAATGCTGACATGAAGCAAGCTGTCAGATACATCTGGGAGTATCACCTGACTTTCTGATGTGGCAAGCGGCCACAATGAAGCTGGATATGCTACAGCCCCTTCTTCTGCAGTTTACCCTAGAACTAGGAGCTATACCTTGCAGTAGTAGCCAGAGTGTAACCATTGTAAATATAGTAATGTATATTTGTTGTCATGTTTTACTAATAAATATATTATAAGTGTATTTACATGCACCTGTATCATATAATAATCATAATAAATAACAACTTTGGTGCAGTTGACAAAATAAAAATTTTTCCTGTGGCTGGAAAAATGTTTAAAATGTCAAAGTCTTGTATCATAGGTTTGTTAGATTTTGTCATTAATCAAGAAAGTTGTCCATGAACATTATTGGCACACCAATAAACAGTTTGTAAATCAATTTGAGTAATGTCTCACACATCAATAAAAGTAAAATTTTTTTATCTCTCATGATATGAAGAGGGAAAATAAAATAGCTGAAATTGCCTCCATTGAAGAAATCAGTCAGGCCTGTTTGGAAAATTTGCCAAGCTTCAATAATTGAGTATTCTTCTATGTGCAGGCTAATAGAATCAAAAAACATGAGATAAAATTAGCCAGCAGCAAAGTCTCATCAGATGACAAAGAAGAGTCACAGTGTACCAGGAAAGAATCTTCAGACAGCTGTATTGAACATACAGTTTCAAGATTGATGGATGATGACACTAGATCTGCTTAGGAAGGTTACTAAGCCAGTTGAAGTCATGAAACAAAAAAGATGCTTATCAATTCGCATGATGATGATGTTCTCTTGGGCTAATTTTAGTCAGGGGGAGGTCATATCTCACTTTATCTTCAAGTAATGGACTAGTCTAGTTACAGCTTATCTAGATTGGATTGAGCATTCATCACCAGAACCTATGCATACACATATAGATAACATATAGTCAATGGCACAAAAGCAATAGGTGTTACTGCTTACTGAATATGAATATTTCCATTAGGGGTGGGGATCTAGGTATAAATAGTCAAGCTTTTTGAAAGTAAGGTCAGAGCACAACTGTCACAAAACCAAAAAGCAGAGCCTGCATTGTCCAGTGAACTACTGTCACATAGCTGAATGGCAGTTTACATGTTCTAAGAGACCTACTATCACAGAACTGAAAGACAGAATCTGTTTTTTTGACAATAGTGGTTAAGCTACATGGTTGTTGGAGTGAGGCCATGTTGAGGACTAGAAGTTGATAAAATCAAATGCTGACACTAGGAAAGCTGTGAAGTACAGCCAGAAGTGTTACAGACCTAATCATAAGGCAGGCTGTCACAATATAGTGCTGTAAATGGTAGGAAATGTATAAGGACATGTGCAATCTGTTCTTCTGTGGTTTACCCTAAAATTGGGAGCTAATACTTCATAATCACAAATGTATATTTGTTTTCATGCTTTATTAATAAATATAAAATAAAAGATATTTACTTGTGCCAGTGCTTATATTAATTTATGAAAAAACACAACAAGAGAGTTAAAGTAAACAACTAAAAAAGGCTCAAACATCTTTTGTGTTTTATCTTTCACCAATCTTTTTTTTTCTGATTATTTTAAGAAAGCAATTGTTTTTCTATTTTATTTTAAACAAAATGAAAGTTATTTCGCATTGTATTTTTAAAAAGCTTATTGAAAACATAAGTTTTGAAAATAAATGTAATCTAAAATATCAATTTTGCAAATAAATGGAAAAGAATAATAAACAGAAGATAAATAGAACAAAGTATTGCATTTTATTTGGGACAACAAAGTGGTTTTAATTTATTATAAAATACATATTTATTTGAATAATTTATGTGAAAAAGTATTGCATTGAAATAAAACTACAATATAAACATTAAATAAGAGAAATATTAATTTTTCAAAAATAATCATTTATGATCTAATAAAAGACAATGTGAGACATGCACACATATTGATTTTGTTTGAAGAGATATTTTTGTTTTCAATTTTTTTTTTAGTGAGAACAGTGAGTAATACCTGTTAAATGTGATTGTAATCTAAATCTTAATAGACCTTCAACACGTTCTTTAATTCATTGTTTTGTTATTAATAAATGTAATTTAAAAAATGACAACTGTGCCATTCGGCAATGGTTATGAATTTAAATATAATAGCCAATTTGTAGGTTAATTGGGATAAAATATAAATAATATTTGAAGAGAAGACTAAGAAAAAAAATTTAAAAAAAAAAACTATTTTTATTAATAGAGGATGTAATTTGTGTAATAAATAAGATGCTAATATGAAAATTTATGAAGCATGGGAGAGAAACGTGAAATAGTACATTATATGCAATAATGTATCTATTTTATGCTTGTATAAAACTGATTGATGATTTTAAAGAAGTAATTGAAAGTGCTTCTGCAATTTATTCATTGTTTAATGCTTTAAACTTAAATGGCATTATAATTTATTATGTAAATTTGTTGTGATTTATACTGATCATCTATATATGATACGGATGTACATCATTATCATCATTTTTAATCTTTTATCAATTACGGGCTGTAAATCTATAAGTTTAAACCAATATTTACAGTCCATATTTTTCTCTCCACATTATTCCAGTGAGCTTTCTTATCATATCTATATTTCTCATGTGGTCTTTTTTGTTCACCCATCCACCCAAGGCTTGGGATCCACATTAAAACTCCAGTTATTCATCTATTGTCATCTTTTTATCCAACATGTCCATCTAGATTTAATTCTTGCTGTTTCACTTCTGATTTTTCCTTACTATTTCCAACATATATCTTTCTATACTCCATTGTGTGCTGCAATAACTGAATCGATTTTCTATTAAGAACCCAAATATGAGAGCCATATATCTGTTTAATAATTAAATGTATGTAAAAGATATTGCTTATGACATGCAAAAATAAATTTTGCAAAATATTAAAAAAGGATAATTCATCAAAAGATTTGTTGGCTTAGTAAATAATTTAAATACAAAATTAATTATATAAACGTATTGGTCTGCATCTGCCTACCAGAGCCCAAACGGATATTAAACTTTTTTTTCAAATATCTGAAAATTTCTAAGCAAGACTAAGATATTTATATGTAGACGGTGTAAAGCCAATCTAAATAGCAATTCAGTTGGTTAGCAAACGACATTTTTTTAAGTGATGAAATTTTCAAATTGCCATGTATTAGTCAGATGACTGCTGATTTAAGTACTCTGAAAAATAAAAAAAATGTAATTGTTATGTAGTGCAATTTTAATATCAGGGAGAAGAGTGTAATACTCCTACATGCATCCCATTTATTTATTTTCCGTGTTTTATGTCTATTGTGTTAATTTAAGATTATTTATTCTGTTTCCTTTTGCTGTATAAAAATAAAAAAGTTTAATACTATATTGCGAATGAGACTGCTTTTATGAAGAGTTTATGTTTACAGTAACTTTTATTTCATCAAGTGGATTTATCGAGTTAAAATATCTATAAAACCTGCAATGCATGATACTAACAAAATATGAAATATAAAACTCAAGTGCGTACTTTCGTGATATTCCATATAAATGATTACATTTGTAAGAATAATCAGTTTTTACACCATATATTAATGAATAAAAAACAAAACAATAACAGACAAGTCATTGTATTATTGTGAATGAGACCAAAATCCAGATAGCCGCAAAAATATATGTTGGCTTTTTAATATTAATTAATTTGTTTAGAAAGAGATTTTATATTTACGAGATGTGGGGTTAAAAATCAGATAGCATCTAACAAACCTGATTTTAAAAAATGAATGAAGGCGGTGATTCTTATATTTGGAAAAGACCTTTGCTTATGCTAACACTAACGCTGGTTAGTGTTTTATTCTGTAGAAAACTAATTAAAGAGTTCAATACATAGAGAAATATAGCATGAGGATATACAGATAGATGGAGAGCAGGGAATATGTTTTTTAATTTAAGCTAATTAGATTTTACTGCTAAATTATTGGGAAAAAAAATGCTAAACAATTATATAATTTATGTTTTATATACACGATGGTTAAATATGTTGCGCGTAAACAATATATACAATTATAAATGTGTGTGTGGAATATATCTAACAAAGTTTTTCTGAGAGTATGCCAATTAAAAGCTTGTAATGGATTATTAATTGAGAACCTGTATTTGTTTGTTTGTAAAATATTTATCAGATATACATGTGTGAACCAGAAGATGTCCCTGATTTTTCTTCTCATCCCCGCCTTCTCTTTTTCTGTTCCCCTGACTGAATGTTTAATTGACGGTGGCTTTCCAGAAGCAACACCATTAATATAAACAAATAAGAAAAAAAACAAAGTCGGCACAGCATATGATAAATGTAGCGTAAAAATTTGTAAATAAAAAAAAAATTAAATACCAATCTAGATGCAAAGCTTGCCAGTTTTGCTTTTTTTAATGAACTTATGACCTCAGTGCTGAAAAGTCGGCATTAAATTTGCTCTTAGCACTTCCCGTTTAGTTGCCAAAAGAAATGCACTTGTGCTAAGTCTGGAAAGTGTTTTTGACAGTTCCATGTAGGATTGATATATAGACACATGTGGCTCGGTTGCTATACAGAAATTATTTTGAGCATTGTGCTAGAGCACTGCTGTCAACTTGTCAATATAAAAAATTTGGTTACATGTTTGGGCTGCACATAAAACAAAGTCAGTGCCAGATTAGATTAGAAATCCTCCTGTCAACACTAGCAGTTTTTGCTTTGTTTAAGCTTCAATATTATCACATTGTAGAAATCCGGCTAACATTTTTTTGTATATAATTGCATATTTCATTTTCAATTTTTAGTTTTTCAATGCTGAAAATATTTATTTTGTTTTAATATATGAACCATTTTGATTATTTAACCCTTTATTGACTTACTGTTAATGAGTAGTTATTATAAGAACTTAACAAATAATTTTTAAATTACTGCTTAATATAAAAATAGACAAGTTTTTATATATATATAAAACATTCTTTAAAGTAAAAGTTTAAACTTATCTTTTATTTTGCAATTATTTTAAAACTATAAAAGATTTATTACATCGAAAGAGAGTAAATATTAAAAAATGTAAGGGACGATGATTTAGTGTAAAAAGAAAGCGATATTAAGGGGGGGGGGGACTGAAAAACCAATTTTAAAGTGTAAAGAGGGGGGTCACATTTGTAAAAGTTATACTGAAATGAATTATTTATTTTTACTTCATAATCGTTAACAAATAGCGAAAAAAAAAAGATAAACACTGAAGGTTATTTTTCCAAGACGATATTGCTTTTTTTAAGTTTTGGTGACTCTACAAAGTCTTGTAAAATTTGATGATGTTTTTTTTTTTTTTTAAGGCTTATTCTTTTTTTTTTCTCCTTGTACCAAGCATTAACATTTTTTTGATTGACTCACCAGACCAGTCTTAATAATTATTCAAAATATCATAATTTTTGTCTCTGTAAATTATCTTCCAGTAAGCATTTAGGCTCATTTTCTTTGATAACTGATTCATTTGTTTTTTCTTATCTAGGATTTTTCAACCCTAAAAACTAAAAGCATTTAGATTTATTCTTTCATTTGTACATAAAATCCATTTTTCACAACCATATATCAAAACGGGAGGATTGATGCAAGGACAATTCTTAGTTTTGCCTTTATTGCGACATCTCTATTTAAATGATCACAAACTTAACTTATTACATTGTATGCTGTATATTTAATACAGCTTTTGTTGTTACATATATTAGGCTACTTTAAATATAATATTTTATTTTTATTATTTGAAATTATTTTGTTTGTTTAATAAACAATCTTTAATTTTTTTTGTTTATAAGTATACAAGCTATTTCAGTTTCTCATCATTTTGAGAGTAAGGTCTTTCAAATCTTCATCAAGAAATGAAATGGCATTTATATTTGTAAATTTAAGATCTTTCTGCCAACTAGTTTAATATTAACTTTTACCCTTTTCAATCCACATATTAAATAATATATCTTCAGCACACAGCTTCTCATATATGGTTGAGTACAGAAGTAGAGTCATAAATTAAAGAAGTTACTTTGGTTTAGCTTTTCTAACCTGAACCTTCTTATGTTGAAACATCATATGATCTTCCAAGTAAATACCCCTTCAGTTATTCAGATGAAATAGATTTAGAGAGAAAATTCAGATTTAATAATTTAGTCAACATAAAATTATTCTTATAATTACCTTTTGTTTTTATTGAACTTGTTTTGATAATAATAGAGGTCATTTCTCAGATTAGGAAATTTTAATATGGGAAGACTTAAGAGTGGGGAATGGAGAATAAAATGACTAACAGGTTTATCTGGGCATAATTGCTGAGATATTCTTGACTTTGTTTAAGGAGAAGCCAAATACATCACATCACATAATACTCCCAATATTCTAAGAAATTTTCTAATTTGAAATTGTCACTATGGTCAATAACTTTTAAATAATTAACAAAATACATTTTTTTATATTCCTCTGTCATTTCATAATCAGGTTGATATTATTGATTCTTGAATGTGCTTATCTTTGTAAAATTCTAACATCCTAACAAATTGGCATTTCATGTTTCACTTAACTTTATGTTTTTCTATTCTCAGAAATATTTTATTGATATTTTAAAGTACTAGCAACAGGTTTTAATTGGAACAATCTTAAAATGATTAATCATTTCCAATTTAAAAATACTTATCTTTTTCTCTTTAGATTCTTTAAGTAATTCTATCAGAGCCCCCCCCCCCCTTAATTTTTTTTATTTTCCTTTTAGTAGTGTGCTATCTTATTTTATTAAGTATTAATACCTTGTAGACAAGTTTATCAGGTGTCTCGTTTTAGTAAAAAATATTCTGTATAATTCTTACAGTGCTTTTAAATTTTATTATTAAAAAATTTTAATTATTTTTTTATTTTTAATAGTTGTCTGGAGCTGTTTTTTTTCCCCCACATTATTCTAGAGTTAATTTCAGTAAGCTTGAATAATCTATGGGCAGGCTGCTTTCATAAATAAATGTAGTGGCAAAAAAATAGAAGCCTGCAGTTTATGCAAATAGTTGCTATGAAATAAGAAAATCATGTTAATCTATTTAGAAACAGAAGTTGTCTTATATTAAAAGTTCATGGAAAAATTTGATTATGAAGCTATAATCATCAAAATATGCAGCAAGACCATTCTATTGTACCAGTTATTATTAATCCTGATGAGTTCAACCTACAAACTTCCAAAGTATTGCTTTCAGTTTTTGAATTGTCCTTTCTTAAGTTGTGATTGACTGAAGGTAAAATATCTACCTTAAAATATCCATGTGAAATGGTGAATGTTTAGTAGAATTCTAAATATTGAAAAAGAACTTTAAAGCAAAGTGAATTTTGTCAGTATAAAAGCAGATCTCATTGGAAAACAAAAACTGGAAAATATGTGAACCTTTAGAAAGATCCTATTATGTTTTCATAAGGAATTCAAATAAACATTCAAAAATTGAACACATGAAATTCAAGACTAGAAACATAGTGAGAACAATTATATTTATGTTTTTAATTACATTTTTGTAATTTCTTTATCAATAATTTTGTTTTATATTTAAAAGTTGTGTTTCTTATTGCATTTTTATACAATATTTGTGTTTTAGTAATATTTTAAATATGATAATATTTTTTTTTCCTTTTATCTCCTCATAATACTTGTTCATATCTAATGGGATTAGAAACCTGCAATTCAATTTGACGACGGAATGAAGAAGAAAGGTTGATTATATTTATCATTCTTTGTTTATTTATATGTAAAATGTATATTTTGGTGTGGAGATTGTGACAGAGAGTATGTTATAGCAAATAAGAAATTCTTGCTTTTTAAAATTAATATTTTAAATACGAATATTAACATGTGTCAACAGATTACTTAATTATTTAGCTGGAAAAATGCTCATTTTGTACTGTGTTCAAACCCGATTTTAGTAGTTTTTTATTAAAATTAAAGGCATTTTTATTGCTATTATATACAGTACACAATATTTTACAGTGTCTATAATAAAATTAAAATATCAAATTTAGCATATAATAATTAATTCTCATAGTTAATGCTGCTATAATTGTAGCACATTGTGATATGAATATAATTAAAGTACATTCAAACCATAACCTTGTAATCAAAGTTATATGTGGTGCTCATATATCATCAATAAATTCAAGCCATCATTTTTATATTACTCTAAGACTGACCAATAGAAAAATAGTTTAATGATTTAGTTTATCAAAAATGTATAATTAAGAATGATGCATTTTTTATTTAGGAATATGAAGCTAGAGTTAAGATGCCCAAGAAATTATAATCTTTAAGCATGACCTATTCCATTCAACTGGTTTAGGATAATATCTTGTTAAATTGCTTGAAAAGAAATTATTTAGATTTTAATTTTAATACATTTCAACATAGTAGAATTACTCATATTCTGTAAGTTCTGTTATATTTGACTGCTAAAGATAATGTGGTTATAAATAATAAATATCCATAAATCAATATCTATGTCTATATACCATTATGTTTATTATATCAACATATATGCTCAAGTACCATGGATATAATTTTTTTTTCCTATTTAGTTGGTCTATTTATTTGACTTCTGTATATATCATTATCAAAAATATCCCAAAATCCTCAGAATAATTCCAAAAATTTATCTGTGAAGATCAAGACCAAGCTTCTGATTGAAGAAAGCCATATGGTAGAAATTAGTTGGAGAATATGAAAGAGTAGCGCTAAATATAAATATAATAATAACTACTAATTAATACTATTGATTATCTACTGCTTGTAATTAATAGCAGCAGTCGGTTAGAATAAATACAGTTAGCTTCTGTAAATATCTATATATAATTTCTTACGTCATAGTACTAAGTGGCAGAATGAAACAATTTCAATCTGATATATGAAGAAAGATATGTAATTTAATTAGTCATTTGTATTTGAATTACATATATAATTAAACAGCTACAGAAAAGTATATATAAAATTTGAACGCAAACGGTTGTAAGGAAGAAAATATATAAATAAGGCTATTTTATTAATTTTCATTTCATCTAAAAAAAAAAAAATAAACAAACTGTGTCATTTAAAACTGCGTACATATTTGATTAAATTAAACAAATTCATTTACCATTTGCATAACTAAAGATTAAAGGTCAAAAATCAAACATAGATGGAACAAAGCAGAAAGATGATTTTCATTTTTTTTTAAAAAATAAAATAGATGTTCTATTTTTAACATCATAAAATGTTTACACATAAAAAAATAAAAACTCCCTATTTAAATATAATAATTATTGTTATTACTTTAGAAAATCGCTTAAAACCTCTGAAAGATTTCTTTAAAGATTTCCATTTTTAAAATATCTTTTCAAACAAAGGTGATTCGAAAACTATTGTTTTCATATTTTTTGCCAGTTATATTTAATATTTGCTGGATTAAAAGATAAAAGATATGTAAATGCTTCATTTTAATTTTAGTCTTTTAGTAGGTAAAGCTAGCTAAGTAAAGATTTTAATTCTCAATATCCATTTTAAAAGACATAGGATTAAAAAAATCTACTATTTATTGAATTTGAACTTACATCACACAGCACAATAAAAAGCGATTCTATTAAATAGATTACTTCAGATGGCTCTTGGTTTTTTCTGCAACTTTCAATTTTTAATTTTTTCCTCCTATTACTGAATATTAAAAAAATAATAATGAGTAAAATTAAAACAAGCATTGCAATATGCAACAAAAATGTTTACACAACAGAAGACTCTTGAAAATTGAACTCCATTATATTTTAAATGTTTTAAACTTTATTCATTGCTGAAATTTTTTATGTGAATATTAACATGCATCAAAATATGTTTAAGACAAAAATAATAACAATTATTCATAGAGCCAATTAAGGTACAGTTAATAATTTACTCCTCACATTAGAAGAATCGATTGACTGGTTAAAATCCATGCTTCATAGTCTGCTCTGTCTTTTCTGGTCTTCTCACAAGCAATTAAACATTCATTATTTTTTTGCATTTTTATTTCTTAGTATTGATATCTCAGCAGGAGGCATAGAGCAAGTGATCAACAATAATAGATATTAATACCTTAAAAGTTATTTTAATTATTTATTTTATATATTTTTAATACTATACTAATTGTTGTCTTTAACAGTTTGTGCATTAAAAATCCATCAGTTACATGTATCTAAATATGAATTTAATTACAGAGTCTCAAAAAAGAGGATTTGAGGCAAATAAACATCATTTTTTGTTCACAGAATGTGAATGATTCTACAGTTGTGCATCTATAATTAACCAATGACATGTTTACAAAACAGTGTTTAACTGAATACTGAATATTGAGGACTCTTTTTACTATACTATTTTTTCTAAAATATATATATATATGGTTAAAAAATCATGTGATTTTCAATCACTAGAAGGGAATCATTGAACTTTGATCCAGACAACTTATGAATCTAGTAATCTACTTTGGCACCCAAGATTATCAAGCAGTTATCAATTGAGTCCAATGTTGTTTAACTTCAGCAAACTATTCAGAAAACCACTACAAGCATCATTTCCATATAACATTTGGTAGAAACAAACGATGAAATATTTTTTGTTGATGAATCAAGAATTAAATGCAGTATTTTTTATCTTAAATGAATATGCTTATATGTTAAACATTATATTGACCCATCAAGCTGAACTATAAAAATTCCACTCATAAAACATATGAGCAAAATAATTTATTTTAATAAACCAAGTCTTAAAGCAAAATCTAGTGCTGCAATGCAAATATAGCATAACAAACTGGTGGAAGTTACTATTCTAGTGCTAAGTTTTGAGAATTTCTGAACTACATCAAAAAGGATGAACCTTGTGCAAAAAAGTTTTTTCTCCACAATATGTTCCATCTTAAACCATTGCTTACCAATGAGCCAAACATTGGACTAATGAATTAAAATAACATTTCTTTTTCAAGCTCATCTTCATCAAATGACAATCTTAATGTTTTGAAATCGCTATGTAGAATTAGGCATGTAGTTTCTGAAAGTCATAGTCTAGTGGCTGTTTAGTATGCCATTGAAACACCAGTCTATCACTTTTTCATAGAAACTCATCAAACGCCTATACATATACATTTCAAAAAACTTGTTTTGTCATATCTGCATAATCAATACAGAACACATTATTTATATAGGATAATGTTATGCAGAAGCTGTTGTTAGTACAAGAAATTTCATTATTGCCCTGAACTAAACTCATGATTTGCATTTATGGAATCATTTGATAAATCTAGTTTATAATGCATTATCTTTTGATTAGTCAGTCTTGAATGACAAAATAGGAGATTTAATATAAATTACTTCATCAGCTTCTTTTGCTATAGTGAAGATTATCTGGAAAATACAGCTTTTAGTATACTTGAGAGAATGACTTGTAGAACCCTACATATATAAAAAATAAAGAATTTATTTTTTTAGTTTGTTTTATTTTAAACTATTAGAACTTTATATATCACACTTCAGCCATGTTTAGTTTTATATTTTATCTGTGACAAAAAGTTTTTTTTGTATGGAAAGTATATTAATACCAAGATTTCTATATACAATTTTGAATACTTCATCCACCTGATTTGAGGCCATTTGTCTTCTATTTTTACTACACAATTTTAAATTTTATCATTTAAAATTTACAGTAAACAATATTGAAGCTGGAAATATAGTGCATATTTCTGCTTCGCCTAGTGCCAATGTCATCAGCATTAGTGTGGGTTTGAATCCAACCTTTTATATTAAGTGACACTCACCACATAATAGGTGGTAGTATAATTATAATCAATATTATAATATTTTATCTAATTAATTTGTATTTTATGATTAACTAACTTTTTATAATAATTTATTTATTTTATAATATTTGTAAAACTGTATATTATGTTTATTTTATTAAATTGGCATTGATATGTAATTGAATCCTAAATATCTATAAAATGTTGTATTTTATGATTAACTAACTTTTTATAATAATTTATTTATTTTATAATATTTGTAAAACTGTATATTATGTTTATTTTATTAAATTGGCATTGATATGTAATTGAATCCTAAATATCTATAAAATGTTACAAATATTTTAAATTCTTTTATTAAAGTTCATTTTTCTTAAATTAATCAGTTGGTAACATTTTATATTTATCTTTTGATAAATGTACATTAAAGGATCAATTATGTAAACAGTGTAATATTTGTAAGAAATATTTTGTAAATTTCTATTTAAGTTTATGTCAAATATTAAATTTGAAAGTCATTGTATCAAATTCCTAAAATTTTTCTGAATAAAATTTACATTTTTGTTAATCTAAATCTTAATTAAATAGGCTTTGTTAATACAATGACTGATAAACTGAATATGCTTGTTGCTATTTTTTTTTTAATTAGCAAATGAACCTTTGGGGCATGTTTTATGCAGGATGATAGATTTCCATCCAAAGCAGGCACCAACCTCAGAGAACTGCTTAGAGCAATTACAATTGGTGGAAGTCAGTATAGATTGAATCCTATAGATAAAGCCAGATCAAATAAATAGTGGAAATTTTTGATAAGAGGGGATTTATATTGAAAAGAGTTCATTGAAGAGAAGTGATTAGTATATATAGTACATTGTGCCAAAGAATGACTGGCTAAAAAGATTGACCATTGCTTTCCGGAGCTCTGTCCTACCAGCTGATCAATGCTTTTCCAATGCTCTCAACATCTAGCTGGAGACTGTCTGCATCAAGGAAGCCTTCTAAAATGATCTGACTGTATAACTGCCTATTTCACGCCATGGAATGTCTACCGATTGATTCTGAGGTAACATCCAATTAGCCGCAAGCCACTGAGTCTATTTTACCTGTTTTCTAAATCAATATTAATTTATATTTTATATATATGTAATGTTTATCCAGCTTAGTTTTTGGAAACGTAATAAATTTAATAGAATGATTTTTTTCTAAAAAAAACTATCTTAAAATACAAACTGTTGTAAATTGAAGGCAAAGTCCGAACTTATCATTTATTTTAATAAAAATACGTTTTGGTGAATAATAATAAAATATTATAATTTGAATGATGAATATAAACATTTATAAAAAATGATTATAAAAATTGAATGCTTCAAATTTGGTATATTTTACTTAGTTTAAAATTTGAGATCATTGTATATTCTCTTTATATGCATAAGAGAAATAACAATGAAAATATTAAGGGAAATATTATCTTCTTTGTTTTATATATATATGTTTGAGATATGAAAGTTAATTGTAAATTGCCAATAAGTATTTTTAAATTTTCTCTTCAATTTAAAATATAAATTCTTCTAAAAAAACTCACATTATTTTGATGAGGCAAATTTAAATTAATTTTTGTTGGTTTATTTATAATATTGACTTACTGAAATTGCCAAGTATAAAATTCAACGAGCAATTAACTTTAAACATCTCCCTTATTTTTTCCAGTTAAAAATCATTACAGGAGACTTATTTCCTTTAAATTAATTAATAGAAAAGCTTGTTTTATAACTTATATTATTAATTTGTTTTAAATGATAGAAATTATTTTAAAATTTCAATGTGTTATTATTACCTCCAATTTAAAATTGCCCTCGTAATTTTTTCTGAAAGAATAAAGAATTTTAGTAAATCAGTTAAGTAAATCTATTATGATTTCTGTAAAACAAATGAGTTGAAAGAAAATCGTTGAAAGCATTTTATCAGTACTTGTTTCATACATATATATTTTATTTGTCAGAAAAATAGTAAAATTGCGATGTATAATTTGTTATGCTGTATTTTGTCAAACTTCACCATAAGTGAGTTTGATATTCAATGCTCCGTCTATGTTAGTTAAAAGACAGTTTTATTTTGTAAATCTTTAATGAGGAACTATTTAATAACTTACTAATAAATGAAATATTTGGAAAGTGTGGAAAACAATTTATATTTTAATTTTAATTCTTGCCTTCCCTTTTTATATTATATTTTATGATTCATTCATTAATGGCCTAAGATGTCTGGGGACTTTCTATCATGTCAGGGAGCCAATTATTTTAATCAGGAATTAAGTTATTAATTTTGTTAGTGATACACTATCTATCTATCTATCTATCTATCTATCTATCTATCTATCTATCTATCTATCTATCTATCTATCTATCTATATATATATATATATATATATATATAAAGCATTATGTATTTATAGCTACAAACATTAATTTATTATTATTATTTTGCTTTGCTAATTACCTCTTAGGACCTTCAGAATTTTGAATATGACCAGTCCAACCTTTTTACTCTCCCTCAAAGTAGATGTAGTTTCATACCAAGGGATCCAGTTTTGGGCATTGCCATTAAGATAAGTATGGGAAGGCCAGCACATTGAATTTATTATTATTATTCAGAGACATGTTTTGGCTGGAGGGCCAGCATTTCTCATCATCCACCTGTATAAACCAGGGATTTTTTTTAAGCAAAGCCACCCTGGGGTTCGTAATAGACCTCATTTATTCTTTTGTTGTAAATCTATAATATCATACTGCCTTTATCATTATATTTATATTTTTATTTAGCAAACCTGAAGTGCTCTCTGCCATGATGGCACATCTTTCACAAACCAACCCCAATTAATTAGCTCGGACTATATAATTGTCAATTATTTATTTAAGAACTATTTTGCTTCCCACACTCATTATAGACAACTGATTTAAATGTAATAGTGTTTTAAATGCACATCTTTCATATCTTGTAAGATACACTGTACCGGTAAAAATCATCATGTTTAATCACACACAGTAATCCGAATTCAAACCCAGTCCACGTCTAGGAATAAATTCCAAAATGCAAACTAAATTCAAACCCAAAACCCTGGCATGACCCACCGACGACAATATTACAACGGTATGGAGTTTTCCCTTTACTAGCTCATCGAAAAACACAGACTAAATTACCTACAATCAGCTATTTCCTAGATACCTTATAGTCGGGATATTGGTACGGCTAATAATTTAATGTATATATTTAAGTTGTCGATACAGACAGCAGGTGATTGACTAGATGTCGAGAGTAGTAATGCGAGAGAGACAAAATTAGGTTAGATAAATTTTTTAATAAATTATTGAAAGCATTGAATAATATTATTTACAGGTACGGTAAAACTCTCATATGTATTTTATAATAAATTTCTGCTAGTCATCAATAATCGGTTTGTACTGATTAACAAACTCATGCCAATATTTATGTGTTTAAATGGTTGTACAGGTTGATATGAGAATCAGAGTAATTGGAGCACTTAAAATATTTAACTACTAGCTTATATTAAGTTGTTTTATTTAATAGATTCAAACCATTGCGTATATGGATAAATGGGAGGCGGTTTTATATAAAAATATAATATATAATACTGATGTACTGATGGTTGCAAGGATTAAGGTACACTACAATAATAACTTGCGGTGCATGGACGGAATACCGGGCGGCTTGCACTTTGACAAGTCTTAATGCCCCCAAGTAGATCCGAGACACTACAACCAGCCGGGATCATTTTCGAACCCCGGTGATCCAAGAGATTACCTGGGGAAGAATTTCTTTCTCTCCATCTGGTAGTAACGAGACGCCAACTTAGGCAAAGGTAAAGGCATTGCCACTGTAACATTGAGGACGAATGATAGGAAGTGGATTTTAAAACGAAATTATATAAACCATTTTATCTATCCGTCACATGTTCTATGCAACAGCCTGATATAACTATTCAATAATAACATGGCGAAATCAAATGATCGCAAAAGTAACAATTAATTAATTTCATTCTGAAACCCATAACTCCCCAGATTGTTCGGAAGGTAATAATAGCAATAAAATATTCACTTATTATTATTACTCCATAATAATATATAAAAAATATAATAAAATTTTAGACTATTTTAAGTATTTGAGATTTGGAGTGTAGATTAAAATATCATGACAAAGTAAAAGAAACAATAAAAATACTTGAATATCTCTCAACTCAACATAAATGAAACAATTTTTAGTTCGATAAAAGAAAATTACTTTTAAAATGAATATAATAAATATTATGAGATAAACTTTACTGACTTTAATTAGAGTTGAGAAATATTATTATTGGCATCGTTTGTTTGTAAAATAAGTAATAGTAAAAATATAAATGTATTCACAAATGGATTATTAGTAGGCACAAATATTAATAATTATCATCTAAAGACTAGAGCACAGAAATATTAGAGAAGAAATTTACTGACAGGTTTTTTTGGGTAACATTTTCAAATGGAAAACAAGAAATTTACATGCAATTAATTAGGTTAACAGATTAAATTTAAAATTATTACTGAGAGGAAAGTTAAAAAGTTCATGTAACAAAAGTTACCATTCTTTCTTCGTTCGGCTTTTCTTCTTGCGGTGATATGTATGAAGAACGTAGGCGCACATTTTGAATTTCTTAGAATGGCATGGTTAATTTAAATGTTGGAATTTGGAAGACTGGAAGCACGGAAAACATTACAGATCAGCGGTACGAAAGATTTAAATTGGCAGAACAGGGAGCAGCTTCTTGGACTTAGCCCATCATTATTGCAGTTTACCGGGCAACTTCTTAATAACGGTTGAAGTGATTTCTCTGGAACAACTACTTTGCTGTAGCTTGAGACGATCTAAGCACAGCCAAGTCAAAAGTTAGAGTGTCTATATCATATCTAAGATGGCTACGGTTGACCTTTCTGCCTAGTTTTAGTTCATGACTCCGCCTCCTTTGATTTTCCGGCCTCCAGCAATCTCTAATTTTTGACTATACAATAGCATTTGCCTTTCTTGATAAGAGTTCTACGTTTCTCATTTATTTTTAAATTTAATACATGATTCTAAATTGACAAAACAATTACATCGGAATTCGTGAATACAAAATATAAATTCATTATCTTAATCTATCAAAGTACAAATTAATTATTGTATACATTTTGTACAAGTAAGATTTTGATTACAAATACTGATCAAAGGAATGTGACTTTTGATCAGCATTTTTAAATGACTTTGTATAATTTGCAAAATTAAAATTTAAAGAAAATATCCACGCAATTGAAACTTTTAAATTGAGCTAATATAAATCCACAAACCACACACACACAAATATTATTCATCATGATTTGTGACATTTATACTCATACTCTTTACATTAAATTCTTTTTAAACAAACACAAAATAAATAACTTAAAATTTATGTGGCTTGGAATAGAAAAAGTGGTTTAGAATTACCGTTCTTAAATGACAACCATGAAACTAAGATCGATTCTTCGATCTGTCTGTTTCATTTCTTCCTACTTAAAAAAAAATAACAAAAAAAAATGTTTATACATATTTTACTGACTTACATTTCATTACAAAGTTGATCGACTTTGGAGAACAGTCTGGGTGAGAGTTTGAACCTAAACATGGGTGTGGAATGATACATTTTATCAATCATTTGTATATTAATGTCCATTGGTCTTTACTCATCATCTGAAACATTTATAACATAGTGGTCGTTTACCAGGTTATCCCAAAATTACTGTTTGTTTTCTATGTTCTCCCTGGGTCAGGAGGTATATAAGGCTTTAATTGTCTCGCATTGTAATGACTCTGCTCCCATTCCCTTTTTGTTGGAGACAAATCCCCATAATCAATCTGGTTTAAAAGCTCAATAGTTTTTTCAAACGACATGGGGCAGCTTCCCAGCATCATTCTTTGTACCCACGGTGGTAAATTATGCACAATAATCCGGGTAATGTGCTGATCAGTGTACTTAAAAGCAGTAAGAGATTTAAGTATTGTCACTTGGTGAATGAAGAATGCTGCATAACTCTGTCTGTTGTTCTCATTATATTTTTGACTGGAGAGCTTGTGTAAAAGTCCCTCCTGCTTCTCTTCACTCCAATACCTTTTTAAAAGGGCATTTTCATAACCTTGAATTGTAATCGGTGGGTTTTTCAATAATTTCCACCAAGCCTTCGCGGATTCCTTTAGATAATGGCTGGCTACTGTTATTTTCTCCTTCTCGGTCATTTGGTGTAAGCATAAAAATTCCTTGACACTATCCAAATGTACATCTGGATTTTCTCCAGGGTCGCCTTTAAATATTTGAATATGAATGGATGACCCAAAGTATGGTATATTACTCATCCTTATTTGGGGATTTATTGTCTGTTCTACTTTTATTTCTTTTCCTTTGATAGCAGTTTCCCTTGCCAGTATTGGTTTTTCAATTTGACCCTGCCTCTCAGTTTGCATCTCCAACTCATCATTACTAACTTCTATCTTCTGGCTTGTTTTCTCTTCACTGACTTCCTCGCTCTGAATTTCCAACTCCTTCGGTATGGTTTGGTCATCTTCTTCCTTCTTTGTATTGCTATTGGATTTCTCTTCCCGATCTGGTTTACCATCAATCCCCATACGTCCTTCTTCAATTCTCAACATCCGCTCCATCATAGCCATCATAAGTTTTTATCCTCTCTCATCTCCTCGAGAATCGCGTAAAACTTCCCATCATCATCGTGCTCCCTCTGCTTGGCATTCTTCTCTAATCGTCTACAACTTTTTCTTTTATCAGGATATTTTTTTAAAACAATCTCATGATCACTGGATGTGTCTGATGTTTCTGCACCATTTTCAGATGATTTACTGAGCCCTTCTATTTCTGCCATTTGGTATTTTTTTTTTTTTTATTAATTATATGTGTGTTTTTTTTTTTTTTTTTTTTTTCAGCAGGTGAATTAGTTATTTGCGAAATATTTTTATTTATGTATATATTCATAAAAGATACTGATCCCTGATCCTATATGCCAAATCCTTCCCCGCTGCTGATACTGTTCCCGCCTTTCTCATCCAGTTTGTGTGTCTTCCTTCCTTTCTTTTTTTTTCCTACGTTCCGTTTGATTTCTGTTATATAAAACCCCTTTTCACTTTTTATTTTATTTTATTACATGTATATATATGATATGATAACGTGTATCTAAATTATTAATAAGGGAAGAGAAAAAACTTTATTTCACCCAGTTCGAACTATTCTCCTCAGTCCTATAAAACAACATATTAACAATTAGTATATAATACAATAATATTCTTATAACACTGTCAGTAACTCTCTCTATATATATATATCACCATTTCTCTCTTTTATAGACCAAACAAAACTCACCACTGCTGTATGCACAAACATATTTGCTGACAAATTTATTTGAAAGGCACCAGCCAACAACATGTGACCAATAGATAATTTAATCCACTAATCCCCAAATATATACTTTTTACGTGACTTAATAAAATCATTTGATCCAAGAACATAATGTTTTATGTAGAACGTTTAATATTAACGCTACTTCTGCGGGGTTATCATACAATTTCAAGTTTCTCTAACATAAGTGTATATACCGTTAACACTTTGACGACTGTATTTGGCTGATTGGTTTTATACAAAAAACTTACTCTAAATGGTTACTCTACTTAATATCGGATAGCACATATTCCGGCCAAACTTTATTCAACTGATATTTATATTATGCAGTGGCTTTGATAAGACTTCTATATTAAACAATATATATACACACATACACGCGTTTATTTGTAAGACATGAAAAGTAATCCTACTTTCTTTGCTTTCTTTTTTTTTTTCATAAACAACACAACAAAATTGACTTGCAAAAAGATTTATGAAATAACATTCGTTTATTTTGAATTAAATAAACGCACAAAATCGATACAGGTTTTCACTTGCTTTGAAACTATTCTCAATATTTTTGTCGTTAAAACAAAACTTCAAAATCGCTTTCACACTTTTTTTTTTAAAAAAAAAATCTCACTATATTATCTTAACAATATTAGAAGGCAATCTATTCAACTGAACCTACTTGCAAGCAAGGGTGAAAAAAAAATTAGTATATTTGACTTACTCAAGACATCGTTTTAAAACTGCGCATTTTAATAACGCAAAGTATATATATCTCAACGGTATGAAAAAAAAAAAATCGAATATTTCTTTAATTTAATATTTACTCTTGTTCACTCTGCAGAGTGTGGGAGATTTCTTCATCTGAGCACCACGGAGGGCGTCCAAAATTTTAAACACTGTACCGGTAAAAATCACCATGTTTAATCACACACAGTAATCCAAATTCAAACCCAGTCCATGTCTAGGAATAAATTCCAAAATGCAAACTAAATTCAAACCCAAAACCCTGGCATGACCCACCGACGACAATATTACAACGGTACGGGGTTTTCCCTTTACTAGCTCATCGATAAACACAGACTAAATTACCTACAATCAGCTATTTCCTAGATACCTTATAGTCGGGATATTAGTACGGCTAATAATTTAATGTATATATTTAAGTTGTCGATACAGACAGCAGGTGATTGACTAGATGTCGAGAGTAGTAATGCGAGAGAGACAAAATTAGGTTAGATAATTTTTTTAATAAATTATTGAAAGCATTGAATAATATTATTTACAGGTACGGTAAAACTCTCATATGTATTTTATAATAAATTTCTGCTAGTCATCAATAATCGGTTTGTACTGATTAACAAACTCATGCCAATATTTATGTGTTTAAATGGTTGTACAGGTTGATATGAGAATCAGAGTAATTGGAGCACTTAAAATATTTAACTACTAGCTTATATTAAGTTGTTTTATTTAATAGATTCAAACCATTGCGTATACGGATAAATGGGAGGCGGTTTTATATAAAAATATAATATATAATACTGATGTACTGATGGTTGCAAGGATTAAGGTACACTACAATAATAACTTGCGGTGCATGGACGGAATACTGGGCAGCTTGTACTTTGACAAGTCTTAATGCCCCCAAGTAGATCCGAGACACTACAACCAGCCGGGATCATTTTCGAACCCCGGTGATCCAAGAGATTACCTGGGGAAGAATTTCTTTCTCTCCATCTGGTAGTAACGAGACGCCAACTTAGGCAAAGGTAAAGGCATTGCCACCGTAACATCGAGGACGAATGATCGGAAGTGGATTTTAAAACAAAATTATATAAACCATTTTATCTATCCATCACATGTTCTACGCAACAGCCTGATATAACTATTCAATAATAACATGGCGAAATCAAACGATCGCAAAAGTAACAATTAATTAATTTCACTCTGAAACCCATAACTCCCCAGATTGTTCGGAAGGTAATAATAGCAATAAAATATTCACTTATTATTATTACTCCGTAATAATATATAAAAAATATAATAAAATTTTAGACTATTTTAAGTATTTGAGATTTGGAGTGTAGATTAAAATATCATGACAAAGTAAAAGAAACAATAAAAATACTTGAATATCTCTCAACTCAACATAAATGAAACAATTTTTAGTTCGATAAAAGAAAATTACTTTTAAAATGAATATAATAAATATTATGAGATAAACTTTACTGACTTTAATTAGAGTTGAGAAATATTATTATTGGCATCGTTTGTTTGTAAAATAAGTAATAGTAAAAATATAAATGTATTCACAAATGGATTATTAGTAGGCACAAATATTAATAATTATCATCTAAAGACTAGAGCACAGAAATATTAGAGAAGAAATTTACTGACAGGTTTTTTTGGGTAACATTTTCAAATGGAAAACAAGAAATTTACATGCAATTAATTAGGTTAACAGATTAAATTTAAAATTATTACTGAGAGGAAAGTTAAAAAGTTCATGTAACAAAAGTTATCATTCTTTCTTCGTCCGGCTTTTCTTCTTGCGGTGATATGTATGAAGAACGTAGGCGCGCATTTTGAATTTCTTAGAACGGCATGGTTAATTTAAATGTTGAAATTTGGAAGACTGGAAGCACGGAAAACATTACAGATCAGCGGTACGAAAGATTTAAATTGGCAGAACAGGGAGCAGCTTCTTGGACTTAGCCCATCATTATTGCAGTTTACCAGGCAACTTCTTAATAACGGTTGAAGTGATTTCTCTGGAACAACTACTTTGCTGTAGCCTGAGACGATCTAAGCACAGCCAAGTCAAAAGTTAGAGTGTCTATATCATATCTAAGATGGCTACGGTTGACCTTTCTGCCTAGTTTTAGTTCATGACTCTGCCTCCTTTGATTTTCCGGCCTCCAGCAATCTCTAATTTTTGACTATACAATAGCATTTGCCTTTCTTGATAAGAGTTCTACATTTCTCATTTATTTTTAAATTTAATACATGATTCTAAATTGACAAAACAATTACATCGGAATTCGTGAATACAAAATATAAATTCATTATCTTAATCTATCAAAGTACAAATTAATTATTGTATACATTTTGTACAAGTAAGATTTTGATTACAAATACTGATCAAAGGAATGTGACTTTTGATCAGCATTTTTAAATGACTTTGTATAATTTGCAAAATTAAAATTTAAAGAAAATATCCACGCAATTGAAACTTTTAAATTGAGCTAATATAAATCCACAAACCACACACACACGAATATTATTCATCATGATTTGTGACATTTATACTCATACTCTTTACATTAAATTCTTTTTAAACAAACACAAAATAAATAACTTAAAATTTATGTGGCTTGGAATAGAAAAAGTGGTTTAGAATTACCCTTCTTAAATGACAACCATGAAACTAAGATCGATTCTTCGATCTGTCTGTTTCAATATATATATAAAATAGATTTATTTGTAATTTTTTAAAAAGGGCTAATAATATTGTATTGCTGATTGGTTCTTGGCACACCAATTAACAAACTGTTGCTTTGTTATTAAATTCCTTGCATTTAGCCACATCAAAACTAATTCAATAAAATAACCTAGTTGTATAAACAAAACCCAACTTATTTTGTATAACAATTTCATAATAAATTCCTATAATATTATTATTTTAAATTAGCTTAGTTTGTAATCACTCCAAATCTCTAAGATTAATTACTCTATTTATTTATAATATTTCTTTGATTGAAATTCACTTCTTTGTAATGTTTCCAGAAAGATTTACAATTATTACAGTTCAAATCATTAGTAATCGATATCAAACCCCATCTGTACCGTTCTGCAATCGTCAGAACTCACTAGATCATTAATTTCTTCTATAAACCCTAGATTATTTGAGTCTCTTTGTGAACCATGACCTCCAGCTGGGATGGAATAAAAATCAAGGACTGCTAGTGCCATCACAAACGTTATCCATTAGTCAGTGAGGCAGTAGTTCAGGCAAATAGGTTAGGATTCACCATTCCCCTGACATATGTATCTTGGGTATGGTTGGATTCAAGGTACTTTTGCTTGGATTATTGGTCTTGTTGAATGAATACATGATTTTGATTGGCACAATATTGACAACAGCTTTATGTGTTTATTTGTTATTAGCTTAGAATCCATGTTAAATTATAAAACTGCATTTAATATGGTAATAAAAAAAGGATTAATTTATAGGAAAGTTGAGTAAATGTAATGAATTGCTTATAGGATCAAACTTTTGCTATGTTGTAAAAGGAGATAAAAAGTATGACCAGTCTTTTGTTTTGAAATCAAACAGATATAAATATAAAATATATAAAGTGTTTTATTACTCATGAATAAAATCCTGCATTTGCATCAAAAATAATAATTCAATCTATCATTAGTACATTTCTCCTAATTATGAATAAGCCATAAACAACAGATGGTAATTCCTATCACCATAGAATAGTATTTATTTATTGGTTTTTTTTCAGTAAAGAATATTAGACAGCACATGTTCACCCACTTTCATTTATTTTATGCTATCTAAATTTAATGATTTGAAAGTTGTAAATGTCTTCAAGATTTGAATCAAAGCTATTGTATAGCCATTCGAGCATGATACTATATCAACAATTAAAACATACATGAATAAAGATACTTGAAAAAAAGATATTATTCATAAAAAAGGGGGAAGCAGACTTGATTGATATCACCACTTGCTAATATTTATAAAAATGAGTAGTTTTTATCTTACAGATTTAAGGTTTATATCTGGGTTAAAAATGATACAATATTTTCTAAAGTAATATTTGAAGAGTAATAATCATTTAAGTATTATTTTTAAAAAGATGCCAAATGTGTGATCACAAAAAAATTGATAATTGTTGACTAAATTATAATAATTTATATACAATAACATGATTTGCATTCATTTTGCAATGTTTTGCTGCGGACTTATCATAAGCTTATCCTGTATAATGTATACCCAAACTCTAAAGCTCTATACCTTAAAGTTTCAATGAAATACAATAGCATAAACAAATAGCCAAAGGCATAAGTAGGTCAATCATATAACTAGATCAGTAACCTAATTAATTATTCAGTGTAAGATGAAAAAACTGAAAATTGAAATCCATTTTAAAAAATTCAAATAACAAGACAAGATTATTGCTGACATTCAGAACAGTAATTCACAGTTGAAATTACTTTGTCATTAATACAATAGTAAGGCATGCTTAAATTTGGAGCAAGAAGCTGCTATTACCAAAGATCCTTGTATTTTTCATAAGACCAATTAACATTTTAGATTTTATTAGAAAGAGTGAAATATTTCTTCTATGCACATTTGTTATTCTGCCATCTATATTCTATATTGTATAAAGGCAACTGTTTAAAACTTATAGGTCATTGGATAGTATAAAAGTTAAAAATGCTGATGGATATATGTATGTGTATGATCTAGTATTCTCCATTGATTAGGACAATAGTTAGAAGCAAATTTAGTATTTTGATCAGCATCATCATTCCATATCTTTGAATTTGTATTAAATAGCAAAAAAGTCGTTGATTTTTAATTTGGAATAGCTTTCTAGAATATAACATAAACAGAAAATTTTAATTAATAGTGATCATGTTTATCAATTAATGACTTGCTTATAATGTCCTTTTACATTGAATGCAAAACTTACCTCCATCACCACACACGAACATAGTTATAAATCTTTAAAATTTCCTTTTTTTGAAGAAGGGATTTGCAACTTATTATTAAATTGAATGAAGTTATCTACTTTTTTTTAAAGAGGAAAATGACTGACAATCAATATAAAGCTCATTTTTATAAGAAAGTTTAACCCAATACATAATATCTGACATAAAACATTTTTCAAATAACCAATGACCTTATTCAACTGTAAACCTGACCCCTAATGGCCACAGTAGAAAATAAAAAGAAAGTCAAGGAAAGAACAATACTTAGCCTGAAACTCTGTAAACAAACTATTAAGAATAAAATATGAAAGCAAAATATCAATCTGTAATTTCCTATTTCAGATAATAAAAATAAAGAATTCAAGAAAAAACCATGAACCTTAGAGACTTTCAAATAAAATTGTAGTCAAGTTATTTAAATTTGATAGAAATATAGTTTATAAAAATTATTATTTCCTGTAAAAAAAAATACTCAAATGATTTATTGTTCCATATTTTATAAGAAGTTTGAGCACAGGAAGTAACAGAGCTCAAGTGGGCCACCATCCATAACTATTGGATTCCAGAATCTGTCTTTTTACTATTTCACCAAACCAAGCAGAGCATGGGCTTCTATGTATTAATAAATAATATTTTGGTAAAGTTTTAAAAAGATGTAAAAGCAAAATTTTTAATGATACTTAGAACATAAGTATATGACACAATCGTTGGAGTTAAGTTTTATATTGTCATAGAAAGATTTTATTATTTAAAGCATTTCTACTAAATATAGCTTTAGTCTGTGTTTGATCTATTAATTAAATAAAACAAGAAAAGTTTTTCATATATCTAGTTTCTTATGTAATTGAATAATCTTTAAACATTAAAATGGATAAGCACAAATCATAGCAGTAGCTATTAAAGTATTTATTATTGTAATAATGCACAACTATTCTTAAAAATTTATCATATGAGTACCAATTAATGTCTTTTTGTTATATATATATTGTGCCTATTGAAGTTGGAGATTATTTCAGTTTGTGGCAAGATGTCAGTCACAATTTTTTTTCTTCTTTGATTTTTGGATAATGGATACGTTATATTATGAAGTATTAACTATGTTGCTATGATAATAATAATATTAATATAATATTATTTAATATTGTTTTATATGATTATAAATTGACTTTATTCACTTTGAAAAAAAAATGTGAATAATAAAGTATAGGGCTTGGATGAAATTATTATCTTTTTTGTTATAGGTTTCATTTTGTTATTGCATTCACGATAATAAATTATAAATAATACAAATAAATGTTTAATATTTCAAAAAGTGTTTGGATTTTTATTTGTTTAATACTATACTAAGAGATATGTATAAAAATATATTTCCAGTGTAATCTGTTCAAAATATGATATAGATTGTTTAAGTTTTGTTGAAATGAAAAATAATATTGGTATTGTAAAAACAAAAATTTTGGCTGTATGTAATACTTTTCAAATATTTATTTTTATTAGTTGAATAGTACAATTTTATTAGATGAATATTACTGAAAATTGTTTAAATGGGTGTATATAGATGATTACTATAGTTACTCTGACATCAATAAGAAAATCTTATAAATAGGTCTGAAAATTTTGAATTAAAACTTTTCTTAGATTTTGATTTAAGCAGAAGCACCCATAAATTTCTTTACATGACTATTTTTATTTATTCTAAAAGTATATAATTCACAAAATAAAATGGAGGGGTAAGAATTAACATGGTCCTTCTAAGGATCAGGGCAGTTTGTTAATGAAATTTTATGAGAAAACAAACTTATTATATAAAAGAAAAATCACCAAAATTGCTTTATTAAAGAAACCATCAGAATATTTTATCCTTTAAAATTGATGTTGTGTATATTTTAAAAATGGAATACAAAAAGAAAAAGGTGTACAAGAGTCATATTTACATGCTTATATAATCTTATTAGATGGATTGACCAAGGTTTTATAAGATATGAATTAGTTTAATTTCTCATTGTCTTTTCCTGTACAAAAGCTTGCATTTATTCATTTATATTATTTTGCCCGTGAAAAGATTTCACTTTATATCATAAATTTAAAATAATGCTTATGTATGTAATGTTATATGAGACAAATCATTATTATTTAAGAGAATAATTTGAATCTATACATAAAATATCAGAATTAACAAAATATGCTTTGAATTTTAAAGTTCGTAGGCATTCATTATATCTTCTCTGGCATAAAAACATACTATTGGTTTTGTAGTTTGACATATAGACATCAGAACTATGATGCCATGCTGAAAATACATTTTATAAAGACTTTCAGGTTTTTTATTTATATTTGTCAATATTATATATATATTGTTTGTCTTTATTTAAGATGTAAATTTATTTATTTATCTATTCATTATAAATATCATGCCATCTGTAAAGCACATGTCCATGGTTTAAGCTATGTTATTATTATAATTTACTGACAAATAATATATATAGTTTTAAGTTAATTAGTGATCTATTCATATACTAAAATATGAGACCTATGATTTTCCTAAGTTTAAATTTATATCTTGGGTTATAGTAATTATTATTTTAATTTAAAAGATTCAATTATTTTTTAATGATTAAAAATTTAAATTTCAAATATATCATATATATTGGAAGTTTAAAAATATTTTATCACAATAGGATGCTAACTTTATTTTGTTCTCTTAAATTTTTATCAATAAAGAACTAGATTCATCTTTGTGTATATATACAATATATAAAAATGTATATCTTAAACTCTTATGTTTTGGAAAGTGGGAACATCTTGCAACATATTTGTGTACATAGACATATATATTTAGTATTTTGTTATTAAATAATTGGAAATTAATAAGCAATCATATATGCAAATGTCAAATTAATGTAATTGATTTATTTTATATTCAACTATATTGTCTATGTATATATTGATTGTTTATTATATATACATTTTTAATCATATAATTGATATTTATTTATTAATAAATTTGAATTTAACTAAAATCAAATAAACTTGTTTGATTATTGTCTGGTTGTGCAAATGAATTTATTGCTCAATATTATTTGAATGGAAACAGATAAACTGTCTATATCATAAAAAATTATTTGAAATAACTATATTCTATAATCCAGAAATCAAATTCCAGTATTAATAGATGAGTATGGTTATATATATATATATATATATTATAACGGTCGGAATAGATCAATCAAGTCTTACCATATCTGCCGTACAGAGCACCACTAGGCTACTTGAACCTAGAAAATTTATATAGTAGGCAGATATGCACTGATAAGATCTAACTTTACATATATATGGTTTTATTCTGACCATCAGCCCAATGCCACTAGCTCAGTGAGACGCAGAGATTTATAAAATAATTCTTATCTAAAAATATTTTCAATGTTAAAAAAATAATAGAAGCCACTGCCAGTAATAACACACACAAACATTTATTTAAACATATATAAGATTTAAAATTATTTTTAGTATCACTTTTACTTTAAAATTTAACTTACATTTTAACTTGGATTTTAGAATTTAATTTACGTTTTAATTTTTATAAGTTCGCACAGATGAGTTTAATATTTTATTAGAGTGTTGAGTATGAATAGACTACATAGATTGCATTTGAAAAGAAAATATTCTATTCTTGATTTAACCTTAGGCCAAAAGTTCGCAGTCAAACCAACACCAATCTATCTGATATATCGATGTATTCAATGCAGCATGAATACAACAGCACCAATACCATACTGTCAGGAATGTACATCTGAACAGCTTGGTTATAGAAGACATTGACTCTCATCCAGACAGGAATACTACATCTGTCTGATGAGAAGAGCAATAAAAAAAACTCCATAGGAAAGGACTGTGTTTTCCATCTTACTATCTCATTCCATAGGCAAAAAGGGGATGTGCGGCATATAATGTGACTCTACACGTAGTGGACCTCATACTACATTTACTAATTACACCAATTAAATTGATAAAAAATCAAGTCAGATGTCATATGACCTAATTTTAATAAAGCTCGTATTTACAAATGTTATATATAGAGTACGTAAAAAACAAACTCTTAACAAGCTTCAAAAATACCCTCAACCCCAGACTGCGGTTTCTGCATCTAGTGTCATCAGTGAGGTGTTAGGGATTAAAAATACTAGAACTAGTCTAGCATTTTATCAATGCCTAAATATTGAGAAGAAAATCTGAGACTTTCAGACATTTAAATGTCCAAAAATCCAGCTATCTTACTCAAAATTAGGTCATATGACATCTGACTTGATTTTTTATCAATTTCATTTTAGTTTTTGCTATTAAAGCTTCGGCAATTTTATATTGATAGAGCTATTAATATATGGTGTTTCTGAATTTAGTTTCAGTCCCATACAACTATTTGAGTTAGATAGCTGGATTTTTGGACATTTAAGTGTCTGAAAGTTTCAGATTTTCTTCTTAATAGTTAGGCATTGATAAAATGCTAGACTAGTTCTAGTATTTTTAATCCTTAACACCTCACTGATGATGCTAGATGCAGAAACCATGGTCTGGGTTTGAGGGTATTTTTTAAGCTCGTTAAGAGTTTGTTTTTTACGTACTCTATATATAACATTTGTAATTACACCAATATATCCAATCCATTGACCCAATTTAACTACAAAACAAATAATCTAAGATTACCCTCCCTTAAACTAACAACTTTTCGAATCTATGCAGCCATTCATGCCTGACTTACATTTAACATTTATTAAAAGTTGTTTATACAAAAAAAAAATTATAAGAAAAATTTAAAAGAACGAAAAAATAAATTAATGGAAATGATTTTTTTTAAAAAACAAAAATATATTCAATAAAATAATTAATAAATAATTTAATCAGATAGGAAATTCTACTTCTATTTAAATATTAAGAAGTTTTTGGAATTAAAGTTCTTACTGTTTTGAAAATGTTCATTAACTATATAGTTCTTACTATTTTTAGAAAAAGTCCGTAGTTTCTAATTGCTTGTAATTTGGAAGGTGTTAATTCCCACAAAGTCATGAGGAGATTGGTATGCAGTTAGACATTGGTCCTTTATTGTAGCTGGTATTTAATTGCTGGGCCCAGATGTCCTATAGTCCGCAATATGGGAAAACAATGTTTCATTTTTTTAAAACAACTGAAGAAATTGAAAGTGCATCTTTCAGTCCCTTCTCCAACTCTCTCCGACTTAACACATATCACCTCTCTCAATCACATCTCTTTCCTTTTATAATCAACTTTTGGATCGAATGTGCATTACATCATGATGATGATGACCCTTTTGTTGAGGTCTGTTTCCTGAGGGATTTCTTTTATTGGCTATTAGTTTCTATTGTTTTTCTCTCTTATCTGACCTTTACTTCTACATTTTGGAATTCCCAAGGGCTAGTTTACTTTTACTAATTAAAATAATCATTTCCATTTTATACAATAGAATTAATTAAATTTATTGTACATTGTTTTTATCTTTATATCTTTTAAGTCTTTTTCCTAACATTTAGTTTTAAAACTTTTTCTTTTTTTTATTAAAGTTTTCTTTTAATAATTTTTCATCTGTGTGATTTTATATATTAGAGTTTAGATGATTTTTAAATTTCAATTTTTAATTCTTAAAAAAGGTTTTATTTGCAAACTTTTATTTTTCATGACTAATTTTTAGAAAAAAAATTAATGTAACGGCGTATGTGCCCATTACAATATATTGTATTGAATTCTATGGTTATTATCTGACTAAATATAAACTTTATAAGACAATCATGTATTAAATACATGGTTGATCATTAAGATATTAATCTTTTTCAATTATAAAGCCATTTCTTACCCTACTCCTCTTGCCTTTGCTCATCACAACCCACTTTTTTAAATGGTAATGTATTTTGTTTTGTTATAATTCAGAATAATTTGCCTTAATTAACTATTAAATTTCAATCTTTGTACTTGATAAAAATAAATGAAAATAATTCTTTTTATATGTTTTAATTGTTACAAAATACAGTTTTAATAAGTGGGTTACTGAAAATTTAAAATAAATTGATATAAGTTAATTATAATTAAGTAAATATACAATAGAAATCTGATGTTGCTTTTATACACTGGTATACATAAATATTATAGATTTTAGATTATCTAATAGGTACATTGATAGATATTATATCCTTATTGAGTAGTTCATTTTATTATAATTAACTTAATTAATAAGATAGCATGGTTGAGTTAGTATAATTTATTATTTTATTAAACTAAAATTTAAAATTAATTATTGGATCATATATCTATTTAGATATTATGAACATTGTAAATTTATAAGACATATTAAAGAATCATGAATTATTTTATTTAGATATGAATATGTTTAAATGTTAGTATAAGTTTGTATTTTTGTAAGCAATGTTTGATTTGTTGGGTATATTAGAACTTAGTTGTTGATGATTAGTTATTGGTTTTATTTGATTACATGTGAAATGTATCTTAAGTGTATATCATTTGTTTTGAGATTATGATATTTGCTATAATTGCTTATTTTAATCTGCTTTAAGTAAGGATTGTATTTAGGTTGTTTGAAGTGATGATCTTGTTTGTTTTCTATTTGTTTTAAATGTTGTTTGAATCCATGATGCTATAATAAAAATTATTATTGTTACTTTCTTTTGTTATGTGATTAGATAAAGGGTTATATTACATATTGAATAGTTTAGTATATCATATGTATTCTGTTATGAATAATATTATTTACAGGTATTATAAAATTAATATTATTTTTATTGGAATTACATTTTATCCAGTTATACATGATGTTCAACTTAAGGTATCATTTTCAATTTGTTACTTAGAGTGACCAATGACTGAGCTATGTTTTATTCAGATTATATTAGTTATTATTTCTCATTGCATTTTTTTTGATATGTTACAAATGCTACCTAAATGATTGGGGCTATAATAGAGATTAGCATATTTATTCTATTATAAATGGCATTGTAATTGGCATGGCATAATTAAACAGAATCATTCTGTTATGGTTTTATCATATCTGATTTGTTATAAATGGATCCTAAATCTGTGGTGTTTTGAAAGAAGAGTATACTCTCATTTTTATTTTATTACAAATGATGCTCTAATTTTAAGGATAGTAATAAGTTATTTTATCATCTTTTTTTAATATATCATTAATAAAATGTTGTCTAAAGCCTTTAGTACAACTTTTTATTTCATTACAATATATAACAATGTTGCTTTTAAATTATTAGCATATCTAATTGCAAGAATCATTCTGATCATCTTCTTATAGCAATTGTATGTATTTCTGGAAAATTTTCAAACCATTATAAACTTATGAAATATTATATTTTTTTTTTTATATTTAAATATTTTGTATCAACTATTTAATAGTTCCAGAATAACTAAGTGGCATCTACATTTGATGTTTGCGATAAAAGAAAAAGTTGTAAATAAGCTTGGTGCTAGATTATTCAGTTTCATCTTCCATCGAGCTATGGATTCTCTTATAAAAATAAAATTTATAAAAACATATGTGTTGCACTTTACAAGGAATAGAATAGTTATCATAATATTTAATGATTGTCAATCCATTGCAGGATGAAGGTCTCTCCAAGTTTAATCCTGTTTTTCTGAATTTTGACCTCTTTTTCCCACATCACTCTCATACACTTCATTATTTTTTCCACCCACATCATACTGGGCATCTTTCTAGAGCTTTTACAACCTATTGGAAACCAGTTTAAGATTTCAACTATCTCTATTATCATATCTTCTAGAAATATGGCCAGTGCAGTTTCACCTTAGTCTCTTGATTTTTTTAAAATGATATCAGTAATACTTGTTTATTCTCTTTATGTTTTGATTTCTTTTTGTTACTCCAATATATATCTTTTCATACTTTATTGAATAGTCAGAAGTTTTACACTTGCTCTTCTGACTTAAATGTCCAAATTTCAGAACTGTAAATATGAATTGGCATAATCCAATCCTTTCAATATATAGGCACATTTTCTTTTTATATTAAGTTATTACTAACAAAAGCATTCCATCCAAGTTTAATTTTATGATTATTTTCCTCTGTTATGTTTCTATCTCTATTACCAATTTGACCAAAGTATTTGTAATTGTTAATTTCTTCTAATTTATTATTATCAATCTTTTGTTTTTTTTCTTCTAGAAAATCTACTGAATATTACATTAGTCTTTTTAGCATTTATTTGGAGTCCTTTCTTACTTTTATCTGATAACTCTTGCAACATTGTCTATAGATTTGAAGTATGATTTGCAAAAATATTTCCATCATCTACAAATGTAAATGCCTTAAATACTCATTTACGTTTACTTTATTAGATTCCCCTTTTAATTCATAAAATATTTCTTGCAAAACTGCTGCAAAAAGTTTTTGAGATACAGAGATGCTGTGTTTTATACCTTTCTCAATGTTAATCTTTTTAGTATCACTATTTAATTCAATCATTGCTGCTGTATTTTGATAAATATTTTTAAGAATATGACGGTATTTTGGGTCTATATCTTGATGTTTCAATGTTTTAATTATAGAAGAAATGCTTATAGTATCAAATGCATTTTCATAATCTACAAATTGAAAGTGTAATGGAAATTCATATTCATTGGTCCTTTCTATAATTTCTCTCAGTATTTGGATGTGAACCACCAGGCTAAAATCATTTTTAAATCCAGTTGTTTTTTTTTTTTTTTTGGGTTGGCTAAAATCCAAAGTTTGCTGAAGATGAACTGTAATTATATTGGTAAAAAGTTTGTATAGAATTGATAAAAGACTGATAGATATTTAATTTGTAATATCTTCTTTCCATATTTTATAAATATTAATATTTGTACTGCATTCTTCCAATCATCTGGTATATCTTTATCCTTTAGATATTTGGTATATAACTTTGACATTTTTTTTTATTTCTTCACCTGCTTTTTTTAAGATATTGACTATAATTACATTATTACATGGAGATTTCCACTTTTTCATAGATTTAATTGCATGTTTTACTTCTTCATTTAAAATTCTTGTCAGTTCAGAATATATAATAATTCTAGGTGATACTTGTTTCTTGTTCTGTATTACTATATAATTCTTCATAGAACTCTTCCACATATTTCATGACATCATCTCTTTTTATACTAATAGTTCTGTCTTTTTTTTTATTGCAAAAATAAATTTACTATCAATTCCAAGATGTTGTTTTATACTTTTGATATGTTTATTTCTTCAGTAACTTTCTTTGATAATTCACAATTATATTTTTTTATATTATTATTAACTCTTTTTCCTATTATTTTGCAAAATTCAAAATATTTAAACATGAATCTTTTTTATATTCCTTTGTTTCTTAAAAAAATATCTTGTTTCAGTAAAAAATTTATTCATCAATTGCTGCATTTTTGTACCAACTATCTTTGTTGTAGTTTTAATAATGTATCAGTTATCTTCCTCTTTATTTTATTCAAATTGGAACCACCTTCAAAAACTGTTTATATTCTAAAATGATTTGCAAGTTCTAATTTAACTTCATTGGAATGCTTCTGAAGTTTAGAAATATCAATTTTAAATACTGTTTTTTTTTTTAATAATATTTGTCTTTCTAGTTTGGTTAACACATATCTTCATCTCACTAATTGATGATTATTTTCTCTGCTACATTTACTAAAAACATGACTATCTTAAACTAAATATTTTTTGGTATTCAAAATATAATTCAATTTTGCTATGTCTTTATTTGGATGTTTTAAAGTTTATTTCCCTTTAGGATTTTTTTTTCAAAAAATGAATTCATAATATAAAGTTTTTATTTTTTTTGCAACTCCACAAATCTATATACTCTTTTATTTCTATTACCATAACCAAATTTACACAACACTTTTATCTTTCAATTGTTTACCAATTCTAGCATTAAAGTATCCCATGATAATTTTAAAATAATGTTTGGTTTGATCAAAAACCTTTTGCACATCTATATAAAAGTCCTCTACTTCTTTGTTATAATTAAAATTTGTTAGTGCATAAATTTAAATTAATTGAATTTGGTTTTTCCATTAAATACAATAAATAATCTTGCTATTCTGCCTATTTCACAATCATTTTCCCTAATCTTGTTCTTCTATTTATTTATAATGAATCCTGCTCTGTCTGTTTTTCAGATTTGTGCCTTTATATAATACATGTACACTTTTTAAATCTATTGTCTCTTCATCTTTTCTTCTAACTTCACATAATCCAATGGTGCCATATTTAATATTAGATAGATTTTCCATTTTTTGAAATTTTCCTTCTCTTAAAGGGGATCTGCATTTATAAGTAAATAAAACAAGGCAAAACTCTCTCCATACAGTAGTGCCACCCTGTGCTAAACAGAGTAATCAATGGATACCAGAAGGCTTAAGCATAAAATCCTTATCTAGTGCCTACTCACCCAATATCCCCAGAGTAGTTTCTGGCTTATGGCCATCATCAGTAAATAAATAAGTAAAAGGTCATTATCAAATGGCAGTTTAGATCTGCAGTCAGGATTTTCTTGCCATCATATACATTCAACCCCAACAGAGGACTTTGCTAGAGACTTTACAGTATCCTAATAAATAATAGACATTATAAATATCTATTAAAAATTTCATTCACCCACATATTTATTCTGCCTTCTAGAAAATTTTACAGATATTTCAGTAAAAGCTATCAGGCAACTGAGAAGAAAGACCATGGTTAAACTCAAAATTAAAAAGCCAATAATTGTACACTTTGGCTGACACATATTGATTAGCAGCACATCCATGTTAGAATACTATATAAATAGTTATAGAAATATATGTAATGACAAGAATGTATGGAATGGACATTTGGAATTTATCTTCTTTAGTTTTTTTAAGTAGTGAAAAAGGAATTTGAGGTTCACTTTTCAGTTAACAGCAAATTTCTTTCATCAGCCAAATAATAGCACAATAGATTAGTATAAAGCTTTATTTGAAAGAGTTTATTTTCATTTTTTTTTAATTTTCTAATTACTATGTTAGAAATAATTTTTTTATTATCTAATACAATAAATACATCATTTACAACTGATATTATTCCAAAAATTACAAGCTTCTTTTGTAATATTTTGATAACAACATTCATAAATGCCTTAATTAAATTTAATTTATGTTTGGCAGCAGTAGAAATTTATATGCAGAGGAATTCTGGTAATTGCTATTGTCAATTGTTTCTTGGGTCATAAATCAATTCATCGAAGTCTAATGTTACTAATTATACAAATTTATTGTAGAGACATTATATCAATATTGGACACAATTAAATATATGTTATTTCATAAATATGATACATTTAAAATCAAGATTTTTAAAAATAGCTTTTGCAAATCATTCTACAGACTTATTGCTGCATGCCCTAATCATAAACATTTATGTTAAATTAGAAATAATTTAACTATTGGAGAAATATCATGCAGAACCATAATGAAAGATAAAGCCAAGTTTCTAAATAAAATTGAAGTGATAGTTTTAGGAATTCTAAAACTATTAGTAAGTATTATAGTCTTTTTGTGAAGATAGTAAAATTTTAATAATTTGGATCAAATATCATAATGTCCTACTGTCTTAATCTATTAAATGTTTTTCATATAAATAAATCATTAGGAGTGTAGTTGATAGTGTATGTTCTTAACCACAAGAATATGTTTCAATTGTTTTATGATATAAATTTTAATTCCAAAAAGTTTGAATAATTTTAACTAAAATACTTAGATATCAATAGCTATCAGAGGTAAAAAAACAATGGAATGGTTAAAGACAGTAGAGAGATCACTTATTTTATGCAAAAAATGAAAGTACATTTCACACATGTATCTTATAAACATTTTTGTTGTACTATAAAAATAAAAATAATAAGTTTATGCTTAATCTGTTTGTATTTTGCAATTTATTTTTCCTAAAATTATTAAATATTTGTTTTTAATATGTACATGATATTTACATCTTATTTGAATATGTTAACTTTTTAACCAAAAATTAATCAACTTATAAGTTATTGACATTAAAAATGAAATACTTTCTTTCAATAATATTCTTATTATTTTTGGCCATTTTTATAACTTAAACTTGAATTTTAATATTAATAAATATGTATTTGTAATTTGAAGTTATTCTTTAATGAAATATATTGTAAATATACAGATTTTTCAGACAATATGTTTTTTAAACACATTTTTAACCTGGAGAATGAAATTAATTCTTTTAGCTAGATTACTTATTTTGGTTTATTAATCTTTTTTTTTACTTGCAAAGATAATATTTTTAGACCAATTTCATTTTTTGAATTTATGTTTTTAATGAAATTTTTTAAAAAGTTGGAAGTTAAAATAGAAAACTAGTTGTTGTTTTTTTTTCAGAAAAAAAATATAATTAAAAAAAAATTTGAAAAATAGAAGACTACTGATGGCATATAATGTTTCAAACATATTATTAAAAAAAAAAAAAAAGGTTTTAAATTTGTTTAACTTTATGTAATAAAAAAAAAAGCTGTTGACAAAAATTTTAAAGCTAGTCAAGTCTATTCATTTCAATTGAAAGAATAAAGCAGATTTAAAAAATACAGAGTATCAAAAGTTACCTTAGTGTATTAGTTTTTAAGGAATGTTATTTCTTTTTAAAATTTAATTACAACTTTGTTTATAAATTTTTAATTAAAAAATAATATTATAGAAAATAACTTCTAGCTAACCTGTATAATAGTAATAATATGTCAGTTTATCCTTACATATACTTCAATTGAATAAAGATTTAATTGACTTAACCTTTTCATTTATTTTGGATATCTGTGACACTCTTGATTCATTTTATCAGATTGATGTTATTTTAATAACTATCACTAAATATTATTTTAAGCCACTCATTGGTAAGTGTAAGCATGAAAACAACAAGAATTTTTGTTAGAGTCAATTTGAGCAAAGGAAATTTATCAAATATTTATGAGGGGCAATACACATGGTCTAGAAATAATATATTTCACAAATAGATCATGTATTAGTAGAGAAAGAGGAAATGAATAAAGTATGGAAATTAAACTGTTTGATAATGAAGAGAGAGTATCTAATAGTGATCATAATTTCTTTATAATAGAAATAGTTAGTAATGTGATGGAAAATAGTAGTAAAAGTAGAAAGGATAGTGAAGGATGTAGTTGGAGAATGAATGATAAGAATAAGTTAGAATAATATAAAATAAAAGTTGAAGAAACCGTGGAAGAGTTGGTTAGGGATGAATATAAGGGCTGGTGTGATGAAGTAGGAAAAGTAGAAATAGGGATTTAAGTGAGAATATTCGGAAGAATAAAAGTAATAGAAAGGTGAGAGTTAGTAAAAGTGTAAAAGAGAGGAAAAAAGAATGCAGGGAATATAAGTGTGTTCTTAAGATTAAAGAAAGTAAAAAAAAAAAGATGTTAATGTTAAATGGGAAAAGTTTTTTAAAAAATAAGTTGGCTGAAATTTATAATTATAGAGAGAGAATGAAATTAAATAGTAAATTATTGGAGGATATTAATAAAAGTGGAAGAGGTAGGAATAATTTTTTTTAGAAATACATTAAAAGAAGGAATGTATGGGGGAGAGAGAAATATTATTGAGGAAATAGAGTGTAGCTTTAGAGAAGAATTAGAAACAATCTTAAATAAAAATATAATGGATATAGAAAAGATGTTAGTTGTGAAGGACAGAGTGATAACAAACATAAAATCATATAGTAATGAAAATATAAGATTTACAGAAAATGAACAAAATGAAGCAGGGAAGAAATTGAAAAGTGGGGAGGCAAGAGGTTTAGATGGATGGGCAGCAGAGATAATAATGTATTTAAGACAAAATTAAATCTATTATCTTGTTTTAATTAGATGTCACAGAAGAGAGATTTTTTGGATAGTTGGAGTAATCAAAAGTAAGGCTACTATTTAAAGAAAAGGGTAAGGATAATAAAAAGTTAAACAATTATAGACCGATAGTGGTGACATTAGTGTTATATAAAGTTTTTGCATATATAGTAGCTGTACATGTCACAAAATGAATGGAAGAAAATAATATAGTGGGAAAAATGCAAGGACGTTTTCAATTGAATAAGTGTATAGGATACACAACTTATAGACATGAGTAGAAATACAAGTAGACAATTATATTTTGTTTTTATAGATATAGAGAAATCATATGATAGAATAAACAGAAATAGATTATGGATAAATTTAATAAATTTGGGAATGTATGGAGCTTTAGTGAATTGTATTAAGAGATTATGAAAATTATTACTATATATATCAATTAGGGAATATAAAATCAGTTAAAATTAAAAATAGGGTGGGATTAAGGCAAGGATGTCCTATGTCACCTATTTTAATTTTGTTGTATTTGAGAGAAGTGGAGAGAGCAATAAAAAGATTAGGAAGAGGGGTAAAGATACTAGTAGTAGATGATAAGGGAGTATATACATTATCATGTCTTTTATTTGCAGATGATGTCTTTTGTGTACAGAAAGAAGGGAAGATGTGGTAGATATGCTGAGGACATGCGCAAGGGTGGGTAAAGAAGTGGGGATTAAATTTAGTGAGGAAAAATCAAAAGTAATGATTAATACTGGGAAAAGATAAGACAGAATTTTTATTTGGGATTATAAAGTTAAGTGTGGTGAATAGGTATAACTATTTGGGAATTGTCTTAAGTAATCAGAGAAATTTCTTGGATGAATGGGAGAAAAAATTGATAAATGAAGCAAAGAAAAGAAAGGGACTGCTAAAGAAATTAACATTGTTTTTTTTTTTTCATATAATAAATATGATGTATCTAGAATTGTATGGAAGGGAGTGACAGTAGCAGGGTTCATATATGGTAATGATGTGTTATGTATTTAGTAAATAGGTGTATAAAGAGAAGTAGGAAGACATGCATTATATGCAGATGTGTGGACAGCAAAGAAGGCATTTCAAGGAGAAATAAGATGGTCAAGTTTTTATATGAGAGATGCAAAAAGCAAAATGAAAATATTCAACATACAGTGAATCGATAATGGTTGAAAATGATGATGATGATGATTACATTTTAAGGCATAAATTCCAGGTCTAAGTTGTATACTGATAATTCTAAAGCCTATTATAAAAATTATTTTTAAAAATCTACTTTTTTCCTTCCGAATCTATATATTATAAAACGTGAATGGAATATTTAGTGTCACACATAAAAAAAAAAAAAGGAACATAACACAGTTAAAAGAGATAATAAAAAATGGGGGGATTAGGTGAGAAATATCGTTAAAAACGAAGATCAAAGATAATTAAAACTAAAATTTTATCTGAAAGAAAAATTGGGACACTGAAAAAAAAAAGAATAGTATTAATTAATGCTTTTTGTGTTGTGGTGCTTATAAAGAATTTTGAAAACTCTGTGACAAAAACAAATGCAAATTAGACTCAAATAATATAATGTACAGATTGAAATTATCTTAGATTGATCCTATTGTAAGATAATCTTTAATAGAAAATATATAATGCTTTGTTGTGAAAGAAGTGACTAGTGATAAGATGGATAGACTCTATATTACAATAATAAATATACTATGTATAACTTGAACAATAAATTATAGATTTTTGCGGATAAATGCTGTTCATATCATTTCCAGGAACAAAATCTAATCCATCAATATATAAAAGATAAATAACTTCAAACAAGAAGAAAACTCATGCGATAAAATTCATTATAAAGACAAAACAATAATAATACAACAATAATAGTAACAGTAATGTTTATATTATACTAAAGTGCAGAAATTTGAAGCTCTAATAATAAGCAAAATATAAAAGCCAAGCTCTTTCAGGAACATCTAGTCCCCATATTGATAGCATATTATGGAAGTGCTAGTAAAACATTATTTATAAACCCTGTGTATGCAAATTATAGCAATGTGTTTAAATGGTCCATTTTTTAGAAATGGAAAAGCAGGATTCCTTCCGATTGATGGCATTGGCATTGTCTGCTATAAAGCATACTCTTTTTACCTTACATTTTGCATCTTTCCTCTCCATGCAAAGTATTTCTTCCAATGTGGGTTCAAACACATGACCAGTAGATCTTTGGTGCTGTAAAAAGTTTGAGTTATATTCGGAATTGATTCATGCTTTATTATATAAATAATGTTGTTGCCAAACTCTAGTGACTAGAGTGGCATGATTTCTCCCATAATAGACTGCTTTGCATACATTCTGGGGATGTGATTTTGTAAACTGCCTGGGAGAGTTTTTCAGGAGATATCTGATATTTTTACAGCACCAAATGTCTACTGGCCATGCATTTCAACCTGCAACAGCAGAAATACTTTGCATGGAATGGAATGATGCAAAACATAAGGTAAAGGAAGCATGTCTTATAGCAGATGATATCAATGTCATCAATAGGAAGGAATCCTGCTTTTCCATTTCTAAAAAAATAGACCATTTAAATACATTGCATAAATTTGCATACACTGGGTTTATAAATAACATTTTATCAGCACTTTCATCATATGCTATGAATGAGGGAACTAGACATTCCTGAAAGCACTTAACCTTTATATTTTGTTTATCATTATAGCTTCACGTTTTTGTATTTTAGCGCAATATAAATATTACTTTGTTATAAGTGAAGTATAATTAATTATTGAATTACAATAATAACAGCAATAATAATTCAATTCATTTATTTAAGTGCTAAACAACAGCACACTGCCAATTACAGGTTGCACCTTAAAATAGCAAAGGAATGTACACAATGCATATTACCCCTAATAATAAAATGAAGTAACAAAAAGAAGTAAAAAATATATAAAGTATAAACAATATCAAGCCTCTTCTGTTCCTCAATCACATATGCTATATGGTCATTAATTAAGAGTAAATCAGTTTCTACAGATCCATTAGAAATAAAAACATAGTGTGAAGAAAAATGATTTTACTAATATCAGAAATAATTTTATTATAAACATATCTATCAAAAATTCAGGCAATGGTTTGGAAACAAAATATACAGTTATTAACCCAGATATGGGAGCTATTTTAAAAAATTGGAATCATTTTGGCATATTTAAGAACATTAGAAAAAATATAGGAATTAATTGATGAATTAAAAATAAAGGCAAAATGTGCTGCAATGAATTCAGTTAGATTTTTGTAAATAAAGGAAGAGATATTATTGTAACCTGAACTAGAATGAGATGTTAAGTTGTTTGATAGCTACAATAATATCATTCCTAGAGATATGATCAACTACAATGAACAATAGGAGAATTGGAAAGTAATGTAGTTTTGAATTTGTTATATATTGTGAGGAATAAATCAACAGAATGTTTGGAAAAATCATTTTCCTTTAATGCAGAACCATAAAAATAATTTGAAACTCTTTTCTTAGCCAAGCTTGAGTTAATAATAAAATCCCAAAATACTTAAGATCTAGAAGAAATATTAAATTCATTGTCCCAAATTAAGCTTCACTTTATGATAGCAAGTTGTATGATCCAAAGGAATTGAGTACTTGGTACTGAATCCCATGACTAATTACACATTGATCCCACAACTTTTATTTAGTAATTTAGTGCTATAGTATCAGAAACTCTGCTACAAACACTAATTCATCTCTGAACACCAGGTCTAGTTTACTAAAGTAATCTGCATAGGGAGCATACTGTTATTGCTCATTATGTTTTATCATACATTATCCTTGTAAGATTTAGCCTTCCATAGCAAACCTAGAATAGATGGCATAGCATATTTAGGCATGAAAATTTATCACAGATACTATACTATAATAAACTTTAAAATGAAATTATTAAAAATGCATCATAAAAGATGAGCCCCTTGTAACTAAGTTAGCTCATCATTGTAAAACATCTGCAAGTGCAAGATTTGCCAATACACTTCTGTTTGTTTTTGTATTAGTTAACTTCTTATATACTAATTAATAATTAAAGCTAAATCTTCTATGATTCAAAACTTGACTAAAGTAAAAATATATTTCCTGTGTTTTCACACAAGAAATTACGGTAACACAATTATGAGATAAAATAGGATTCTTATGAGGTTCCACAATTTTTTTTCCAGATCCAACAATAAAGTCAGAGGGATTTGATCTTTATAGATGCAGTTTGAATCTTATTTACAAATTGAGGATGCCCAATGGCTGTGGTGCTTATCTGTTTCATTAATGGATTTTAATAGCCATTGAACTATATAGATGTGAACATATACAAACCATTTACCGCATAATAATTACGTAATGGACAATGCTAAAGATTAACTTTCATAATTTGTTCAAAGTAATGTTTTGCCTAGTTACTTTATTTGTCTTGGATTAATAAAGATGCAATACACACTTTATTCTAACATGTGCATTTTTGAAATGATCATAATCAATTATAAAGTAAATTGTGCATTGCATTAACAAAAGTGTTAGGCAAGAAAAAATTTGAAATAGTCAAGATAATCAATTACATTTAACTTATTTTTCATGCACAAATGAATAAATAAATAAATGCATATTTTTTATGAATATATAAAATATAAATAATGCATATGTTTTTTTTTTTGAGTCTATAAGTTCAAATAGTTTAAAATATTTGTGTATGATTGTAATGGGTTTTGAATATTTGATTTTTAACGCATTGTTTTTTATTTATTTCGTGAATACGTTTTTGACTGTATAATGACAATCTAACTTTTTATCATTTTATTTTATATATATACTTTCCATAATTTGCTATTATTAGGCAGGGAGTTTATGTTTATAAGCAAAATTAGTGTTTAAAATTAAAATGAATTTTTGAGATAACTTATAACTGAGTTTCTGAGTAGAATGCAAGTACAAGCTGTCTTGTACTTGACAGATATAAGAAAGAAATATGAACGCAAAAGAAAAAGATGTAAATTTAAATTGTAATTAAAAAAGTAAACACTGAATTGCAAATAAATAGACATTAGGGGGGGGGGGCTATTTTTATAACTGATTTTCTATTATTTAGGTGTTGTTGTTTTTTTAAATAAATAATGAATTTAAATGAAAAAAAAAAAAAACAGATTAAAAATGCAATTTTATTAATTGCACATAAACATAATACTATAAATAAAAAATAATTAAATGGCTAGTTGTATGACAGATGAATTGGCATTTAAACATCAGCAATGGCAGGTTTAGCTTTGAATTATGAATCTTTATCTCAAGATTTTTCTACCACTATAACGCTCTGTAAAGAGCAAAGATTTTAAGCATAGATACATTTTAAAAAGGCACAGAAAAATTCTGTTTTAGATAATCTTTAAATTTAAAGATTTTAAATTTAAAAATAATATTAAGTATCGATATGAAATCTGGATATGCTATACCACTGTATTATCTAATATAAATGTACTGTTATGTAAAATGTTCTATTCTTCAAGATCCTATTATTTTAATAATATGATATACTTTTATCACAGATAGTCTATATGGTTTGATGCAATGGTAAAATTGCAGATTTTAGAGTTCCACAGATTACTACTTAGATTTATCCTTGTGGTATTTTAATTTTTTATGAATTTCCAAGCATTATGAAATGCATTTTTGCTATCTCCCTATCTTTTTATCACTATAAAAGTGCTTTTATTTGAAAGTACAAAATATATTTCACACAGAGCTAAACTCTCCACATAGTAAAAAGCTTATGCAAGCATGAAGAATGATGATCATGTGATGTTTAGTACTTTAAAATATATTTTATTATTGGATATAAATAAAAGTACATAATATATCATGAGTTTGTTATATAATGTTATATATAATGACAGGAATTATATTTTGTGTGTGGATACAATGAATTATTTTTAAAATAAAGTATTAGATAAAATTTTATTATTATTTTTACTTATCTAGAATTATATTGTCATAGATGCATTATAATTTAAATTCATAGAAAATGTGATTAATAAAAAAAAAATTGCTGTGTTGTTTTATTTTTAATGTTAAAAATGTAATTATTCAACAAGTACTTACAATGAATAAAAAAAAATTAAAATCCTAATGATAGGGAAATAATTGCTAGCTTTTTTTTATATAATCAATATTTTTTCAGGATATATATATATTTTTTAATGTGAAATAATTTTAAAGGTTGAGTTATAACCCAAACTTCATTGTACTGATACTTTAACAAGTTAAAAGAGAATATACTGAAACTACGTTAATTGTACATAGAGCTATTATTTTACCTAATATATCGTGGACACCCTATTGGGACAAATAAATGTATTAGAAATGTTTCATCTAAGGATACTGCAAAATTTTAAAAATACAATGGCAAAATCATAAAACCAGTTATGTTCTTTGGCATTTGTAGGTGTGATATTATTGATTTTACTAGTCAAAAATCACACTTTTGTTGGGTTGGACAAGTAATATGAATGAACAATAGAGACATTCTAAAAGGATGTTTTATGGTGAACTTGAGCATGGTTTTCATGGGAGAGGTTGACTTCATCTATGATATAAAGATTATTTCAAAGACATTCTACAGATGTCCAATGACATTTTTTTCAGTTGGGAGAACATGATAGAAAATAAAATACACTGAAAAGCTAAAATTTGACATTATTTCAGGAAAAAAGTTTTCTGCTGAAGAAATTAAAAGACAGTATCATAATATATCAAGTGAACAAAAAAATGGACTGACATTTTTTTTATATGTGGACATGTTTATAATTCACTGATGATTTGTGTAGACATTGTAAAACTCATTTCTAGAGTAGATTTTTTATCTTTATTTGTCTTTTTTCTTTTTGAAGTTGAATAGGCCATACTCGTTTACAAGAGGCTATTTATTATTTTGTTTAGGATTTTAAATATTTTGCACTAAATTAAATTAAAATATATTTGAGTCTATCTTCAAATACCCGCACAAGGCTTACATGTATATATAAATTGAAGTTTAAGATGAAAACTCTCTTATTCATTTTAAAATTATTCAGTAACAATTATACACAACCATTGTATAAAGTCAGTATATATCTTTCTTTATATATACATGTGGATGTGTTTAGCACTAATTTCGTTAGAATGAGTTTTATATTTAGTCAGTAAAGATTGTTTTATTAAATAGACAATAAATAATGTAAATCCACGTGATAACTTTTATATTGTGTATTATTTACATATACCCCCTCCCCCTTTGAATTTGTTCGATACTGGAGAATTTTTACATAAAATTTTTTTTTATGAACTTTTATCCCCCTCTAGAAAACATTATATACCTATATAGATTTGCTGAAAATACTATTTTCACAATTTAAGAATAATTTGAAAAATTTAAATAAAATATGAAAAAATTGCTCTTAACCAATTCTTTATATAGATTCGAAAACAAATCAATTTATATTACATAGTGAAAAAAAAAACATTTTTAGTATGTTTTATTTTTTGATTTTCGGAAATAATATTTTTATCTGGGGAGGGGGGTTATTTTCAGAAAGTAGTTCTAAGAAAAATATAGTTTACATACAGATTTCTGAGAAAGGAGGGAATACTTAATCAAATATTCAGAGAGCTACAGTATTTCCTCTTTTTTTTTTTTTTTAAACTCATAAGTCTTTTCTGAAGTCATATGTTTTTAAAATGAATTATAATTGTTTGACTTGTGATCATTACAGTCATAAAATACTAAATAACTAAGTCATGTAACTTAAAGGAAAACTATCTAAATAATGAACAGATGTAAAGATATGACAACCTATTCATCTAACTTCAGTATTTTTCTAATTGACAGATGACAGAATTTTAGTTATTTTCAAATCTTACACCCATAATATGTAGTTATTTAATAATGGCATGCAATTAGAATCATGTGTTAACAATTAATATTATTTTTAATGTAACAGAACCAGCAAATAAATAATTTTTTAAAATATATAAAAGGGTAAAACAGCTTTTAAATAATCTGCAGCTGGGTCAAGGACTTTAGCAATACGTGTCCCTTCATTTAGAAGAACATTAAGGAAGAAAGCATTATTTATCAGGTTTAGCAACTTCTGAATAGAAAGTATGTTTATATTTTGATATCTAGCTAAAGAGATATAGATATCAATTTATTGACCATTATTAGATGTTTAACTCTGTTGAACATCTTTCAGCTAACTGAAAGAATCATTCTAAGCCAATTTATAACCTGAAAAAATTCCATATTTTATGTAATCTGGATTGAGCTTCATGTCATTTGTAAAACAGGTAAATGCATTAATAACTATGCTATAATAATATAATGGACTAGTTTCTTTTTCAGGTGTTAATAAAAAGTTTAAATATTAAAGTGACAGCTGGCCCTCCATCCACTGACCTTGACATCTAGAACTGTGATTCTAATATTGAATCAAAAGAACTAACAATAGCATAAGACAAAAGCAAAATATATAAGATGCAGCTAAAAAATTTTAATTTGGCCTTTTATTTATCTTTTGTTAATTTGAAGATATTAAAAAAATATGTTCTAAATTATTGTAAACATTTTTGATGATATGTTTTCTTTTTTTTATTTAACATGGGAATAAAAGTGTTTGGTGAGAAGCATGTGATTCCTCATTTAATTCTTGACTCAGTAAAGTAAATATATTATTAAAGCAGGCAAAAATCTCTATATGCATTGCCACTCAGTTCAAGCCAGAGTAATCAATAGATATCAGAAGGCTTGGGCATAAAATCCCCATCTAGTGCCTACTCATCCAATATCTCCAGACTAGTTTCTGGCTTGTGGCATTCATCAGTGAGGAGCCTTGGATCTGAGAGCACTGCAGCTTGGCTTGCACTGAGTGGCAATACATATAGAGAGTTTTGCCTGTTTTAATAACAGTTAAGAGCAAGCATAAGAAATAGTGATCACGTGATATTTATTGGTTTAAAGTAAATATGTTTAGTTTATCCTTGCAATGAAACCTTGGTCCATCTCTTTTGCATTCAAAGATTACTTTATTTCTCAAATAGCTAACTAAATAATCAATCTCTATAATTTGATGCTATAATGGTTTGTTAATTATATAGATTTTATGAAGAAATGCAATATTGTTTTCATGTGAAAGATATGATAAAAATAAGAATACATTGCAGAGGTACAATTGTACAGGATATTAAAGGGTTCTAGAAAGAAAAGTTTTCTGCAGAAGAAATTAAAAGATAGGACTGCAAAATATTAAATGAATAGAGTAAAAGACTAAAAATATCCATACATGGATATATTTAAGTTTTGCAGATTAGTTTGTATAATTATCACAATACTCATTTCTACTGTCTTCTGTTTATCATATTAACTTTTTTTGTTCTTGTAGATAAAATGACTATATGCATTTGTGATTGCTTGGGGATGCTGATAATATCAATTACTTCTATTTTTAATTTGATACAAAATTTTAATGTATATGCTGTCTCATTGACACAATTTTTTTTCTATTCATAGCAAATTACTTTTATAATTATATATTCAGTTATCTATCACTGGCATATTACTGCAATTTTTTATTAAAAAAAATTGTTTGTGGTTTATTGTTCAAGGATTCATAAAAGTTTGAATACTAGAAATGACAAAACCTTTGTGGCATAGATCAAAAGATTCAGTGCTAAACCTTACAGGATACCTTGTACTATAACTGACACTAATTGTTAAAAACAGTTATTGTGCTGAGTCTCATGCCCATGTTATGTAATATCATTTGGTGGTAGAATGTTATTTTCTTATATCGATAACTTAGTTTGATGTTTCATTTTGTAACCCTATTGAAAATTATTATAAAAGTTTAAATGCTAACATCAAATCTATTGGTATAAAAAAATAAATAAATATAAGTTGGGTTTTTATGAAATAATAATGTCAAAAAATAAATAAGTAATCAAATGGTTTATTGCACAAGAGTTAATAAGATGTTTGAATGCCAGGATTGACAGAACTGGTCTATGATCCAGAGTTAATTAGCTGCAGGGTTTGCCATTCTACAGCTATATCATATCACATATAGCATCACAAATTTAAAATGTAAAGCAGTTATGCATCAGGACCTACTATTTCAAAGATTTTAACACTGAATTACTGAATTTTTTAGACTTTTTGCTATTATTTACCCCAAAAGAATGTGCATTACTTACTTATTTATTTATGAATGAATTATTTCTTGTATGTATCACAATTATTTTGAAAATATTCTTACAGATCTTTCTAATTAACATAACACTTAGGGAATATTTAGATAGTTTTTTCTTATTAGCCTTTATTTTAAAGAATAAAATACACAAGACACTACTAGGTAAAACAAAAGTGATAATTTGAATTCAGCATCAAATGCAATTATTGCCATATGGAACATTAGGTTTGCATGGACAAAAATCTTTCTTACTTAGATCCTCATATAGAAGTGGGGTATAAGATAACTTGCATTGCTTTTTGTTTATAATTATTTGAAGAAAATAAACATTTATTTCAAAAATGGGTTATTTAATTAGTTTATAGAATTATTTGTTGTTGTTCTTAGAATACCTAAATTATTAATAAAATATTATAAAAATATCTGTTGAGATTTAATCCAGAAGAATTGAGAGCCATTAACTGTGTGGTTCATGGTTTGTGTTTTTTTTTCACATCTATATTGGTCAGTGGCTGGTAAATTTTATTTGAAGCAGATAAATGCATTGGTCATAGGTTTTCTTAATTTTGTTGATGGGATTGCAGTTGCATCTAGAAAGATCAAATCCAACAACTTTGTTGATGGATCTGAAAAGAAAATTTATTTGGAACTTCATAAGAATTCTATTCAATAATGCCCATAATTCTTCAATTGCACATTTTGAATTGAACATCCAAAAAAAGGATTTTGCTTTGTGATGAGTCTTAAGTGGTGAAATCATATCTTAAATAAAAACTAAATTTTATAAATTGGGTTTAATAAATTAATATTTTTAATTCTAAATAGTATATTGTTTTTTTTAAAAATAAATCTTATTTTTATTAATGTTAATAGCATTTATTATGTAAAGCATAAATGATTTAAAAATAGCAACTGAAAACATTTGAATAGTAGATTCTATTTAACTCTAGTTGAGTAGAAAATAATTAAATGTAAAACATGGCTAAATGATTATAGGTGTATGATGCCCACTTCACTAATTCATCATACTACATATTTTTATTGTCAATCCAGAACCTTTATTTTCATAAATAATTGCTAGAAATTAAAGTACTAACTGATATAAAATAATTAACTGGGTTGGCTGCAGAATTGTTGCCTATAAGAGAAATTCAATGTCTGCTTGGGATTTGAAAATTTTTTGTGATTCACCCAGTCTGGAATCAAATTCCACAACACACCATTAATGAAGAGTTCAAATTCTAAGAATTTAAATAATAATATGATTATTATTATCATCATTTATTTATTTATTATCTAATATATAAAAAAATAAAACTCCAAATAAAAAAATCCTTGAGTGAGAAGTTATTCAAATTCAAATTGCAAAATTAATTACAAACAATAATAATTATTATAGTGTAGCAGACAAACTAAAGAAAATTTTCAAACAATATAATATCAAAATAGGCTTTCCAAAGCCACAGCCTTTTAAGAGGAATCATAGCCTCAAAAAAACTAAACTTGAAATGCTGAAAAACAAAAACAGCATATACAAAATATCACATAAATGTGAGTATATTGATGAAAACTGATGATTAGAAATGAAACAAAAAAGTTATACCTAAAGTATCTGACCATATATGTATGTATGTATGTACATATATATATATATATATATATATACATATATATATTGATATATATATATATATATATATATATATATCAATGGACATATGTTTGATTTGAAAAAGATCAAAAATACTGGACAGAAAAGGAAAATTACAAAAAAGAAAACTTAAGAATTTTTTCACTTGATAGTAGCAAACAATCTCATAAGTCAACCTAGCATGATAATTCATAATGTTTGATGAAACCATTTATTAGTTTTAGCCATTAAAAATGTAGCGAAATCAGAAGGGCACTCATAGATAAGTTTGATATTTCTATTGACAATTCCATGTAACAGAATAGCCTAGTTCATTAAAGCATTGTCTTAAATTCAATATTCATGAATCCTAAAAGTCTCTAGTTCAATTCTCTTGCTATGTCTATCACTGGTCAGACCAGCAACACCTGAAGAAAATACGATGAATAATACTAATCAAAGTATACTGTATATTGATCCATGTGCTATTACTAACTGTTGAATATTGTTGAAGAGTTTAGATAAAGTTTGAACTTTTTCTAAAAACTTTTAAATATTAGATGATGGAAATAGTCCAGTCTATAGTTACATCTATAATGTCATCATCACAAACTTTTAGATAAGCACAATGATTTAATAGGTATACTAAAATTGGTAAAAAAAAAACTTGCTATCTTTAAAAAATGTTGAAGTTAAATTATCTAATTCAGAAATGCAAATACTTCTTAAATAATTAAGTATTGGAAAGAATGAGAAATAGACTCAAAATCACAAATAGAAAGTTCTATTTGTGACATTTAAAATAATAAATTATTGAAAAGATTATTAATATATATTTTTATTGCTATATATTTCTCACATATTTTCATTATTAATTTGCTTAGAGGATTTTTTAATCAAAGAATTGTTTTCCATTACAGACAAGTATTTTTACTACAAAAACATTCCATATGTTAATGTGATTTTGTTTTTAAATATAGGACTTGGTTTCCTTATTAAACCTCTTTAAAAGTTGAATATATTTTTACTGCTGATTCTGTAATTGACCAATTAAAAGTTTAGGATTTTAACTTACTCATCCAACTGGAGTGTCTACACTGAAAAGATTAAAACAATTGAATTATTATTATAATATTTTCTACATTTTTCTAAATTAATTTTTTAATTAACTGACCCATTATTTATAGAGAACATTAATATTACTAAACAATTTAATATAATGAATTGCCTTATCAGTTAAAGAATTTAAAATATTCTAAAACTGTAAAAAAAAAGCCATGTTTACATCATTAAGCCAAATACATGTTGTGATTGGATATTAAATAATGTAATTTGACATGTAATCATTTATTAACATAGAATTAGATGCCCTGAGTATTATAAACTATACACAATTCCAAAAGAATTGCAGAATAATCCATAATGTTTAAATTAGATAAAGCAGATTCATAATTAAAATGCTAATCATGTTTAGCAAATATATAATCAAATAAAGATTTAGAAAATGGCATTACACATCTACCTGCCTAAATCTGTAACTATATAATAAATTCCAAATATCTTCAAGTAGAATTATGTTCCTTAATTAGTAAATTTATATCACCAATTATTATGGCAGAGGATTAATATAAATTAGATAATAATGTATCAAATTCATCAATAAAAACTGTAATGGAATACATGATCAATATATTGCTATGAATGAAAAATTTCCTTTTTGAAAATTAAACAAAATTAGTATAAATTCAGTATAGTTATCATTGGAATAAGATATGTAAAATCTAATCCAGTTTATATGTAAATTATTACACAGCCTGTAAAATAAATCAGTGCTTTCTATTAGTAATAAATCTCATTGGCTACAAAAATCAAAAAGTAATTTGAAATTATTGATGAATAAGTGTCTAATTAAACAATAATGATTTTGATTTATCAATAATATTTTATTACATTTCAATATTTAAGGACTAGCTACTATTGTCTAATCGATAAAACAAAGGGGTTGGGAGACTTCACCATTTAGCATTTAACTAAGCTCAAATTATTTCTTTCATTGGAAAAGTTTTGCTATTTTGGAATTTTTGAGGCAGTTGTTTCTTAACATTATTAGTTTGAGAGATTCTCATAATAGCTAAAATAATAATCTCATCGTTCAATAGTTATTGTAGCGCATAAGTTTTGCTTTAAATAGCAAACTAGTTTTTTTTTTCTATTTCATTGTTAAGAATTGAGCAATAGTCTTGCATTGGTGGTCGAGAGGTCAGCGCGACAGCCTTGCACTTGCAGGCAGTTGCCCGGGTTGCGGGTTCGCGTCCCGGCCGATGCTATGACACTTAAAAAAAAAAAAAAAGAATTGAGCAATACATTTCTGCTCATCAGTAAATTTCCCTACGATACAGACACTTGTTTATTCTTAAAATTAGTTAAAAGCATTTATGTGTATATTTGAATATTGTGTTTTTAAAATAAAATCATAATCAAACTGAAATAAATTAAATTTGACAAGAACTTATGGAATCTTGATGTTTTTAGAAATTTTAAAATTAAAAGTCCAATCAAAACACACTTTTGGGAATTTGTAAATTGAATTGATTGTGATAGAAAACATGTAACTGCTCTGAAATTCTATTGAAAAAAACAAATCTCTTTTTCTGTATTTATAAATTAATTTTGTTTTTTGTTTTCAAATAGTAAAAATAATGAAAGTGAACTCAGACAATTGGTTTAAAATATAAAATATATATATATACAAAAACTAACGTCGTAAATAGGCTAAATTTATGATCCTTTAAAGTTGATTTTTAATATTTTTTTTTTTTCCATATGTCATAGCATTGGCCGGGACGCGAACCCACAACCGCCTGCAACCAACTACTTGCATGGCGGCTGCGATGCCTCTTAAACAACGCAAGACTAATATTTTTAATTGTATGATTATATCAACAATCGAATGACATTTTTGTAAAAGAATCAGTAACTTTAAACGCCCAAAATGACACCTGGACCATAATTCATGTTTTATGAATTCAATAGTCTGTTATTTTTTCATTATACCAAATCAGAATTTGCAGGAACATCTTAACATTTATATGTATACTAAAATCTATTGCAATACTACTTAAAATATAATTGTTTAATCATTTTGAGGTCAACATTTATATGATTGAAGCTTGATTCAAGCGAGGGATAGCAGTAAGCATAGTTGTTTACCACACCCATTATTTCAGATATAAGTCTGGGCCTGGTCAATATTGGAAATGTTTTCTTAGAAGTATACATGGAAGTGTTTTTTAGGATAATGACCTATAGCTATTTCTTCAGTATTAGATGTAAACAAGTATCTAACAATTGTAAGGTAGAGAGTAAAGTTGATATATTAATATGAATTGGTTTAATGGATATTAGTGAATGAATGTAAAAAAAAAATATTATCATGCTATCATGTAATGCATTCTTCATCAATAAAGAAGCATCATCATTCTACTGATAACCGATGGACTATTGTTGCTAGAAAATATTGGTTTCTGGATAATAAATGAAATATATCTAAAGTAATATCAAAATATTTACTGAATCTTTTTGCAGTAATTGTATATTTACAGCAGTTAAAATAAGTTCAACACCTATTATTGTTAATGAGATTACAAATGCTTTACTGTTGCCAGCAACAAATAATGATTGGAAATAATGTTGTTATCATTCAATTAAACCTAATGTTTCCAGGTACTCATGAAAGATCTGATATTGTTTGCCACTCCCAGAAAACTACTTCAACATCGAGCATATGTGATTGCTTTTGTGATTAGTGGATAATGTGAATTATTTCACAATAGTCTCATTCTAAAGAATGACTAATTTAAATATGACTCAGTAATACATGTGTATGCAATCTCTATTGAATCTCAATCATACATCTAGGTCTTCTACCTTACTGTTGAACAATTGCATTTACTAATTTAAAGTTATCTGATTGGCTGGTTTATCCCATTAGCTATTGGTTTACATAATAATAATAATAATAATAATAATAATAATAATAATAATAATAATAATAATAATAATAATAATAATTATTATTATTATTATTATTATTATTATTATTATTATTATTATTATTATTATTATTATTATTATTGATTAATTGATGGAAAAATTGATGTAAACAATTGTATATCCAAAATTGAATTAAGAGTTCCTTCTCATTCACTAAGGGAAGTGTACACATTTAATATTAAAAAAACTAAAAACTCTTTTATAAATAAATCTGTCATTAACAGATTACAAAAGTTGTATAATCAAAAATTTAATAACATTGATGTTTTTTGTGATCATTTTATAAACAATGTTAAAAAGAAATTGAATCTACTGTAGATAACATGTATTTATATATATTTTAATTATGAATTGTAATTTTCCTTATTGTATATTTTTTTATTAATGTTACTATATTGAATAATGTTTTGTTTGTTTTGTATATTTTTTTGTAATATTGTGTATTTCTTTTAAAGTGAATGTGTTGAAATGCACATAATAAATAAGAATTGAATTATTATAAGAATTGAATTCTTCTTCTTCTTCTTCTTCTTCTTCTTCTTCTTCTTCTTCTTCTTCTTCTTCTTCTTCTTCTTCTTCTTCTTCTTCTTCTTCTTCTTCTTCTTCTTCTTCTTCTTCTTCTTCTTCTTCTTCTTCTTCTTCTTCTTCTTCTTCTTCTTCTTCTTCTTCTTCTTCTTCTTCTTCTTCTTCTTCTTCTTCTTCTTCTTCTTCTTCTTCTTCTTCTTCTTCTTCTTCTTCTTCTTCTTCTTCTTCTTCTTCTTCTTCTTCTTCTTCTTCTTCTTCTTCTTCTTCTTCTTCTTCTTCTTCTTCTTCTTCTTCTTCTTCTTCTTCTTCTTCTTCTTCTTCTTCTTCTTCTTCTTCTTCTTCTTCTTCTTCTTCTTCTTCTCCTTCTTCTTCTTCTTCTTCTTCTCCTCCTCCTTCTTCTTCTTCTCCTTCTTCTTCTTCTTCTCCTTCTTCTTCTTCTCCTTCTTCTTCTTCTTCTTCTTCTCCTTCTCCTTCTTCTTCTTCTTCTCCTTCTTCTTCTTCTTCTTCTTCTTCTTCTTCTCCTTCTTCTTCTTCTTCTCCTTCTTCTTCTTCTTTTTCTTCAAAGAATTTTATTAAACAAATGTTACATAGATTCTTTACAACAAACGATTGTATTTTGTTACATAGGCAATCATAGGACTTTGGAACAAGTTCTAAATTTTAAAATCAATTGTATTTTACATTTTAAATAATCTGTTTGATGGTTATTCTGTTATAGGTTTGATGGCTGTCTTATGAGTGACCATGTTGCTGCTGCAATGTCTGGAGCGCTAATTTTGTAATCCCGCTCTTTTATTTGTTGAAGTTTTTTTGTAAATGTTGCTGGATGTCTTCTTGTATTGTTATCAAATGTAAATGAGCATCTTGTGCACCAGTATGCATATAGTAAAAAAGTTATTGATCGTATTGTTGGGGTAGAGTTTTTTTAAAAGATTGTAATATGTTTATTAATGATGTATTTTTCCTTTGGTAAGTTTCTATTAACAATTTGCATATATTGGATAAACCTGTGCATGAATAGAATATATGCTGTTGTGTCTCTTCTGCTGTGTGGCAAAGATTGCAAAAAGGATCAATGTTTTTATATAGACGTCTGTATCGAAGGAAATATGATGTTGGTAGTGCATAAAGGTTTATTTTTAATATAAAATCAAAATATTTTGGTTCTAATGACCATTTTTTGAATTTTTTTCAATAATTGATATTGCTAATTCCAAGCATTGTTGTTTGTGGGTCTCCAGGATTTTCTGGGTATAATAGTTTGTTAATTTGCCAGTATGAATATTTATATGTTGCTTCTATGTTAATTTGAGTAGATATTGTTGTGACACTTTGTATTAGTGAAGATAAGTACTGTGAATTTGGATGTGGAGTATTCGTTGGTGTAATTATTATTGTTATTATTATTATTATTATTATTATTATTATTATTATTATTATTATTATTATTATTATTATTATTATTGTTGTTGTTGTTGTTGTTATTATTATTATTATTATTATTATTATTATTATTATTATTATTATTATTATTGGAAAGCCATGTTATATTCTGAATCTGATGTAGAGCTCTGAAATTTTGCGAAACCATCATTGAAAATAGGCTTAAGATGAATTCATTTCAGAAGATAACATCATCTAATGAGCTAGTCCACTATATATATAATGTAATCTGAAGTACAAGTCACAATCAGATAGAAGCAAAAAATGACCAGTTGATATGAATGTGTTTTATGTGAACTCGTTTACGATTGGTTGTGCACTTATGAAAGTAAATTAAAACAAATGTGTGTTTATTTTCCACATAAAATAAATCTTAACAATATTTCAGAATTTTATAATACATAAATAAATTTTTCAGGGCATTTTTATTTATGTATGATAATAATATTACTTTATTCTTAAAGACATATTTTTGTTTACAATATTTTTTGTATAAATAATTACTTTGATACAAATTAATGTGTACTTTTATACAAGGCTAGTAAATGAACTCTCTCTCATTATTATATTAAATATACTATTCAATTAATTATTTATCTCAGGATTTTAACTAAATCAATCTTAATTATTCACTTAAAAGATGTATAGATGTAACATTTATTAACTTGTTCTAGATATGATGAATGTACAAGGGACTTTATTGTACTTCATATTACCCCTTCTAATTTCTATTTCAAATAGCAATAGTAATAATAATGGTGTATAAAATTTAATAAATGAATGTATAATTTAATAGCTTGGAAGTATAACTTTTTATTTCTATAATATGCAAAGACAATGAATTCAATAACGACAAACAGATGTATTAAATATAGAAATTGCTTTATTATAAATAACAAGTGTATAAACAAACTAACAAAATTATAATTGAATAATAAACATAACTTAATAACAAAATTCTATAAGAATTTTTAATATTGCTTGTTCTCCATAAATAAGCTAAGCTTGGGTTATAAATGTGTGTAATTCTAAAGTTTTTCAAAAACATGACACTTTATTGGAGAGTGTTGAACCATATCAAATCAAAACCTAATTTTACGTACAGGATGATAAAAATATAACACTTTTAAATGTTTTATTTTAGAAACTGTACTATAAACCTATTATTATAAAGCACTGAAAACTTTTGAAATTATTCAAATGGAAGTCAGTCTATTATAAATTTCCACGTACTCACCTGAGGTAAGAATTTAAAAAACTTAAGTGTTCACTTAAGTTTTTGAACTCTTACCAGTGGGTGAGTGTGGATATTTATAATATTTAAGAAATAGTGCATTATCAGAGATTGACTTCTATTTGAATAATTTCAAACTGTAATATAAGTAAAAGATACAAACAATGTGTTGAGAGCAAAGCTTTATTAGTGCAGACAATTATGAAATGCTGAGCATGCTTTCGACTGGATTCAACCATAGATGTAGCAATGAATATGTCCCTAATTATCTTGATAGAATTAATCAATAGATTATTAAGCTCATTCTATAAATACTGGCTACTTTTTTCACTCTTTTGGAATAATCAAATTATTTACTTAGCACTCCTAAATGATATGCAAAATACATAGCTTTATATATTCATATTTTTACTAGAAAGACATGTTAGGCTTATTACATTATTCAAAATTTAAATAATTAGATAGAAATATACCTCTACTAACAAATACAATTTACTCTATTTATACTATCAGAATGCCTTATTGCATAGTGTAGCATTTCAAAATTATACAAATATTTCAGGAGCTATACAAATAAATATTCCTTTGTGATTTAATCATCTATCCACTTATAATTATCTACCTATGAATTTAAGGATTAATAAAATATAAATTAAGTTCACCATAAACAGGTTTAAATAAGTTTATAAGGTTAGTTTAACCAAATGCAAACTGAGTCCAATATAAAGTGTAATCACATATATTACACTCATACCAAAATATTGTTAATAAAATATACCTAAAGTTGTTACCTATACCTTCACATATCAGCATTATCTTGAGAACTTTATTATTTATTTAATATTACAATAATAATAACTATAAACTAAATAATTCAACAATTATAAACAAAGTTTATTTAAGTAATTTCTCAAATCATAATCTTATTTTCATGAACAGTTGAGAATTATCCCATGGAAATATTTACACTTTACCGAGGATTCCAAAGTTTGTAATTTATTGGCAATACTTTAATATAGGTGCTATATATTAAATTAGAAGCACAATGTAATTTATTTCATAGGTTTAAATCATTGATACACTTAATATAGTGATTAAAAGTTTTTTAATGGGCAAATATAGTAATCCTATTCCAGATTGTATAGTTAGCACATTTAATCAATTTTTTAACATCTGCTGATTGATTTATGATGTTTATTATATTTTCATATTGTGGCCTTTATAATCCTGCATCCATCATTAAAGGACTGACATTGAATTGTAGTTTGTTGCAATGAGAATAGTTTAATCCTTTAGAAAATACATGTAGACTTATATCCTTATGGTTAGCATTTATCACATATTTTTAAAAACATTAAATTACTAATCCTTTGGTTTAAGCACATGTCATTTATTTTGTTATATAGTTCAGGCCATTTTAATTAATTTATAAGATCTAGCAAATAAATCATAATCAATAGACAAATTAACTTCATTGATTTTCATCAACAGTTAAGCATTTTCTTCACAGCTGCAGATTTAGAAGTGGATTTAGACTTATTGTATAAAGTTTTAATTTTCACTAATCTATGGAGAGGTAATCCTTCATTTCCAAACAAGTTACTTTTCAATTATTTTGAAAGAGATAAATGATTTTATTGATGTCATAATGAGCATCTCATAAACATTTTTTGAATTTCCAGTAATAATTGAAGATAGTAATTAGAATTTTCTTTGAAATAGTATTAGTGATAATCCCTGTTGTTGTTTATCGATATTATATAATGTCTGAGAGGAATATCCATTTTGTCAGCTAAGTAAAATGCCTAGAATGAATTTGTGTACTGTCATACTGGAGATGGTAATATAAAAGTGACTATTTTAAAATTTAATTTGGCTGGATCTTGAATGCACTCTAGTTTTCCCAAATATTTATATTTATAGTCTCTGATCAGATGATATCTTAATTAATCACAATTTCCCACAAATTGTTTTCTTTTTTAGATTTTTCCAGGGAAAATTTATTCATTGCCATAATAATGTAAGTGAACAGATGATCAATATGGTCTGGCTTTATTCGAAGCGCAAATTTTCCAAACCTATTTTACTTTAATTTGAATTATTAAAAAAAAAAGTACAATCATTTATTTTAAACAACTAAATAACTTTTAATGTCCCTTTTAAAGTTCTCATATATTTATTATAATAGATTCATCTTAATAAATATATTTAAGTTGAATTGTAGTTTTATATTTATAAATTTAAAATCTGACTTTTAAAACATATAGAAGTTACATGCACAGACACATATATTTTAAATGAACTGTTAGCACTACTATTTTATCTACATGCAATCTTAATTGTAATTATCCTAATATGAGTTATTGTAGAAATGTTTTAAAATATTCTGTTTATTATTTTTAATTTATTGTATCCTATTCTGTATATCTTTCTACAATATCAATTTTGTTTGTGTGTTTTCTATTCATACATAAAAATTTACCTGTGCTTTTTAAAAAATAATAATAATCCAAAAGCAGGTATTTTATATATGCATTGATCAATAAAATCTGCTCAGAAGTCATTTTTAAATACTTTCTAAAAAATATATTCTTTTAGACAATACTATGAGAGACTTTTATATTTCATTTTTGATTATATTATGTGCTATCTGACAGTAATAATGGTGTATTTACTTTGCTTAACTAATAAAGAAAGCCAGTAATTTTTTTACAGTTTTTGGCTATATTAATTAAATACTTTAGTATATACAAGGTTACAATATATATATATTAACGGCCCGGGAATGATCATATTTTATAGTTTAAGTGTGAAAACTGCACCATTGAGTGAGATATAGTGGCTATTCGACGATAACCAAATAGTCTGTAATATCCAGACTGCTTTCTATAATAAAAAGGAATGTGAGATTATAAATAAAACTATACTATTTTACTTACTAAGACTTAAATAGGATGGGCAGTAATAGGTTTGAAACTAGCACTCGTTAAAAATAAAAAAAAATATCAAGCACACAAAAACTGAATTACATAAGATACAACTTGAAAAACATTTATATTTAAAAAAGAAAACAAATCTAAGACAACAAAAATATCTAAATTGTGGAACATAAGGTACCTTAATAATTTAGTTAAACACTAGTGCACTAGACTTTTTGAATATGATCCGTTAATCTGGATTCCTTGATGGTAGGCTTGGGCGAGTCGGTTAGTGGTTTCTTTGTAGCAGGTTCTTATGGCATTATAGGCAGTTAATGGAGACACAGAAAGCACGAATCTGCCCTGGCAAAAAGCTTAGCACATCATGGTTGAAGAAAATATCACTACAGTAGGTTTAATGTTCACTCTAGGTAGAATAATTACCGGATGAGCTCTCAGAATATGCAGGAATTGTTCTTTCCAAGTATTTTTGGCAGGAATAGTTTGTGCAAGTCTCTCACAGTTGGTGGAAGTATCTCAGAGTTAGTGAAAAGATAATACAATGGCCTGATTATGCCTGTTATAGTTGAATCATATCTTATATCTGAACCAATTACAAAACTTTTTCTTTTTAATTAAAATTTAAAAATTCTCTATCTAGCTAACCATAGTTATCTAATTAACGAAATAAATTGCCCTTTACAGATCTAGGAACTAACTAATGAAAAATTCTTTTCTTTTTGTTTTCTTTCTTTTTAATTATTCTTATCAATCTAAATCCCCAAATCTGAAAAACAATTTATTTATACAATTTACTTTTACATAAATTTTAAAAAAAAGTAATCTTAGTTTTCTTTTTTTTTTTAAAATTAAAATTAAAAACCAAATATAACTGTGGTATTAAAATATAATTCCCACGTACATACATATATATTTGTACAAGAATTAAAAAAAAAAAAACTTTTAATCAAGTTTTACAAACGAAATCTTATAAAAAATTATTGTATTTTCTTCACCCCAATAAATCTTCAATTTTTGTAATGGTGTTTTAAACATCCATTACAATATATATATGGAGAAAAAATGGGTCTGTAAAATTAATAATAAACAAGGTGATTACAAATGTAATAGACAAAAAACAATAAAATAATTTATAAAAGGGTAGTAAGAAAAGAAATTTTTTAAACTGAATATTTGAATGTGCAAGGTGGTAAGAGACCAGAAAATTGGCTGGCATTAAACAAAGTAGTTACTAATGAAGAGCTTGAGGTGTTGGTAGTAGTGGAAACACATCTAAGAGTAGAAGAAGAACCTATATTGGAAGACTTTGTATGGCAGGGTATGAATAGAAAAGAAAAAAGGGTGGTGATATAGGAGATATATCAAAAAATATTTAAATACTGTTAAGTGTCAAGAACATTTGTGGTTTGAGATAAAGTTAGAATGACAAGAATGAATGGTGGCTATAGTGTATATGGCCACTGGAGATAATAAAACTATAATGGAGTGGAACAGTAGTATATATGAATGCCTAGTTAAAGATATACAGAGTTTCAAAAAAAGGGGGGAAGCAAATAATGGTTTTAGTGGATATGAATGAGCATATTGAAAAAATTGATGATATGGATAACAATAATAGACAGCTTTTGGAAAAATTTTGTCAGAGATTGAATTTGAGCATTGGAAATTTATCAAATATTTATGAGGGACAATACACATGGTCTAGAAATAATATATTTTACACAATGGAGTACATATTAGTAGAGAAAGAGGGAATGAATAAAATATGGAAATTAAAGTGTTAATGAAGAAAGAGTATGTAATAGTGATAATAATTTCTTTATAATAGAAATGGTTAGTAATGTGATGGAAAATAGTAATAAATGTAGAAAGGATAGTGAAAATATGGCTGGAGAATGAATGATATGAATGCTAGAAGATTATAAAATAAAAGTAGAAGAAATCATGGAAGAATTTGTTGGGAATGAATATAAGGGCTGGTATGTGAAGTAAAAAAGTAGCAAATAGGGTTTTAGGTGAGAATATTCAGAAGAATAAAAGCAATATAAAAGTGAGAATTAGTAAAAGTGTAAAAGAGAGGGGAAAGCATGCAGAGAATATAAAAGTGCTATTAAAAACAAAGAAAGTGAAAAAGGTATTAATAATAAATGGGGAAAATATTTTTTTAAAAATAAGTTAGGTAAAATAAATAATTATGGAAAGAAAATGAAATTAAATAATAAATTATTGGAGGATAATAACAAAAGTGAAGAGATGGAAGTGAAGAAAAGAAAGGGACTGATAAAGACATTATCAATGTTTTTATATAATAAATATGATGTAGCTAGAATTGTATGGAAGTGGAAGTAACAGGGTTAACTTATAGTAACAATGTGTTGTGTGTTAATAAAGAGGTGTTCAATTACTTAGAAAAATTACCAAAACAAGTAGGAAAAGAAGCATTAGATACTAGAATGGTATGGAAAGAAATGGAAGTAACAGGGTTAACTTATAGTAACAATGTGTTGTGTGTTAGTAAAGAGGTGCTCAATTACTTAGAAAAAGTACCAAGAGAAGTAGGAAGAGAAGCATTAGATGCAGGTATGTGGTTGGCAAAGGAGGCAATTCAAGGAGAAATTGAATGGTCAAAATTTTATATGAAAGGTGTAAAAGGTAAAATAGAAATGTTCAATGGATTGCAATTTATGGATAATAAGAGAATATCCAAAATAGTATTTAATTGGGTTATGAGTAAAGGACAGTCAACAAGATGGGTGAGAAAGATAGTATGGCATGCAGACGATTTGATAAAGGCTCTATATCAGTATGCTTATAAAAAGATGGGATGATTGTGATAGGAGAATTGTTGAGTGTAATAAAGGCACAAAATGGATTAAAGAATAGATGCATTAATAAAAAATAAGGAGTTGGAGAGATGGAGAATTAATATGAAGAATAAAAAGGGGTTATTTGTATATAGAAGTAAACAGAATATTAGTGTGTGTTAATTTATGATAATAGCAAGGAAAATAGTTTATTGTTTTAGGCTCAAACAGGATCATTAGCAACAAGGAAATATACACATAAATGAAGATATGTAGATGATTTATTCTGCAAGTTATGTAGAGAAGGCATAGAAAATATTAGATATCTGTTAATTGAATGTAAATACTTACAAGCAGAAGAGTTCAAATGAGAAATTTATGGGGGAATAAATATAAACAAAGTGATTATACAGAAAATGGGTTCTTGGTTTTTATGCTGGGTTTAGAAAAAGATAAGGAGGATTTAGATATAAAGACAGTGGAAAAAGATAATGTTGTGGAAATAGGATGGTGCAAAATAGAAAAGAATATGAGAAAAACTTAAGATGGGGGAAATAATGTGGATAACAGGTCTCTCTGGGCATAATGGCTGAGAGATTCCTTATTCCAAGAAAGGAGAAGCCATAGTGCATCACATAATGTGTCATATTGCAAGAGGATTCACAATTGATTTGAAAGATTTAAATTTGAATTGTTCATAAAGATATTTAACAGTTTAATAGTAGATGATAGAAATAATTCAACAAATAATTATTACTAAAATACTATGCCCATAAATTTTCAGACAAATGCTAAAATGTATACTTTTCTGAAGGTCATACTCCAATATTGCACCATGGTCCAATATTGCATTGTTCTATCTATTTATTAATATAACTTTTTTCCTGGAGTTGAATATAAAAATATATTCAGTTTTTTTTTAAAATATAATCTATGATGATTATAAATTTTGTCAATTTTTCTCCATGCTATAAGTTCATAAATACTCATCTTATGTTTCTTTTTGTTTTTATTAAAAGGTTTTTATCCTTATGTTATTTTACTGTTTATATACAGGTCCATTTAATTAGTCAAAAATAATGATATAATTCATAGAATTAAACTTTGGAAATATGAATCCATATTTTTGTTTGTATGATTGAGATTTATACTGAATCATCTTCCAAATTCTGGCCTGCAGATTTTAAACTAATCTTAATTACTATAATTAACCCTTTAAATTACAGAATTAATCCATGATAAATTGTAGAAATTTGTTTGCCAAATTAAATTTTTAATTTCAAAATTTGTTTGATTTCACGATCAATGCTGAAAATTGTCAAAATTTAATATGAATTCTAGTAATGTCATACTTCAAATATAACCATCCATGTGTCTGATTTTAAATCCATTATTTTTTTATAGTAAAAGTAATCAGACTTAATGATATTCTTTTGAAGGCAATCTGTAAGAAATTGTTTAGTAAGAGTTATTTTATTTTTGTCAATCAAGATTTCATCGGATATGTTTTAATCAAACACACACATAAATTGTTGAAGTGGATAATAAATTGACAACAAGAATTTTGAATTTTTATACATGATAATTTTTTTAGATTTGCAAAATTATTTTAATATTTATTTTTAAATAAGTAATCGAAGGTTTATTATTCGGGATTCATAAAAAGTTCGAATACCGGAAGTGGCATAGCAGAGCCATGATCCATGGATCTTGACCTCCAGAATCTGCCATTCGACCATTGCACTAAATCATACAAGTAATATATATATGCATACAGATTTTATATGATTTTAACCAAACCAATTTTACATTTTTAATGATGTAATTATATAGTAAATTTGCAATATATTAAGAATTAGCAATTGTCAACTAGGTATGGTGAGAAATTGTAAGGTTTAAAAAAGATGATGACAAATGATTTGAACAATGCTTTTGATTGGTTAATAAATCAGTTCTGCGAGATAACCAAGCCACGCCTGGCTCCTACAGGCAGGCTAATAGATTACTATAATACCTACCTTTTGTTTAAAATTGTTTATATTTACTAATAGGAAGTAATCATGATAAATGAATTGCAAAGCAATCATTAGATTGTTTAGAAAAATAAATCATAGGGGTTTAAAAAGATCTCTCATCACAAACTCAGTTTGTGTTGTACTCAGTCACACGCACATACAAAGAGAAAATCATTTTTTTTGTATATAAGAGTTGTTTTTTTTCTTCCTTTCTTTTTGAGTATGTAAACTTTCTTAGTTACAGAAAAATATAATTATTGTTCGTAATTAAAATTCAATAGCTGTCAATTCTGTTTGTAGCGAAGGCAAATTAAAGAATTAAAATTAAGGCATTTGTCTAAATTAATTGGTCCATTTTACTCTGTATAAACGTCAAATTATTACCCGTCATGTAAAACTTTTATTATAAATGTTAAATGACAGTTTATCAATTGGCAAACAAAAAATTGATTGGAATTCTTAAAAACGAGTTCACTTTTACAAAATGCCATGTGTATTTTTATAACTTAAAAAGTTAAGCATTAAATACAGAAAATTATCAAATAATACATATACTATAAGGGAAATATTTTAATTCAATAAGATATTATCTTCTGCTGATATATTGCTAAGCTTACATTATCTTGATTGTAAATATAGGGGATTTGAACTCAGACCCTCAAGCAATCTTTAACTATCCACACTATCTCATACTACTGATACACATGACCACACACATGTAGAAAAGATAAATAATCACCAATATATGTAATTCGTACTGAACCAGCATTCATAAGTTGGTCCAGATTATCATCTTCCACACATACATATAATCAGTGCTCAGTTTATATTAAGATAGCAAATCTTCAATCTACTCCAACCTTCAACTCTTCAGCCATCCATATCATTGAAAATCTGATGATAGAATGCCCAAATCCGATGCTGTATCAATAGTATGAGATAGTGTGGATAGTTGAAGATTTTTTGAAAGTCTGAGTTCAAATCCCCTATATTTACAATTAAGTTCCAGGTATAAGAATGCCTGCATTTTAAATCTTACACATTAGACTCTGCCCATCCCTTTTCTATGTGTTTAAATAAATACTGTCCTATGCATGGGGGGGGATGGCTTGGGGCATACATGAGCATAACAACATTATTGGCATCAGCATGGGATTTGGGCATTTTATCATCAGATTTTTAATGGTATGGATCGCTGAAGAGTTGGAGATTGGAATAGATTGATATCTGTCCATTAAAGTATGAAGATTTGCTATCTTAATATAAACTGAGTAGTAATATATATATATATGTGTGTGTGTGTGTAAGAGATGATGGTTCCGCACGAAATTCATATATTGGTGATTATTTATCTTTTCTACATGTGTGTGGTCATGTGTTTCAGTAGTATAAGACAGTGTGGATAGTTGAAGGTTGCTTGAAAGTCTGAGTTCAAATCCCTATATTTACAATTAAATTCCAGGTATAAGAATGCCCGTATTTCCAATATTAGCTTGATTAATAAGTTGTGCATTTTCATGCTGTTCGTTCATTACTAAAAGTGTGAAAAATTTAAAATTAGATATCATTTACCAAACCATTTTGAAACAGCTTTTTTATTCTTATCCTTACAGACAGACTTTCATGCAGCAGTGAACTTATGAAGATTGCAAAATTTTATATATTCAATGGTGAAAACTGAAGATGAAGAAGGAATAAATCATGGATTAATGCTCATATGAGGAGAAAACATGTTACTTGACCTATTGTGTTCTACTTTTTGTTTAGTGATTAAATTTCCTTAATTAGTTTTAAAATGTTTTATTAAATTATAATATTTTTTTTATAGAAATTAATGTTTATAACAAGTAAGTATTATAAATGTATACATCATATTACTTTTCTAAGCATTTTTTTTTTTTCAGTTGATAATATTATGTATTGCATTTTTTGTATCTGCTAACCATCTTGGATTTTTTTTTTTTTTTTGTAAACAAAAATATTTTCGTTATAGCTTTAAAAATTGTTACATTTTTTTTTTTTTTTAACAATCTAAATACTGATCCCAAGTACTGTTAATATAAATCATTGAACTACCCTCCAGTTGCTATGTTCAATAAACTTTTTCTATAACAAAAAAAACTAGCCATTTTAATTTGACAATAAAAAATGTGTTAAAAAATAAACCATTAAGATTTTTTTTTTTACTGTCCCCAAAGTAATTAAAAAATAGCACTTGGCATCTTCACTAGTTAACCACAATTTTTTATATGTTTCAACCTGCCTTCTGTTTTATCACAATTCTAATAGTTTTGCTAATAATTGAAGTTTTTATCCCTTGCATTATATTTAAATTTGTATTCTTCATTGGTTTCATATTGATTGTTATACTTACTGTAATGTTGTTGTTTTTTTACTCTAGTTTGTATGTTATACCTGCACTGTATTTTAGCTGTTTTGAAATTGCTATTCCAAGAGTAACGTTTTATTATAAATGTTTAATATTTTATATAGTTATTACATTTTAAAAAATAACTTTTTAATCTTACAAATAAATATCTCGTGATTGAAGATGTTTGTAAGATTAAATCATAGCTAATTTTTTAATAAATAAAAAGACACACATAATATATTCTAGCATTTAATTAAAAATTCCTTAATTAGCTGCTCATGAAATGTAATGTATTTTAACTTTAGTATTAAAATAAAAAGTTAATTTAATTATATCTTTTTTGTTATTATTATTTTGTTTTAACTTAAAATAATATCTTAACTCCAGTATTTTTTTATAATGCGTCTTATTTTTTTACATATTTAAAAATGTTCATTGTGTAATCCTGCTTCTTTTTTGTATTAAATAAAAAAGAAAGTTTGTTTTTTAATAAATGTATAAAAACATAATTTTTATTGTTTAAAGTAATTAAAATTCCAAGAAAAGATGACAGCCAAACAAAAATAAATTTGCATAATTTAAATGTGTTAAATATTTTTATTTATTTTAAAACAATAGCGAAGATGCCAAAAATCAATTGTTTAATCTTTTTTTAATAATAATAATTAATTTTAATAAAAATAATTAAAATGTAAGAAATATTTTTAAAGTGTGATAACTTAAGATTGTCATTTTGAAAAGAATGTCAATTCTTTACCATTTTAATAGAATGCAAGGCAAGAAATTATTTTACAAAGCTTATATGAGTAAGTATTAGGGAACATTCTTCTAATTTTGTGTATTCTGAAAAATTCATCTTTATATTATAGATTAAATAATGAGGGGGAAAAATGGAGATTTTTTTAAATCTTCACTATCAGGTATAAGTTAGGGGGACGACGACGTTTGTTTATAATAATTTTAAAAAATTACGTCAATTATAACTTCTATGTTTTCATTAATTGTAAATAAATATTCTTTATAATCTGTTATGCTATCTAATCTCCATTGATTGCTCAGGTTTATAATATATGGTTCTAAAGTAAATAGCAGCAATCACTGCTAATAAAATAGGATATAGCATTTGCAAAAAATGGCATTTAGATTTTTTATTGAAATCTGTGTTGATATATATCTGTTAATACTATATTTGGTGATTCTTCTTGCAAAATATGTTTTAATTCATTGGGAGTTAGATATAGTGATTATTAAATCCCTATTCACTGAATACTTAAGTTTGCAATACTGATAGCACTGAAGTGAAATATATGGTAGGCTCCTGAGAAGAATTGTGTAAGCTATGGTCATGTGATATTTTTTGGTTTCATACATACTTTCAATTAAAAACTAATTTTAATAATAGATAATTGTAATATAATGGCAAATTTGTTTAACAGCCAAAGTGATGGTCTCCAAGCATTGTTTATATATTTCATTGAGTTACCCTCCTACTGCCATGTTCAATAAACTTTTTATTGTAAAAAAAAAAGCTTTATATTATCACCACGTAGTTAGAGAATACTTAATGGCATATATTAACAATATTTCGAGTTTTCTATATTCACTATTATGTACCTTTGATATTGTAATTATCAATTTATATTTATTTGCAGTGTTTACAATGACTAGAAATAGCTCTGTTTTGGAAATTTAAACTCCAGTTAATATATATTAATTTATTTTAAGTATCTCACTGAAGTTAATATTTGATTCTGTAACTGTTGTGATGTGAGAAAGTTTCTCATATAGAATTCTGGATATGTAATAAATAACTATCTTTTTTGCTGTGGAAAACTGATTAAATTACAGTGGCTATTTGGACATTTCAGGGAATTACACCAAGAAACTTGAAGTGTTTTGATTTATCTGTTGGATACAATTAGTACTGTGATTCTATATCATTACATATTTGAAAATTTATTTGCAATTTTAAAATGAGTAGAATTCTCTCCACTCTGTATATTTAAATATTAGATCTATCAGTGGATTCAAGTCTTTGCCTTAAATGTCTTTGCTCTTCTAACTGCTGCAGTTCAAATAACTTTCCATATAAAATCTTAGATCACAGCATTAACACCATTTGTCTTATAACAATAACTAATGGTTTCCTTTTGTAGTTATTTTAAGTAATTGATTCTGATCTAAATTCATCATGCAATTACAATATTTATGCCTGATTATAGATTCCATCTATAAGATATTTTAAACTAAAATGTAGAAATTTGTATGGAGAGAAAGAAATGACTGACAGCTAATTTTAATAAAAACAAATAATCACATAAAAACCCTAACCAAAACCTAGACACAAAACAGACAGAGTTTGATGTTGAAGGTATTTTTATTTAATACATAATACTGTTATGGTAATCTGTTAAAAAGATTTTTTTTGGATTTATGTATAATGCATAGATTGACCATAGCCATTCTTTATTCCGTCAAAAAAATAATTGTAAAGAAACTTCAGTAACTATATTCAAAACAATATTACCCTAGAAATTATATTATAGTTAAGTCAAAATATAAAAGAATTTAATATTACAAGAGTACATTTAGCATACATTATTGAACAGATTGTAAACATTTTTTTATGGTGAAATTTTACTTGTAATTATGTATTGGACTTTTCAATTATTTAATTGAATTTTTTTTAAAATTAAAACTTTGTTTTATATTTTTCCAAATTCATTCAATCATCAATAATAAGATACTTTAGTATAAGGAATATTTCTGATGGTATTTCCTCATTTTCAATTATTACTGGGCTTGTCTGTTAACAATATAGCACAAAAAAATTTTGATCTTTAGATTCATAAATACTGAATTTAAGGTAATTTTCTAACTAACTAGACTATTGTCCCAAAAACAACAGTTAGTAGAAACTTTTTTATATATTTAGATATGAGAATTCTGATTTCTCTACCCCACCCCTTGAATAAACATTCTTCTTGCTGGGTTTAATACTTTTAAAGATGTAAACTTTAATAAGTTTTAACACTTATTTTAATATCTCTAAATATCATGGGAACAGACCAGCCCTTCAAGAAGAGAAGAGAATACCACTGATAGCATAGCCATCAACAATACCCATGGTCAGATCAGGCTATACAAAGCATAACATGACCACATTTCTTAACTGTGGCCCACCTTGATTGCTGGAACAAAAACATGCCATCCAGAACACTTTATTTTTTTGAGGATCAAACTCAGGTGCCAGCTATCCATATGTTTTATAGCTGGCATGTTTTGGATGACAGGCACACAATCCAGTGCTTGACATATCCCAGGCTAGCTTCTATTCTTAATCAAGTGGGCCAGAATATTTATAATTAACACATATAACATTTATATCTTTAAATAAATGGTGATGCAGTGACAAGAGAGAGAGAGAGATTAGTCCAAATAATAATTAAGCAGACATCATTATTTATTCATGTACAGACATATCTAATGTAATATAACAATATTTTACATAAAGCAATATAAATGATTAGTTTCAGGCTAAATTTTATAATAGTCCTTCATTAAGTTTAGTTTATTTAAAATAAATTTAAAGTGTCTATAGACAGTGATAAAAATGTATTTACTTAGGTTTTCATGATTGTCCATTTCTAACTGGTTGGATTTTTGATCTCCATCTATGGTTTCAGGGCTTGTTTTTCATTCTTTGTCTTGACAATAAGAGAGAGAGAGTAGTGGCAGCATCTATTTTATGAATTATTGATTCCAGATATTGGTTCCAGGTGTGGATAGTTGATTTTGGCAAAGGTATTGGGGTCTAAAGCCCAGTCAAACACTTCTAAAGTGGTATAGCAAGACATGTTGCTAATTCTGCAGCTTCTGCAAGTATATTTTCCACAGCAGTAATGATGGGCTCTATGCTGGTCTTGGATTTTTTAATCTCTGGATAAATGAATGAATTATGCAATGAATCAATTACAGACTGACATGTGAAAAAAGCAGAATGAATCAATCATAAAATGAAGACTGGACTGACTAACAATAGACCAATATGACTTTATATATTTTTTCTCTCCCATTGTTTTAATTTCTTATCATTATTTTTAATTTTGATTGTAACTTGAATGTTTTTTTAATTATTTTTTACATTTCATTTTGTCTAGTTGATTTTTACATTTGCTTTAATCTATTTTTTTTTTTTTACATTAATGTACTATATTTTTGTATTTATCAAATAGATAGTTTTCATGGATTTTTAATTAATTCAATTGTAAGTTTTACATTTTCTTTATCAGACAATAATCATTTAAACTGGTTATATTTTCCAAAGTTTTTCTTTTACAGACTAATTTTTATTCTGATTTTTTTCATATTTACTTATTTTTATACATTTTACTCTTTTAATTTCTTTAAAAAGGAGAGAGTAAGTTTTCAATCTTTTCTATTTTAGATTTTTTCCATTCACTCGCAATAAAAAGTTTTATTCTATTTTAAAAGAACAATATAACACAATCTTTTTATTTTACAAAGTTGCATTTTAAAATCTACTTAACTAATTATTACTTTTTGACTATTCTCATTTATTTGGTTTTTTTTTTCTTTTTTAATAAATCTGGTCATATGTTTTAAATTATGAAATGTGTACTGCAGATATATGTAAGTTTTATAACATATATCTTGCTAGTATTACAGTTACCAATATAGCACAGAAAACTTATGATGTTTAGATTAATAAATACTGAATTTAAAGTAATTTTCTAATTAACTAAACTATTCTTTCAAAAGCAACAGTAAGTAGAAACTTATTTTTATATTTATATTTGAGAGTTCTAATTTCTCCCTTTTTTCTTTTTAAGGGTGAGCTTTCTCAAGTCTTTTGCTATTGTCATACAAGTAGCTTTTTACATTTTTTGACCATTATTATTATATGTTTTTTGGCACATGAATTTTTTGCTATTTTAGACATGTTTTTCCTTTCTAACCAGTACTATTGTTTAATGGAGCATCTACTTTTAACAATATATATAATTCTAGAATCAACTGGTATTTGCTAAATACAGTTCTTGTTTTTTATTATTTTAGCTTTAAGTTTTGTTGATGTTAGAAATTTTTGCAATGTGCCTGTGTCAGTCAATAGCTACTTTGCTTTGTTGATCCCTTATGTTGTCAGGCATGTGTGGTATGTATAGATATACTTGAATATCTATCATTGTTTTGTTTTCATTGGTGTATTTTAAAGTTTTCTTAATCATAACTGATAGATAAATATTATTTTTGAAATATTTTTCTATGTATAAAATAATATTTTTTTCCAAGTCAATAGCTCTTGCTGTCATAATAATTTGTTTATTAGCATTATTTTGTAAAATTAAATATTTGCTTTTTAATAAATGTGTCATATTTATACTTATTTTTTTTAAATATATTTTCTGAATGGAAAATTTACATCATATAAACTATCCATTTAATTGGAAAATTGTTTTTAATATTTCTAACAATATTTTGGTTTTTAGAACATTCAATGCATTTTTTAAAAAATAAAATGTAAAGATTTGATTTGTAATGATTTTTTTATTAAACACATTTTTTAGATTGAAATCTGAAACAAATCTTTTTATTTTGATTATTTGATTTCTGTTTATTAATCTTTTTATATTTTTAAAATTGGTATTTTATTTTTAAGATTACATTTATTTTTTAAACTTACATTTTAATAAAATGTATCTGAAATGTAAAAATTTGTTGCAGAATAAGTTTTTGTTTTTTAGTTGCTAAAAATACAATTGAAGGAAAAATATAAAAAGGGCAAATAAGATTCACAAATGTGTCCATACTTAAGATATTGCACATAACTAACTTGAGGCTTAAAATGTACAATTAATTTTTTTATATATTTAGCCTTCAGTTTTAATAGAGTTTGTAGAAAAAATAAATTATGTTGTTAGTATAATTATTTTATATTAATAAAAATAATGAAAATATTTTAAAAATATTAATATTATCTTAAAAATAAAAAGTACTTATCATTAGGTCTCACTAAAGTAAATTTATTATTATTATTATTATTATTATTTATGTAGTATGTTAATGCTACAAAGTCTTTCATAATTATAAAATGAAATATATTTAAAATTAGTATTTAACATATCAGTTTAAAAACCAACAAAAGTATATCTGAAACAAAAAGAAAGCTTTGGAAATAAATGAAAGTTACCTTTCGTCTTTATTAATATAGCATAAACAGTTTCTGATAATTTTGTAACAAATGAGCCCAAAAATGAAGGTCTACATTATAGATATCTTGCTGTTAGATTGCAAGCTTGCAAAACGACATCAGTGTGCATTTAGATGTTAACAGTGATACAAATACAACAAAACATCAATTTTTACAAGCTGTACTATTTAGAATTCACAGTTTACAAATGTTAAACAATTATACTAAGCAAATATATAAATACTAAATAACTGCATGCATACAAAATAAATAGTAAAAATTTAATGACTTCCAACAGGAAGTAGATAGTTAGATATTTAAATATTGAAATGAAAGAAATAACTTTTAGAAAAGCTTTACATTATTAAGAGGCACAACTATAATATAACTTGTCTACTCAATACCTTATAGATCTATGTTTTATAATATTATGAAGAATACATTTTAGTGCCCTCTATTAGTTCATTATTATTAAGACACACAACTATAATATAATCATTTTGTAATTAATGCATTATGGAGCAATTAATTCATTATTTAACTACAATATAAGATGTTACATAATACTTAAATCCTAAATTGAGAATTATAATTGAAACTGATTCTATGAGTATTGTATATTTATTGTTCACAATTCAGAATTTGTCTCTTAACCTGTTCTAGTTTCAACTCCTCCCTTCTTTTTTTAAAAACCTTAGTGAGTATCTCAGCCATATTTCAATATATAAATTTTACAATTAACCTTTTTTTATATCATATATTAATAACTCTTTAATTATTTATTGCAAATGCAAGCTTTCAAATGATATTCATTTTAAAAATTAATATTTAAACTTTACAAAATAGGAAAATAAATTAATAAATAGAGTATTTAACTACCATTGAATGTAATATTATCTATTTATAAAAATTATAGAACAAAATATGTTTAATTTGAATTCCACTTTTAAAATAGAAAGGAATTTTAGTTTAGCTGTTGTTAAAGAATGAAAATATGTTTTAAAATTTTAAATTATTATTATTAAATTTTTACAACAAATTTCTTAATGGTGTTTATAAATACTATTTTTGTTGGCCAATGAAAACAACTTGTCTTTTTAAAAACAAATATTTAAATATAATATAATTTTGTCATATAATTTTTTGGTTTAAAGTGAATATTTTAGAAATATATTGCATAAATAAGCTTAAATATGTAATAAATTATTGAAAATTATAATTTTTTTTATAAAGAAGACATGATCAAAAATTGCCTTGAGACCAAATAATCTGCCAATTAGAAATTGTCACAATATTGAGATCAAAATAGGTTGTTTATTAGCTTGTTTTATATGCAAATTAACATTTTAATTTTTAGAAGTGTATATGAAACTGATATCTTTATATTTTTTTGAACTAATAATTTTAATAAATGATTTCTACACAAGAAAAAAACTATGTACATTAAACTTGCATTATAGATCACTTCAAAATAGTAAAGGAAAACTGAAAATGATAAAAGAGTCATCATAATACCCAAAACACCTCAAAATAAGTTTTTTTGAGAACTAAATCAGAATATGTTAAAATGATTACACCTGGGTCTCATTTTATGCGGATTATTTTAATGCGATTTTGAAGTTATGCGATTTATGTTTCTTCTTAATATTTTTCATATTTCACTATATTTATTAGATATCAAGAAATTTGAATTATTAATAACTTATTTTGACTTGAAATCCTTTTTTTTTTTCAAAAATATAACATTATATTAGCAGTTAACGTGAATACGGCCTGAAACAGTATTTAGAATCCTAGCTTCTATGTAAATAGCCTACTTATTCTAATGAGTAAATAATAATAATAGATTTATACTTACATATAAAAATATCACAATAAATATTCAAAAATTTTAAACTTTTAGAATGTATTTTGTTAGGTATAACAGATATAAATAATGTAGATTTTTAAAATAAATAACAAAGATTTTATTGATTTTATAAACTGAAAATAATATTTCTAATGATAATGTATAATCTTTTGGTTTTGATTGCGATCTCATTTTTTAATATAGAAACAAAATGTGAACATTTAAAATTTATTTCAGTAGTAAAAATCAGTTGTCAACAGAAAATCATTAACACAGCACAAGACTGAAATTGGCACTAATTGTATAAATGGGATGGATCAGAATATGGGAAAAGTGGGAAATGAAAAATAAAGTGGCTAACAAGTTTCTCTGGGCATAATTGCCGAGAGATTCTTGACTTCGTTCAAGGAGAAGCTACATCACATCACATTGATGAATCTGATTTTTTACCATTTTACAAATGAACCGCATATTGTCAAATAGCAATAATGATTAAAATACATATGAAAAAATGTAAAATTAAATACTGTAGTTAATAAAAAAATAAAAAAAGTTTGTCTTGTATCTTTTTTTTTTTCAAATATTTAATATTCTTTATTAGTCATACTTTATTTTCTTATTTTTTTAATGCAAACTTTAAAGTAATATTTCCTTGTTGCTTTGATTTTATGTGAATTCTGAAAATTACAGACCCTATCCACCATTTTTCAAGGTAAGTTGTCTATTTTTGTGCAATTTTTTTTAATGCAGGTTTTCTGTGGAACCTATCTACTGCATCAAATGAGATCCAGGTCTAGTTTGTAATTTTATTCTAAATTAAGAGCGAATATACTTAATTAAATTCTATGTTCAGAAATTAGAATGTATAAACATTCTGAAGAAAATTTTAATACAAGAGCAGATGGCTTCAAAACTTATGAGGAGAACATAAAAATCTTTGTCAACAAAGAATTGAAAATCAAAATATTTATCATTTGTTAGAGATGATCTATCTATCCCACATACACCAAATATGGTACATTAAATCCTCAAAATTAAAAACATAAAGTGCAAGGCTAGATCTTGTAAAATAATACGATGTGATGTGATGTGACTTCTCCTTAAACGGAGTCAGGAATCTCTCAGCAATTGTGCCCAATGAAACCTGTTAGCCACTTTACCTTCCCCTTCCATTTCTCACCCTAAGCTTTCCCATAATGTGCTCTATTCCATTTCCACAACATAATCTTTGCCAACTCTATGGCCTTTATATATAAATCCCCCTTATCTTTTCCCAAACCCAGCATAAAAACCAATAACCCACTTTCTATATAATCACTTTGTTCATATTTATTTTCCCATAACTTCATTATTTGTACCCTTTCTGCTTTCAAGCATGTACAGTCAATTAACAGATGCCTAATATTTTCTATATCTTCCTTACACAATTTGCAAACTAAATCACCCATATTTTTCCATTTACATGTATATTCTCTGTTGTTAAAGATCCCATTCAATCCTTAAACAATAAGCTACTTTCCTTACTATTATAATAAATTAACTTGCACCCAATGATCTGTTTTTTTATATATATATTTAAACTCTTTTTACTCTCCATACCAGTTCTCCATCTCTCCAAATCCCTATTCTTTATTAATGCATCTATTCTTTTATCCCATTCCTTACCACTATAACACTCAACAATCCTCCTAACACAATCATCCCACCTTTTATACAAGTATACTGATATAAATTCTTTATCCAAATTCTTTGCATATTGCATTACCTTTCTCACCCATCTTATTGCCTGCCCTTTACTCATAACCCAATTAAATACTATTTAAATCCTTTATACATTAGTGCCACCTAGTACAAGTCTTAATAATCAATAGATGGAAGAATGTGTGTGCATGAAGTCCTTATCTAATGTGTCCATTGATTACTAAGGCTCACACTGGTGGAACTACTGTATGGAGAGTTTGTTTCTGTATTAACATATTGTGTAAGCATAGGAAATGGTGATCACATGGTGTCAAAATAATACTATATTTTAAAAACTATTTTTATTAATAATCAAAAATAATAAAAATTTAAGTCCAATGTGTCAATGTAAAAAAAATATTTGTTCTACATTCATTCTGCAAAGAAACATTTTATTCTTGAGAACTATTCCTGAAGCAAGTCTATAAATTAAAAAAAAATAAAATAAGGTCATTTCTGAATGATTCAAGTTTGCAAAATGTTCTGCTTAACTTCTATGGCAAAAATAAAATAGACTGAAAAGTTTTATTAATGTTAACAATATTTTTTAATTTACATATTAACATTTTTTCACAATATAATAATGTATTATAGAATTTTTTGTAGTATATTATTATATTATGAAAAATATGGTTCCTTATTATTTATATATGGTCTGCAGTGTTTTATAGAAAAATTGATTAGTAGCACAAAAGTTGTACAGTACATGTAAACTCATAGATAAAAAAAATTGGGACATAGAGTTTAAAAGAGTAGTCACTTTAGACTATTGAAAAAGTGTTATAATGAAAAGCATGGAAAACACATTAGATATAGGAATATATTTTTAAAAACAAATTATCAAAATTACTTAAGATATTGTGTTTTTATGATTCTCTATGGATGTGAAAAGTGGACACTGAAAGAGACTTTTGAGAATATATTGGATTGCTTTTAAGTGAACTTGAACTCTTTTTGAAGTACAGGGAATGGAATAAAATTAAAATTGCTTTTTGATGATATTGTGATACAGTCTAATTTATTAAAATTTATATAATGTTCAGAAAGTTTGTGGCAAAAGAATGATCTCCGCTATTTTTATGATTACGAGTCTATATTATTTGACAGCACATAATAATTTACCTTTTTTTTTAAAAAAAAAAAGATATTTATTTTAAATACTGTTTATTATTAAACTAGTTCATTAAAACTGACATAAAAATGATTCTACTGTTTTGATTTACTAATCCGCTTTTTTTTTTTTTAATTTGATTTTAAATTAGATTGATTTCACATGCTTATTATGCTAAAAATGATTATAAATAAACAACTTATTATGATTTGTTTAAACAAAATACACTTTATTAGTTATTTATCATATCTATATTTTCTTCTTTTTTATTTTAGTTTTGAAATGTTATAAAAACAATATATACTGTAAGAGTAATTTATTTAAGGATAATAGAATTATTGGAAGTTTTTGTGTGCTGGCTATAATGTTAATGGTGTATCATTGGTCCCACTCCTATTTTATAAATATTTAATCAAGGGTTTTGACATTTAAAACATTATCAAAGTATAGAAATGAAAAGTGAAAATATAGCTCAGAGTTTGTCAGGAAATTATTAAGGAATCTTTTCAATGAATGCAAATATTTTATTAGCATAAATATAATTAATATGGAAATGATAGGTGAAGTTTTACAAAAACAATGCCTTGAATGATATGAGTCTGACATTTATTTTATAGTCAGATAGAAAAATATGGGACTGTTGGAAAAGTTTTTAATTTAAATTTTTTTAATATATGTTTGGAAAATAATATGTATGTATGTTTAGTTTATATATATACTTTACGTGATTTAGAGCAATGATAGAGTGGTAGATTCTGAAATTAAACATATAAAGAGTATAGTGGTCATGCTCGAACTTTATATGAATACCTGAGAAGTTAACCATTCATTTATTAATATATATATATATAATTAGAGGCGATTTGAACACAGATTTTTAAGTTCCCTTTAACAATCCACTCCATATTATATAACCAATACATATGTCCACATATTCGTGAAAAAGATAAATGATCTCCAATATTTATATTTCATGCTGAACCAGCACTCATCATTTGGTTCAGATCATCATTTCCCACACATATATTAGAATTAAAAGAGTATAAATATTAGATTATAAGGACTGCTCATTAACAATCATGCAGTGGTAGAAAATAGATGACTGAGTTAATTCTCTATTAAGGAAATAGAAAAAAAATATTTAACAAAACAAACATCAGAAAGTTAAAGGAGATTTGTGATGATTATATAAACCATTCTGTAGCCACAAATATGCTATACAAATTAGCCACTTAGTTTATTTATTTGAAATCTTGTAATATTAACTGATTGATGTACAACACTTAGAACTATTAAGTAATGTCTCATTCAATTACTAAATGATCCAAAAATTATTTAATTTTAATAATTATGTAATAACTGACATATTCAGTATTGTACAATTATAGATAAAAAATGTACAATATTGTTTATTTTTATTAAGACGATAGAATTTCCAAAAAGTAAAATTATTGAATAGCTTTATTGCTCAGGAGTTTATAAGAAACAGAAGTGACAGAACTCAATTGTGGTCTATGGACCTTGACCTCCACAGTCTGCTCCTCTACTAACTTATCATTGAATGTAATAATGAACTACTGTAACACAATTTAAAGTCTTTCAGTGAGAAAATATTGTTGCAGAATATTAAAGATAGTATCACAAATTTGTCAAATAAAAACATCCATGGACTAATATGATCATTATTATTTTTTGATCTCCATTTCATTGATCTCTAGCCTCTCTTCGCCACATCACTTCAACAGACTTTCTTATTCCATCCATCTCACATGGATACTTCTAAATCATTTACAATTTCTTGAATCCAGATTATGATTTCAACTATTCATCTATCTTCATCTCTTTTAAAAATATGTTCAACCAATTTCCATTTCATTCTCTTAATTCTTTCATGCTGTTAATAACATCTGTTTATTCTCTTACCCTTGTATTTCATTTTGATCCTTTCATTACTCCCAACTTACATCTATCTATAATTTATTATGTGGTCTGAAGACTTTGCATTATTATTCTGTTAAATATCAAAATCTCAGAACCATAAATAAGAATTGATAAAACACATTCATTAAAATATTTCTTTTTGAATATGTAGTTATATATCATTTTAATTTATGTTATTTCTATCAAAAACATCTATTCACATTTAATTCTATGATTAATTTTATTAATTATGTTTTCATCAATATTAATAATGTAATTATCAATTTTTATTTTCTTCTGAAAAATTTCATTGAGCACTCCTTAAGGTTTTTTATCATATAGGTTTAGTCATGTTTTTTTTTTTTTTACTTTCATCAATTAACACTTGCATTATTTTCTATTTGCAAGAACAATTATATCATTTACAAACAGTAAATGTCTTAAATAATCACCATTTACTTTTACACTCTTAGATTCCCATTTTAATTCACAAAATACTTCTTGTAAAACTGCTGTAAACAGTTTTGGAGATGTGGAATCAACCTATCATACACCCTTCTTGCTGAGATGTGAAGTCACCCTGTCAAACATCAGTCTTCCTTGTATATTTATATAATCTAATGATTGGTGTTGCATTTATATATATATATTGAAACTTTCTTATTGACATAATTTTATGCTATCATTGATTTCTTTTGTATCTACTCTAAGGTGTAAATAAAGTTTTAATTTTGAAAGTAAGAAAAATTCTTTTTCTTATTGTGCTCTGTCTTATGTAGAGTATTCCTCTGATCAACTTTAGTTAAAGGTATGAGTAAGAAATCAATTGAAATTTATACGATTCCTTTGGATAATTTTCAGGATAAACTTTTATATAAAATGGTAGAGTGCATTAATAGATAGCCATTCTCTTGTGGTGGGTCGTGTGAAAGTCTGTGCTTATATACCCTATAAATCTAATATTTATTTTTTTAGATATATAGCAAAACAATCTTTTAATTGCTCACTGCAAATAATCCATCATAAAAAATAGGAAATAAACTATTATTTCTGAATTAGGTTATGAAACTGGAGCAATTTTCCATTCTTGTTGTTCACCCTAATATAAAATGTCTAGATTTTTATTTATTAGTCAGTATTAGGTAGTCAGAATGATTTGCTAAGGGCTATATACCTAAAAGAAAATGTCCTAAGACTATTTACAGTTTGAAAAAAAATATTTGCCTAAAGCTGGCAGAAACTACGATGCCATAAAGTCCTTTGTATAAGGGATTCAAAATCTTAAAAAAAAAAACCACACACACACATTAAAAAATGGAAAATTATCCCACCATGTATATGCGATATTAGTGTATATCCCATTTTTTCATTTGTAATCACTTGCAAATAACATTAAGTAATTAATAGATATTAGATGATAATACAGGGTATTGAATAATTAATTAAAGATGTTAGATTCAATGCTTGAAAATTCTCATAGGTGATTTTTAGAAACCAGCATTATTCTGGTGAGAAACACACTGCACTAACAATCCAATTAGTGTAGCACTAACGTAGGTAAGCGGATATATAAATTTGAAGCTAATATTAAAATTGCAATAACATATTTTGAAGTCATTTGTTATATAATAATATCCTAGGCTATTTTTTTATATATCGAAATTTTGTTTAGCATGATTATATTTTTGATTAAATTTCTCACTGTGTATATGTTCAAATGTAAATATTTGTGTGTGTTTTAAAAGTTACATATGTTTGCATATGCAATGATATATATTTCATAATGCACGTATAAAATCTGCTGAATATTTTTTTACTTACAGATTGTTAAAAGTTATGGATAAAGAATTTATAACGCAGCAAGATAAATCAAAGATGAAAGTATGACTCTTTTTGGATTATTTAAATTATTATTGTACCAAAATAGATGATATGTAATATTAGCAATATGTTATTATTTTATTATAAAGTTTTTTTTATTTTATTAAAAAAACAAATTAAGATCCTATGTTCATGGATCATACAATTATTTGACTTATTCAATTAAAGATTCCGAATGAAACCCGAATATTTTCAAGTTTTTTATTTAAATGTGTGTTTAAACATCATAATTTTTTTACAAAAAAAAAATAGTATAACTAAAGTTCATCTCAACTCGCGACTCTTAATTTAACTCGGTCTATTAATTTATGATCTGAGGGCTTGAAAAACTGTTGAAGAATTTCTGTCGCTCGTGGTTCATAGAAGAGTCATCGTTCATTTCACTATCAAATGCTGTTACTAGCTCCGCCTCCATTAAAGATTTACATTTATTTTGAATGAAATGTTGAGATATCTGCAATGAAAATAAGATATGAAACTTGATTTTTTTCCTCCTATATTTCTTTCAAGTATAAAAAGACTTTGCTGAGGCGAATATTATCTAGAGAAGACTTGAATCAGTTTAAGAATTTCATTTTTTTTTTTTTTTGAAAATTGCTCTACCATGAATAGTTTTAAGTAAAAAAAATAGCCCGAACCCTGCTTTAATTTGATAGGGAAATAAATGTTCAATTTGCAATGACACATTCATTTATATTTTCATCAAAATGTTGTTGTTGATGATATATTAAACTTTTGATCGGGTGGGGGGGGGGTACTTTATGTATTTTTTTATACATAGATTTATCTAAAATTATATTCAATTTGTATGACATGAATTTGGAAAAAAAAAAAGATCATAGTACAATTCAAATGATAATAATATTTCTAAACATGACCAGAAAATTCTTTTTCTCTATAGCTATGCTATCTACGGTAAGTTTAAGTAATCAATAGATGAAAATGATTAGCGAATTCTTTTCCAGGGATGGCCTACCCATATCCCCAACCTACCTCTCGCTTATGGCTTTCATTATTAAGAGTTTGGGATCTGGGTTTTATACAACTTGATTTTTTAGATCTATTTTTCTTCATTGATAAAAACTGTAAGTTAGAAGGTAGTCTGGAGATATGGATTGATCAGAACTAAGATAGGAATTTATGAAGCATCTATTGGTTAGTGAAGCTTACATTAAATGATACAACTGAAGTGAGAAAATATGATTTACTATTCAAAAACATTATTTAAGTTGGGGAGATGTGATGATTTTTTGGCTTAAACATTGTTAAACACTTAATTTTTATTTATTGTTGTTTCTGCAATTATTATTATTAATAGTTTTAACAAGGCTGTAAACCTTAGCAATGAGCGTCTGAAAAAATCGTCACTAGGGACTATTACTGAAATAATAGTGAGCGTTTAATAAAATTTATAATTACAATTATTATTATTATCATTGTCAGTAGTATCTATTGTTTCCTAATATATTTTTTTTTAATATTTGAAAATCATTTTAGAGCATTTTCTTGGTAAGCTATTTTATAATAAGGTAAGGATCAAAAGAAGATTGAAATCAGTTATCAAAAAAAAAACCTCATGATGAGCCGAATACTTAACTATTTGATATTGAATATGGTATTCATTCACAATTGTAAGCTGGGTGGATATTGGAAAATATCATCATTCAATATTGAACAGACTATCGCATGACTTTCTCTGCTTAACTTTGGGAATAGTAATTTACTCTACTTTCATTTCATCTATTGCAAGTTTGAGCAACTAATGGATGTTGGATGATAATATAAAAAAGTAAAGGTGAAAAATATATACATATAAGCTTATAATTATAAATTTATTTAAATGCACATTGATTATATAAGTAATATTTACTAAGGCTGTAACCTCAAGAATATGTGTGTAAAAATGTGATAGGAGGGATCTCTACAGGTCTTAACCACAAGCTTTTTTTTCCAAAGCGTAAGCTTGTAGTTAAGACCTGTAGAGGTCCCTACTATTGCATTTTTACACACATATTCTTGAGGTTACAGCCTTAGTATATAAGCTTATAGTAGATAGTTGTGAAATAAAGGAAAAAGAATGGATATTGTAGATTGCATTTTTATAAAGCATACAGATAGTGTTAAGTGAAACTAGCAACAAAATATAGTGATTTATAATTCTTAACACTAATATTGAGTCTTAACCAAAATACTAGAGACTATTTGTCTATATATTAAATTACTATAAGTTGCACTTGGGTATGTACAAAAAAAAAGTATCAAGAAGTAAACAGTCTGTTAGATTATAATGATCTTTTTATGTATTGAAAAAATATATGAAAACACCAATTTTTTTGTTGTTGAGTTTATAAGTTGTCTTCTTTTAAAATACAGAACTGATCTATATTTATACATTTAGCTTATTTCATACAATATCAAGATACTTTGATACAATAAAATGCTGTGTTTATACAAAAAAAAATAATACACATAAAAAATTTGATTTATATAATAAAGTTGAAAAATTCAGAAATTGAATATTATTATATAAAAAAATTGTTTATTCATAGAAAAAAGATTTATTCTTACAATAAAGGTGAAATATATAAAAATAACATAAAAAATAAATAAATTTGTTCTGAACAAATATTTGATATTTTACATAGAAATTATCATTTTTTGACCATATTGACTTTTACTTGATGTTTTACTGATGAAATATTGTTCTTGAGATTTTAGTGACAAGCAACACAATTTTCAAATTCTTGATCCTTAATCCACTTATTTAGTTATCTCGATGTCATTTAATAATTATTTGCTTTTCAGCATTATCATTGTCATTACTACTATAATTTGGTACTCTTTTTATTTTGTCTTGTACCAAATATTATTTTATTAAAATAGTGACAACTAAGTACCTCAAGTTGAAAACAGACATTTACCAACTAATTGAGATAATCATATAGAATGACCGCGAAAGCATAAATGGCACATTGTAGAATTTTTCTAATAAAAACAACTATATGTAATTGAATCTAAAATTCTATATTTATGTCTACAAAATGAAAAAGTAGCACATTATCATTATAGTAACAGTGCCTAAGAACAAACAGTTATGAAGTAAGATATGATATTATTAAATGAGTTATAGTTCGTTGCTGCTACTATAATGTTTGGTTTGTAACAACAACAAAAAGAAATAGTACTGATCAGAGATATATTGAAATATCTCAGGATTATTGTCAATAAACAAACAACATAAATTAACTACATCATATATGGGTATGTTATCCATGTGTCATAAATCCAGAAAATAAATGTTTTACTACCATATTTATGAAACTTTAATCTAAGAGCACTTTTTCTATAACTTTTAAATTAAATTCTCAATAAATATTGGGTATTTGAATTTAATGAGATTTTACATAATAAAAATAATATGGATGCAATATAATGCAATTATAAGTATTAGATAGTATTAATTTATATATTCTGTACATTTATTAAACTTCTGTAATTTTTTTCTTCGTATCCTCCTGCCCTCTAATTTATCTCTTATTGTCCTTTAGCATTGAAAAGGAACTCATCAAATCTTTTTTATAACTATCTTTTATTACATGTAGCTCATTATTTTAACATTTCTTGTCTATTTTCATTAAAACTTATATATTCCTTGTAATAAATGTTCAACATTTTTTGTTTCACTTCCAGATAAATCACATAGTAAATTTACATTTTTCTCCATTTTATACAAATAAAAATATAACTTCCTTTATTATAATATTTTCAGCTTTAGTAATGATTTTGTTTTGATACACATTAGTGAATAGTTTACATAAAAGTTTGTCTTTTACTTTCTATTTTTTTTACCCAATTTTTTATTATTAAACATCTGATATTGTACAGGAATATGCAATTCTATTTACATATAGGCACATTGACATATATTTATTCATGTTTTTATTTTGTTTTTTGATTTTTAATATTTTAATACCATCCTTGAACTTAATTTGTCTGATATTTCTTCCACTTAATATAATTAAACATTGTTTTAGAATTTTTATATCTATCCAAAAGTTGAATTAAAGCATTAAAGTAAACTCTGTTGGGTATTTTTTTAAATGTATTAAAGGGTCTATATAATAGCCAAATTTTGAATTGTTAAATTATGATGATGTTTTGTTTCATTAAGTTACAGCCTTTCAACTATAATAAAGTATATAATTCAAGAGTCAGTAAGGTAGTATCTATGAGCACCATGATGCTTTTAAAGCATTTGAAAGTGACACCAATGCAGATCATATTACTAACTCCAATCACTCTTTCAATATGTATATGCACAACTAGACTTTTAACATTATTAATAATTGATTATTGGGTTTTTTCCTATTATGTTACAGCAATTGAAATTACCAATTATGAATAGAGTTTTAAAATTGTAACAGATTGTAAAAATCAGCACCATCACTTATGTAAAAAACACTTTTGTGCAGGTTAAATTTTAATGCCCCCCCCCCCCATGAAATAACATTTGTAAATTAAGACTTTTTTTTTTTTTTAGCATTTTTGCAAGAAAAACTTGAAAATATGGTTTTAGTCATTTAACGAGTTTGGTAAAAAATATATTAGGTGTTTTATTCATTTATTTCTATAAAATAAATTTGGAGATTAAAATACATGCTAAAATTTACCAAGTTAATGTTTAAAAAAATAAGTTTTGAAGCAATAATTAAACAGTACCTTAAAACCAAAATATTTATTTAATAAATTGGATTTTTTTTCTTTTTAAAAAATTTTATTTTTTGAACAATTTTGCAAAATTTCTAGTGGAAATAAGAAATATCTGCAAATAAGATAATTTTTTTAAATATCTAAGTGTTTTCATTATATTAAAAGAACTTCGCCATCACTACATGTATCCATGAAAACATTGCACTTCTCCCCTCTCCTTCTTGGGCAGGTTTTGATATTATATAAGTAATTTTACATCTGGTTTCTTCATCTTAAAATATTATCTACAGCCAGAGTATGTTTTTTTGAAATGATTCACTTCTGAGCTGCATTCTGCATAGTGAGGAGAAAAGAGTCTGACTTGTTTCCATTATTTTTTCTGAAGTATAATAGTTGTAAAAGCTGATGTAATTTAGATTCCTTTACCAATATTTAGATCAACTTTAACTCGCATGTCAATAATTCATTAAAATAGTTAAAAGTAATTATTTGTTTGAAAATTTATTGAAACTCTCTCATGCATAAACTTATTCATATTTTCTATTAACAAAGTTATATTCCTTCAACAATAAAATATTTACAATATTATATCATTTTCCATGTTACTTAACTATAATTTGTTGTATTTATAATCTGATATTTTTAATTTTTATACTTACATTGTTTATTGATATAACTTTTATATTTTATTAGAATCATGAAATGAGTCAATTTTAAATAACTTGGCTAATATTTCATTCAATTAGCAACTATTTGCTAAAATAGTTATTTGTTTGAAAAATCCATTACTTTTAATTCAGAAACTCCTACAAATATGACTTGTTTACATTTTCTATTAACAGAAATAGTTTTATTAGTTGTCACTGAATAAGAAAATATTTATACGACTATATTATTTTATTTTTAACACATATTAATAACTAATTTGTATTATATATATTATACTTTTATTATATAGTTTGACAATTAGGGGTTTAACCAGTATTTATTTAAAGGGGAAAATATTAATTTTCATACTTATTGAATTCATTTTTAAATGTCATTAAAACACTCTGTACTTTATTTTGTTTATTCATTGATTATGTTGGATAACTATAAAAGAAAATCAAACACTTGCTTTGTTCCAATAGATAAATTTTTGGGGATTTTTATTATAATCAAGAGAATTGCATTAAATAATAATATTACGAAGTTTATTAAGAATTAAATATTTTGGTGTGCAAAGAAAAACTGTTTATAAAACATGTAAAAAGATAATATGGCATAAAAATATCATTATTAAAAATAGGAAAAGCTATTTAGTAAAATGTGTAAAAAGATAATATGGCATAATAAAAAAAAGAGCATGATGATACTGTTATTAAAAAATGTTGGCATAAGACAGCATTGGAGTTAATCCTAGTATCTCCCATTCCTGAGACAGCTTTTTTACCATTAGTCTAAATTAAATGAGACATATAAACTCTGTAGAAAAATATCAATAAGTACAATTTCTTCATGTGCAGAATTATTGTAATTTTGAGGCAATGTTTTTAAAATAAGTTTGATTTTTAAATAAAGTATTAGTAATAATGTGTTATTTTTTATATAAATTAGGATATTTAAATAAAAATATTTGGGAAATGTAAACATTTTTATTTATGACAAATGGACATTGATCTATTTAGTTTTGTGTATTGGTAGAATATACATATTTTTATATAAAGTGATTCAGAAATCTAAATATTTATGTATAAGTTTTATTAATTATCTTGACAAAATTCTCTTTGCCTGTTTGAATTAGCACGATGCTAAATGTACAATAAAATTTGAGACTCTGGTAATTGTCAAATAAGTTTAAGTAATGAAGAGATTCAAAAATTTAAGCATTTTCATTTACATATAAATTTTATTACTTATGTTAGTGCCTTGGTCTTTCATGATGAAGCACCCTTGTTCTCCACACATCTTGCACATAGTGGCCCCAGTAAACACTTATGGAATGTAATTAGTGCTAATAACTATATAATATGCTTTTAAAATGCATACTTCTTGTATTTTAGCATATACCAGCATCACATGATTTTTTATATGCTTACTCACATATTTCCATGAGTAGTTAATTTCATCCTATTGTATACAACTATTTATTGTAAACTTGAGTAGTCAATCACTATAAAACATAATGTTATAAAATCACCATCTTTTTTTTTCAATTATGAAAAACTTAAAATTTAAGCATCAAGTACAACTTACTGATTCTCTTGCTTAAGAAATAGATATTTCAATTACAATAATGTTTTCTTATATAAAAAGTGTAATAATTAGTAATTAAAGTGTATATTTCAAGTGTTTAAATTTTACAGGAAGAATTTTAAATTAGCACTTTGATTTAAAATAAATATATATTGCATACATCTTAAACACACAACTTCTCTTTCTATAAGATTAAAATAAGATGTCTTTTGTCATGAATTTGCCATTTAGGATATTCTTGGTATAAAGGTGGGTGATCTCTGATATAATTGATTGCATAATTGTAAATTAGTATGGTTGAATGATTTTTTTTAATCCTATATGCATACACATTTTGTAATTGTATTGAACATCTTATTCTATATTGCACTGCTGTTGATATCCTAGTATTAAAATCTTGATTATCTCTGATTAAAATATAATATATATTAATGTACAGATCAATAATAACTTACTCTTCTATGCATTTAATATAATGCAAATACAATCTTTTATTATTGCACACTTTCAAAAATAGCTGACAGTTTAGATTGTCCAATTGTCTTCAAAACTTTTACATGCACAAGTATATAAGAAGTCTATTAAACCAAATTAAATATACAAAAAATTCACATACATATTAAAAACTATAAAAAAATCAAAGTAATTTAATTGAAATCTGATTTTTTAAGATGAATTACCTTGACTGACTAATTTCAAATGATTGCTTTCTTAAGCGATATCAAAGCTATGGAGAGAATCAAATGAAAATATTTTTTATATAAATATATTTAAAAAGTTTTATTGCAATGATACGTTGAAATCATTAACTATAATGAAAATTAATCAGCTCGGGAATTAATTTTCTATATCCTTGTTTCATTTTTTTCATTGTAGTTGATTCCATTTATTCAGTTATGTATATTTCTTAGAACACCTTAATGAATTGTCAAAAATAACTTTTTAAAATTAAATTATAACCATCAAACTTACCAAAAGTTATATGAAAGTCATATTTTTTACTAAAGTGATCAATCAGCTTTTTAGTAATCTTTAATGATGACATGCCCTCGTAAATAATTACAATAACAAATTCTTCAGTCTTTCAATGAAATATAGAATACAATGCATGTCTTTTTTATTCTTGGATAAAAAATTGAAAGCATTATAGAAGACAGTGATCATTCCTAATAGGAGGCCATGTAAAATCTAAAAAAAAGGACTAATGCTTACATTTTACAAATAATACATTCTGAAATTTAATATATAATTCCTATTCTTTGCATAAATTGACTTATTTTTTAGAAAATATTCATGAACAATATTTAGAGACTTGAAAAGTTATGTCATCCCTCAAAATTCAAATACATATGAAAGTTTAGTTTTATTGATATAACATCAGAAATATATTATGTAGTATATCTTTCAAAATGATATGGATAGTGTTTCATCATGGATATTTTATGCTAATGTTGCAAAAATCCTCCAATGTAGTTAATTTGTTTGCTTTTCCTAATACTGAAATTACCTATTAAAATCAAAGCATTTTATAGACTTTAATCCAATATTTTGTAAATGCTTGTTTTATGTAAGAAAAAGTAATACAATCTAACTAATGCAATGTTTTATTATTCTAATGAATATATATTTTTGAGTGTAGTTTGATGTAGTTGTAGGGTGCCAGTTCTGAAGCTGAAGGTCTATGGATCATAGCCAATTTTTCACTTCTGTGTTCTAACTTCTTATAATTTACTGAGCAATAAATCTTTCAATTATTTTTTATTATAGATTAATATTATATTATCTATTAATCTTATCAGTTGTTCAAATATTTCATACATCAACTCACCAGAATCTATTAAAATTTATATTTTTGTAGGCCAGCAGTGTATAACTTATACCATATGTCTGAATAAGTTAAGTGCACAAGAGTGATTCAATATATATATATATATACAAATAAAATGTCCATTAATTAAAAAAACTATTGCAATAACAATAAAATTTATAAATATAATGGTAATTATCTATTATATACATCCTTTTAATCTGCAGAAAGAATTAACCAAAAGTACTTCTACAGATTGAAAGATTGTACATCATAATTAATTACCGTTATATATATATATGAATATAAGTGATTTGGGTTTTTTTGTTACAAAATTGTGATGCCTATCATTTATGATGGATAAGAAGTGTAAGATATACCATGTTCACTCATTGAGTTTAATATGTAAATTGGTTTATTATTTTATATTCATATTTTCCAACACTACATTGAATAACTTCTTTTTTCACTCTATATATTTGAACTAGTATTGGATTAATTCAATATGAATATAACATCTTCATATTATTTTTAATGATCCATAAATTCATTCTGCAGAATATGTGTCATGTTAATGAAGATCATAGATGAATAATATTACCAAATATGATTACAAAACGATCCATTTTTCCATAGGACCAAGCTATGTATTTTGATTTAATCCAGTGTAAGCTAGATAAGTAATGTAGGTCAAGTGAAAATTTTTGATAAAAACTCTAAAGAAAAGTTTTCTTACACTTTACACTCAATTTTGTTTTTTAACAATTCTACAAAAGTATAATTTTTCTCATTTTTGGTTTATATCCTAATTTTCATTCAGCACTTTTATCTTTCAATTTTTCCCCAATGTTAGCATTAAAATTTTTCTATATTACATTTTACAATGTTGGATTTAATCAAAACTAATCTATATAGATACACATCAAATCCTCTATTTCTTCATAAAGAGCATTTTAACTAGAGGAAGGGAGCATATACCCAAATTATCTATAATTGGCAGCTTCCATTAAATTGATGTTGTCAATCTTTACAAAGTTGTTCTTTCCTATATTATTTACAAAGATTCCCACTTCACTTATACTTCTAATATTTATGTTTTATAGTAAAGTAGCTGTTACTTATTAAATCCATAATCTCTTTACCTTTTTTTTACTAATTTCATAATTTCTTATAATGTTAATATGAAATAGATCTTTTTGAATTCGTGCAATATTCTATCCATTGAAAGTAATCTGCAGCAATAAAAAAACTATCAATGAATGGCAATGTATGTCTATAAATCAGAAATTATTGGGACACTTTGTTCTCAATTGCCAATTATTATTGCCTTGTTTGATATCTTTACAACCATAAGAAAAGGAAGGTCATTTATTTATATGATTATAAATATAAAAAACAATTAACAAAATTTGCACATACAACCTTTGACTCAGTTAAGAAATATATGATCTCTGACAGAAAAAAATGATGTTTTGTTAGCCTTAAATAAGAAAAAAAAGGGGGGATAAATTCAATTACATATTTATGTTATCCAGAATCTTTTCCATTATTCACTATTGTTTAGTAAATATTTGACAATAGCTAATAGTGATATCCTAATAATAGCAGCAATAACAAGACTGTTTGAAGTAAACACTAGAATTTTTCTATATTCATTTAAAGATTTAAAAATAAATCAAAAGGTTTCCTTTCAATTAGTAGAAAACTCTTTATAGCAGTCACACACACACATATATATATACAAACACATAAATGCAGATGCACATATTTTAACTTTTAAATCTATATATTGTATATCATAAGTAAAACTTTAAAAAAATAAAATTGAATTCGCAAGATTAAAAGGATAAAACTGATACCAATGTGTATTATATATGTGTGTGTTTGTGAGAATACAAATAGATATGTAATATATTTATGGATGTATGTATAATTATAGTATTATGTATGTGCACTTGCTATATTCAGCAGTTGAATTATGGCTGAAATTACTGTTAAAATTTTTAAGAGCTTCCACTCTGGTTATTAAATATTTTTACAAATTTAGGTACTTATTATTTGTACACATACTTGATACTTCCATTCCATCACATACACTTTAAATATTTGTATAATAATTACATGATAGGAATTTATTATTTTTATGTAATGTGTAGCAATTCATTCTATTCAAGTTTTGTTTTGAATATTTAAAGAGGGCTGTTCAACCTATAGTGCATAGTCAAACATTAATGTTATGGGATTAAATGTAACACATCAAACTTGACTTCAGCTTATAAGAATAAAAAGTAAACATAGATCTTGTAACATAGTAATACAATAATAATAATAATATGTAAATTAATACACTGTACAGACTTACATACACCTGCACATACATACTGTAATATATAAGGGATTTGAACTCAGACTTTCACATGACCCTCAACTCTCCATGCCATCTCATATTGCTGACTCACCTGATCACACACATGTTGAAAAGATAAATAATCAACAATATATGTATTTCATGCTAAAACAGCAATCATCAATTGGTCTAGATTACTATCCACACATATATACAATCAGTGCTCAGCTTTATATTAAGGTAGCCAATCTTCATACTTTAATGGACAGGCTTCAAACTACTAGTATTCAAAAATATATATAAATTTAATGTGTCAAACTAAAAAAAAGGATTTTTGTTTTATGCTCATGTACATGTAAATACATATTCAACATTTGACTAATGTTGAATGTGTAAGTGATAGTTTTTAGCTTTTATTTTTTAATTGAAGTTCTATATTGATGACTTATACTTTGTTCATCATCTTTTGTAAGTCTCACAATTTTGTTGTTTACAAAAAGTGTTTCATCCATGAAATTGATACAAAATAAAACGAGGTCATAACTGACAGATAGAAATTTGAAAAAATGTTTCATTTCATTAACAAACCTAACTCCAAACATTAAAAGTCAGGTTAAAGTAAAACTGACTTAGAAATCTTACTAAAGCAAGCAATATTTAAATTTTTTCTATAGTACATTATTATGTTATGAAAAACTATTAAATATTATCTAAACTAACTTATTTTATACTTATTTTAATCACAATTTGATTTGATATATTTTTAAAAATTTTTGTAATTGGAAAGGTGAGGGCTAAATTTAGTACATCAGTTGGCAAATATTTTAAACATCATAACTGTGTATAAATGAATTTATGTGTTAATAAAAAAACATTAAAGTACTTTATTATCATTTATAGCCCTGAAGAAGACTACTAGGTAGTCAGATTATATATATAAAGTGTTATTTTTTTTTGTATGAAGTACCTTTTAAAAGTTCTAAAAATAAGATTTATTATAAAATTTATTTTTAGACCACATACATAATATGATATGCTATTTAGTTTTGAAGTAACTCCTCTGGTAGCTTCTTCAAAAAGAAAAATGACTGAAGAAATTGTTTTCTATAAATCTGAAATTGAAAAATTATTTCTTTTTCCTGTATAATATTGCAAATTAATCACCTGTTATTTAAATGTAACTTGGTTTAACATATTGACTAACAACCAAGACCTTTTTAAAAGTAAATTTCTCCTAAATGCCAAACTGTTTTAAGCATTTTACATTTAAAACTGAACTTATAATATTTATTCATTCTATGAGGTCAGAATAAAAGATTATTTTCACCAAAAAACTCTATACTTTATAATGTAGTTTATTTGGAAGTATGTAAAATTTCTAGCAGAAAGTGGAGACCTTCATTACACCCATGCATATGGACTTCAGTAGTTTTGAGAGTAATTGCATTCACTTTTAAATTATTAATTTTGTACTATATTTTGTTGTTCTACTGGTTTTACTTTTAAACAATATATGAGTAAAAAAAATAATTAACAAGTAAGAAAGTAAGAGCAATTTAGGATCACAAATTTTTAATAATCAATAAATACTATCAAATAAAGCACATGTTTGTTTTTATTAAAACATAATACAGAGAGCATATCAATAGCTCAAACAAACTCTTAATTGATAAGAACTATTAGTACGCTCTCTGTATTATGTTTTTGTAAATACAAGCTCATAAAAGCAATGTCACTGTATTTATGACTTGCTTTATTGATAATTCGTTTTATTAATAAGTGATTTTATTTATTCTGACTTATGATTACTTTGATATAATTAAAAAGACTGCACTGATTCAAACTGCTCAAAATATCAATTTGTAAATAGTCAAGTGAAATGCTACGTGCATTAGTGCAGTTTTAAAGGAATGGATTTGAGTTAAAGATAAGATTGATTTTCAGATGGTAATAGCAAACCTCGTTTACTATCGATTAAATGGAACCATAACCTCCTGAACAACTAATAAGATCTTTTTTATTAAATATTGAAAATATATTTATTTCTGTGAAGAAATATAGTATTTAGTTTTTTTAATTCTAAATTGATTCTTATTTCAGATACATACATTCATAATTTATATGTTTTTGAAATGAATAGGTCCATGGTTATAAGCTAGAAGCAAATTAAAATTTTGGCAATAACTTGGAATAGTATATGTAGAAGTAAAATAAGTTTACAAGTTATCATCTAGTTGGAGGCAATGTGTTAAAAATAATATAATAATTTCATGATTTACAAAAAGAAAAAAGTAAGAACATTTTTCATATGCTTTATTTGATTTTGGACTGTTTTGACTGACTAGCTCTCTTCTTCAGAACTAAAAAAATAATTATGTTACAATTATCTATGACATAAACATACAATGACTTTATCTATTATACATGTGATCATATAAAATAAATAAAAAAATGGTGAAAATGCATTATGAAAGTGTTGTGTTTGTTTAGGCTTGCAGATTCGTTTCCAAACCAACAGATACAAAAAGAACAACTATTCAGCAATTAATATGTCCAATTTATTAGTACAAAATATATACACACGTTAGTTAAACAAATGTACAAATACAGTTGATAGACTTCACTGCTGAGATAGTCGTGTGAAGTAAGGAACTCACTTTCAGCTATTGATTAGCCTGCATCATGAGTTCTGATAAGACTCTTCCAGCTATGTAGTTAGCTTGCCTCAAGTCGGCTCTAGTTCAGATGTAGCAGTTTCCAGTCCATAGGTGGACTTGCCTCACTGCATGGACATCTCAATAATGACTAGATAAATACCTTTGCTGATGGCAGAAGTTTAATGGAGAGCACATTCTGTCATTCAGGTTAACAGAAGTAATTGCTCTCTGCCTTGCCTCCAAAAGGCTGACTATTTAAAGGCAGATTCCCTACCTTACTGGAAACATGCGGATTCAGTGTGCAAACCCCAGTGAATGGTTTAATCCCCTTGTATAGCAGCTGGGTGCCAGCCAATCAGGCAAGGAATCTGGAATAGTCCACTTCTGAAGGCAGGATCAGATATGACAGAAAGATATAGTTTTTGTAAAGATTTAGTAGAAGTGGCGTAATAAAAGTATAAATTTCGATATCATTTGCATGAATTAGCATTCACAAATACAAAATTTGTATACTTTTTTACTTTTATAATTTTCGTAATAAAAATTAATTTTCTTTTCATGCTGAATATTTTTATAAATGTAAAATTGCTTTAACAAGTAGTGTATAAGAACTATTTTATCTTAATATTTACCTTCTTTAGGCATAAATATATATATAATATTTCTTTAGACAGCAGATCTCAATTTATTTTAATCTCGGGCCTGACAATTTTTACCTATAAATAAAATAAGCAAAAATATTTTTTTGAAAATACAACAAAAAAATTAACAATAAAAATGCAAATGATATTAATACAAACTGGAAATTAATATGTAAAGATTAAACTTTTTATTTTCTTTCAAAGTTTATTTTAATAGACAGAAGAATTCTAATATGAAAAGTCACATTTGTTTTGGTGTAATAAAAAGAGAGAAAAAATCATACATATTTTAAACCATTAATTAAAAGTCAAAAACTAATTTTATTGTATTCTGTTATGGAACTCAAACTGGAAATTCTAGTTCTAAAAGCGATTATTTAATTTCATCATCAAATCACATTTTGTATTTTTGTTGTGTAATATATATACACATACGTATATTATGCCTAAGATGAATTAAAGAAAAAAACATTCAAAGTTAAACAAATAATAATGGACGTAAATGACACCAGAAACATATTTCTGCCAACGGTTTCTCTGACTTTAATTTTGTAATAGCAGTACTACATTTATCAGGTATCCGTTTTTTTACACGTCTTGTTATTTAATGACACGATATTAAACTTTAAATCTTATAATCTTTTTAGTTTTTAAAAACAACTTTCTATATCAAGAATATGTAAAATGGATATAAATATAGTGGTTCTCCCTATAAGCATGATGTTTGATGCAAAATCTTGGTGCATATATGCACTTTTATGTAAGTGTAAACACAATCATTTTGTTCTAAATACTACTAAAGTAAATAATACACTCGCAACTCAGTATATGAGAATGCTGTAATAGGAAAATAAAATTCCTTTTACAATGGTCCGTTTTTTATATAAAGAATAGTGTCCACAGTACTTCTGGTAGAGAGTGTCAAACTTAATGTAATATTTTTATTGTTTTTATAAGGATCAAACAGATTGATTTTTGTTAACAAAGTCAAGAAATGTTTTTTTTTATTTTAACTTTATAAAAAACATTAAACAATCTATATGTAATAAAACAATAAAAACCATTGGATTGGTTATGTTCCATATTCTGGGTCATAAGTATTGCAGATAAATTCCTTTATATAGAATATAAACCAATGGAAAAGTGATATCATTTGCCTATTACAGTTATTGACATTTTTTGAGATGGAAGTGTGTATTATTTTACTCTAGTAATATTTAAAAACGATTGTATTTTATGTTTTATATATATATATATTCACATTGAGAATTACTTTATGTTTATAAGTGTGTCTACATACTATATATGCATGATGAACTACAAAATTAAAATAAGAACTTTCCAAGTTTTTACTGAACAGTTTTTTAAACCCAGAATAACTGAAAAAGTGGATATGAGGATCACAGACGAAAGAGAAGTATTAATTTTTTAAATAATAACTATATAACAATTTTCTTGTGGTTTAATATTGGTTTAGTGGATAACCAGTTGTAGAAGATATATACTTACAATCAATGCCTCTACACAAGCAGAAATGTAAGTTTAATTTCTAAACTATACCTTTGCATATAGCAATCACTTTTACTATTATGTTAAATAGAAATGCTCATGTGATTTTTTACTCTTTCTGCTGTCATTTAATGGCTAGGATGAGCATAAAAATTGGAGAGGGGTGTGCATTTTCATATTTTTTTTAATAATAACTGGGTGACAATTTATATGTTGGGTATTGGGAGGTGATTAATTCATTACTTTTAAATGATCAATTATGTACTCTTTTATTATAACTTTCAGTACATAAAAACCATATCTCATCTGTTCAATTTTTATTTTATATCGGATTTCATTGAATAAAAGTCTAAGTTCAAAATAAGAAAAACAAATTTTCACATCTAAGAATTATTATTATTCTTTTTGTCATCACAAGATTTTTTTACATTTACTTTCACTATTTAAATTCACTCAAGTTACTCTGCTTTAGTCTATAAGAAATGTGAGTGTTCAGTAAACACAAAATGGCAGTGCAACATTCAAATACATGGATCAGTTTCTGGCTATTAGCCTTTATCAAAAAATTTCAATAGATTTTCTTTGTCTATAATCATTACTTTAGTTATTTAACATGTAAAACCAATTCTACAGATGTTTGGTTTAAAACATTAGTGCAGGATAATTAATCTATTGCATACAATGTTGAATTGACTGAAATGATATTTCTTGCTCCATTTAATTTATTCTGGCACTCTTATGGCCTGATATTATTTTAGTAATTGCTATTTGTTTAGTCATTTTTTCACCTGAGTCACAGTATTTATAAAAAATTATGAATTTATATTTGTTTTATTTTTGTGTGATAAATGTCAATCTGTAAATAAAGCTCTGAAAACAATTCTCTTCTTTCACAAAGATAATACATAGTTTTCACATTTTGATTTGTAAGAAAAATGTAATATTTGAATGAACACCAGTATAATTTATATACTTGGAAATTTAGATGTAATTATATAAGGGACTTGAAACACATACTGTCAAGTTCCCTCCAGCTATCCACTTTATATCATACAACTGATACACAAGACCACATAGTGTGAAAAAAAATAAATGATCTCCCATACATATATTGTGCTGAACCAGCACTCATTAATTGGTCCAGATCATCATTTCCCATATATATATATATATAATAAGTGGTCATTTTATATTAAGATAACAAATCTTCAAACTTTAATGGGCAGGTTCAATCTATTTCATCCTCCAACTCTTTAGCCATTTATACCATTGAGAATCTTATAATAGAATGTCCAAATCCCTTGTTCGTGTCAATATTGTTGTCATGCCCATGTCATCCAAGCTGAGCACTGATTTATATATATATTGTAATGCTAGTGAGATATATGTTATAAAACACAGACATATATATATATATATGTTACATATTTCATAATTTAAAAATATTTGATCAAATTTATTAAGAAAGGAAGAATAGTTAAAGAAATAGTTAAGTAGAATTTAAAATGAAATAAAATAAAAAGATTGCATTATATTTTCTTTTAAAAAAGAATAAAGCTTTTTATTGAGAATGGGGTAGGAAAAAGAATTAGAAATAAAATCTTAAAAACTTACTCTTCTATTTATAAATTAAAAATAAATTTAAAGAATAAATGTTCAAAAATAAATCTTAGTAAAAAAAATCTAAAATAAAAAAGATTAATTAATTAATTAAAGAAAACTTTTTGAATGCCAGTCAAAATTCCTTTTTGATAATGATATTGAAATTGAATTAATTACAAACTATGTAAGCTATCTCAATGGAATAAATGTGAAAAGATAGTAGATTAATCTAGAAAAAGATTAGCTTAAAGAAAAATATAAAAATCAATTAAAAGAAAAAACGTAAAATTTAATTTAAAAAAAAAGATTTGAAGTATGATAAAATTAAAGCTATGATAAGGAAAAGAACAATGGGAAAAAAGTATAAAAGTCACAACTGTCTATTGTTATTTATTATGGTCTTCATTCTGTTATTGATTATTCCATTTTTCATTCTGTTGTTGATGCATTACATTATTCATTGCTTAATTCATTCAGTTTTCTGGAGATTCAGAAAATCTAAGGACAGAATGGAGCCAGTCATTACCACTGCTGAACATATTACTGAAGAAGCTGCAGAACTAGCAATATGCATTACTATATTGCATTAGAAGTATTTGGGCTTCATGCCCTATGTCCTCCATGAACATTAACTGTCCTTTCCTAGAACCAATGCTTAAGTCATAAAATAGATGCTGCTACTACTCTCTGTCTTCCATTGATGAGTCACAGAATGGAAGACAAGCCCTGAAATGATTATGGAGACCAAAATCCAATCAGTTGGAATGTAACACTAATAAAAACAAAACCAAATGAATAGTATCATCTCAATATCACAAAAAACTTAGATAAATATATTTTCCATAATAATTGTCTATATATGTGTTATATATATTTTTAATGAACTTTAATGAAGGACTATTATAAATTTAACCTGAAGTAATCATTTATATTTTTCTATAAAATTTTTTATTATATTTTATTATATTACAATGCATGTGCATGAATAAATACTGTTTCTTTAATTATTATTTGGTCTATTCTCTTGTCACTGCATCACCATTTATTTAAAGAAATAAATGTTTGTATTTGTTAAGTTAATGTACTGGGTCCCCTTGATTAAGAGTAGGAGTTTGTTAAAATATTTCAAGCACTGGTTGGTGTGCCTGTCATCCAAGCATGCTAGCTATATAACATATGGTTGGCTGGTGCCTGAGTTCGATTCTCCAGACAAATAAAATACTTTAGATGACAGGGTTTTTGTTCCAGCAGTTGAGATGAGCCATGGTCAGGAAATGTGGTTGTGTTATGCATCATATGCCCAATCTAGTTATGGGTATCATTGATGGTTATGCTATCAATGGGATTCTTCCTTCTGCTTGAAGTGCCAATCTGTTCCCATGTTTTATAGATATAATTGCATAATGAAATAATAAATATAAAAGATATTGTTTAATAAATAATATTATGAAAAGATATAAAATAATAATTACCAAGAAAGTTAAGTATTAAGCACAATAATAAGCTTATTATTAAAAAAATGTTAAAACTTAGTTAAAGTCAAGAGATATAAAATGTGATATGTTAAAACTTATTAAAGTTTAGATATTAAAAGATAAAAGTAAAGTAAAGAGCAAATAATGAAAAATACTGATCAAATACCCTACAACAAAGTAAGTTATTTAGGAATCCAGTTCAATATATATGTGTGGGGGAATGATGATGATCTGGGCCAACTGATAAGTGCTGGTTCTGCATGAAATATGTATATTGGAGATCATTTATCTTTTTCACATGTTTGTGGCCATTTGTATCAGTTATATGAGATACAGCAGATAGCTGAAGGTAGCTTGAAAGTCTTTCTTCCAATCCCTTATATAATTACATATAAAACTTCAAGTATATAAATTGTATTTGTATTCAATCAACTATTACAGATTCAGTCTGTATCTCGAGCCATCCCCTCTTCTGGGTATTTAAATAGATAAGGTCTTATACATGAGGGGTCAGTGTGATTTATGGGCATGACATTAATATTGGCATCAATAAGGGATTTGGAAATCCCATCATCAGATTTTCAATGGTATGGATGGCTGAATAATTGGAGGGTAGCATAGATTAAAGCTTGTTCATTAAAGTGTGAAGACTTGCAATCTTAATATAAACTGAGCACTAACTATATATATGTATATGGGAGATGATGATCTGGATCAAGTGGTGAGTGCTGGTTCATCATGAAATATATACATTGGAGATCATTTATCTTTTTTCACATAAGGGTACTTATGTGTATTGGTAACTGAAGGGAGCTTGAAAGTCTGTGTTCAAATCCCTTATATAAACACATGTAAGAAAAATGGTAAGTTTTATTTAAATATGAAAGCTTATTTTTGCAGTGCAAATACATTTTTGTAATTTCAGTGATATTTTTATTAATGAAAAATAAAATTTATTCAATTTTCTTATGTATTAATGTTATTTTAAAAATTAAAATCATCTACATGAAAAGGAAGAAACCATAAATTACAGGATCAAAATATAAGATCTTTTTTAAAAAAAAAATTATTAAAAATTAAAAACAAACAATTTTAAATTTATTTCATTTTTTAAATATAATTACTAACATTAACTACAGAAATAATTTACATCTTTTAAAAATTAAATTCAAATTAAATGCTATATATTTACAAAATTATAACTGACATTTTAGGTTCATCATAGTTATGTTTAATCTATGGAGAAAAGGTTAACGGCACAGAGTAATCTTTCTAGAAAAGCAAAAATAAATTTAAAAAAAGAAAATATTATTGTTGCAGTTTATTTTCTTATACAAACAATTGTAATATCTATGTTACTTTCTTTTTTTTAACATTTCTTTATATGTTTTGCTATATTTACAGACTCTAATATGCTGCTCCTGCTTTTATTTTTTCCATATGTCATAGCATTGGCCGGGAGGTGAACCCGCAACAACCATCTGCAACCAACTACTTGCTTGCAAGGCTGCTGCACTGACTTCTCAGCTAACAACGCTTGACTGCTACTGCTTTTAATATGTTAAAAGATACTTTATTTCATCGCTGCGCAACAACTATTGCAACTAAGTTAGCTATATCTAAAGCTGTTGTTTTATCTAGTTTATTGTATGGAAGTGAAACTTGGGTCATCTTATAAGTATAGTATAAAGGCATTAGAAAAGTATTATTTAAGGATCCATACATTTTAAAAATGCATCAACAAGATTGTAAAAACAATCAATAAGCAGCTTGCTGGATGTAGTTTGAGTACATTATTCTAAAATCATATCTTAGCTGCACTGGACATGTAAAGACTTTCTAAAAGATTGTTTTATGGTGAACGTGAGCACTTGTTTCAAAGTAGAAATAAATCTCATCTAAGTTATAAAAAATTACCTTAAAAACATTCTAAAGAAGTGCGATATCAATTGATTCCAGTGGAAAGATATGGCAGAGAATAAAATTCAGTGGAGAACTACGATTAGACATAGAGTCGAAGTATTTCAGAAAGAAAAGTTTTTTTAAAAGACATCAACATAAAATATCAAGTAAATGGAAAAATGGAGCAACGTTGTCTATGTGTGGACGTGTTTGTTGTTTATAGATTGGTTTGTATAATCACCGAGAATTCATTTCTATAGTAGGTTTTTTCTCTTTTTCTTTTTTTGGCATTGTGATAGCCATAGTCATTTATGCGTAATTGTTTGTTTATTTATTTTTAGTTCCTAACATAATAATTATAACAGTTTTTAAAAATACTACTAATAATAACTGCAATATGAGAAAAATGTTATCTTTCAATATTACGATAAAATGTAATAGTGAAAATTTGAAATTAAACCTTGTAGTAGTTCTATTGTCAGTCCGTATTGATTTGCTGAGGTAAATGGCTAAACTCTCTGATTTGGTTTTGTAAATAATGTATATATATATATATGAATATAATCAATAGCATAATAAAAAGGAAACAAACATGAATCAGTAGGACGTAGCCTAAAACTGTTTACGCTAACTCCGAACTAAAATCTTCGGTTAATGGATTTATAAGAAACAACTTATTTATCTGCTTTGTTAAAAGTTAAATGTGTTTGAATTTTTCTCCCCATGTTGTGTGTCAATTTTAAGAAGAAAAAACCTCAAAGATATTGTTTAGAAATAACCATGTACCCACATTGAACGTTGGAAGCTTCTTTAAATTTTCAATTTTTTTTCATCACAAACTTTAAGTTGTTTGGTGAAAGTTAAAATTATTAATTTGGCTTTTATTGATCAACTAAAGTGACACTTTATTGTTTTTAAATTGTTATTTTTTTGCTTTACAGTCTAAACGTTTTTTTTTTTTTTTACTTTTTTATTCTCCCTTAAAAACATTAAACAAATTGTTGTTTCGATATTTGCAGGCAGCTGTGGACGACGGTTGTATGAAACAAAAGCTCTAAGAAACAAATCAAACTCTGGATCGATTGCATTTAAAATGCCTCTTTTAGCTGTTTTTAAAATGGTTGACCAGTAACAAAAGCTAGAAGTAAATAGTTCGAGAAAAAGACTCTTCAAATTCACATTACAACATACAAGACTAGCCATTATTGGATTTTTACATGGAACACCAATGAGTAAAACAGTTGTGATGTTTTGAAAACAAATTGACAACTAGAGGGCTCTATAACCACAGCTTTAATAATAAATACAATCACAAGTAATATACATTAAGAATAATAAATGCAGATATATATATTATAAAATAAATATATCAAGCTATTTTTGTATAAAATAATATTCAATAGTTTTATTTATTTTGAAGCAAATGTTTACATATTTAAAGTAAAAAATTATATGAAGTAAGCTTAAAATGATATTTAATTAAGATTATTGGAATCACGTCGTTAATTTTTCCCCCCAATTTACTGTCATTTACGCCTGCATACTATTCGGAAGTTCATAAAAAGTTCGCGATCCGAGCGGGATCTGTAAACCATAAGTTCCGACTTACGTAGTACAATGAATATAATGTTTTAATTATAAATAAGCAAAACAAAAGATATATTTTAATTTTAAAATCTATATTTTAAAATAATGGTTAATCCTTGTAATATCATGTTTTGTGTGATTAATCACAGTGATGGACTTAAGGGCACATGTTTCTATATTGAAACTCAGCTGCCGACCATAAACATTTGATTACACATTTTATTATAATGCTCATTTTTTACCAACAAAGCATTATCATTATAACTAAATTTTCTGGTGATAGCAATTTCTAATTAAGGAAAAAAAAAAATATCTCAATTTGGTCAAATGAATGAAATTATTACTCTCATTTTAAACATGACCATATTTTCTGAGCAACTATTAATTATCAAGAAAAAGGGCATTTTCCACCTATCAATCTAGATCCTCTACTTCTAGTCTTTCTCTTTTAAGTTTTACTATTTGAACATGCATATATAGTTTTTTTCCTTAAGACCAATGATCATATTTAATTATCTAATACTTTATAAACATGCTTCCAATATAAACACTGAGCATTGCCAATTGCTCAACAAACTTTGTGATAAATGCTTAGCCAGAGAAAGCATTTAAAATATCTCTGTCAGGAACCCCCCTCCCCCATCTCTGACCATGGTTTTATGTGTTGGCACTTCTCAGAGAGGCGCTAGGATAACTTCAGACACTAGATCTATAAATACTAACCCAAAGCCAGCATCTAGCTAAAAGCAAATGCCTTCTGGCTAAACATTTATCACAAATCTTGTTGAGTAATTGGCAATGCTCAGTGTTTATATCTTACAAGCTTAAGAGAATTGGATCATGTGATCTATGACTCTTATTTTGACTATTTATAGTCTCTACCTTAAGTCTTATGCGATGTTACATTGCTAAGACTACTAATATATGGTATTGCTGAAGATCTCTCAGCTCCATATTGCTATTTGAGTTGGATAGCTGGGTTTGATGTTATGTAGGTGTCTGAAAATTTCAGATTTTCCACTCAATAGATAACTTTTTGATAAATGCTGGCTTTGGGTTGGTATTTTTAGATCTAGTGTCTGAAGTTACTCTAGTGCCTCTCTGAGGAGTGCCAAAGCACAAAACCATGATCAGTGGTTTGGGGGGGGGGTTCCTGACAGAGATATTTTAAATGCTTTCTTTGGCTAAGCATTTATCACAAAGCTTGTTGAGCAATTGGCAATGCTCAGTGTTTATATCTTACAATTTAAGATAATTGGGTCATGTGATCTATGACTCTTATTATGCTTCTAATATGTCTTTCATAATCAACAACCTATATGTATGTACTGGATACATTTCGTTTGCTATAATTTTTCAAAAAAAATTTTTTTTTCATTTACTCTTTTTTAAAGTCCTTTACATTGCCAACTGTATTCTTTTAATTTTTATTTTATATTATTTGAATTCGCATTTTTGAAGGTTTTCAATTTTTTATTTTCCATTTCTCTAATTTATCATCAACGTTTATGTATATATAAAACTGTATTTCAGAATAAATCTTTTTATTTGACCCACAGTTCAAATTCAGATAGAATCAAAAATTCATTTTAATATCTAAACAAGTTCAAAGTGAGTTCAGCAGTCTGTTAAATATTCATTCCATAGTTAAATCTATTGAACATCAAATACTAGACAAAATGGATATATAATTTTAGCCAAGAAGCAATGTACAGATTATAAAAATGAAACTATTATTTTAAACTGTGAGGTCAAGGTTTATAGATATGTGCCTTAATTGCATGGCTTATTTTTAACTTTTTTTAAATTTAACTTTAATATGTCATCAAATAATCTCTTTCCTTATCAATAATCTGTCAATTAATAATATTACTTTCCATTTTAAATATTAATCAACTATGCAATTTAGCAGTTGAAGTTAAGATATATAAATAAAAATTCTGAAGAAGATTGTTGGGGCAATTGAAACTGTAAAAGAGGGTGGTAAATAAAGCATTGTGTAATAGTAGTAAAGTGCATGGATGATTTAATATTATATGATATATATTCAATGATTTTAAAGAAATAGTAGCTCAGAGATTTTGAAAGAAAAAAGTCATGAATGTAAAGAAATTTTATCAGAAATTATGTCTGGGATTTATTTTACAATAGGTATCTAATGTTAATTATGAAAATGCTTTTATATAATCTTCATCATTATTATTAACATTCATAAATAATTGAGGCACTTTTAACTCCAGAAGAAAAAAAAGAAAAAATATCAAAATTAAAAAAAAAAAACAAGCAAAGAAAAATAATATGTGGTTATACATGTTAATGTGGAGAGATAATCAACAGTATTAAGAAGTTTACATTAATGTGAGTAAGGACAATAAAGTAAAAGTAAATGGAAAGAGAATGAGAGCAAAACAGAATGACATAAAAGAAAAGCAAATTTTGGAGTGAGTACAAAAGGTAAATTGCACTAAAAGCCTGATAATTGTATAAAGAATATTTAGATACTATAAAAACAGGCTATTTTATAAATGATGTAATATTTGTTTAATTTTTTAAAAAAATTATCTGGCATATTGTATGCATATTTATATGCTGGTGATTCCCTTTGTAGAAAATGTGTGCACACCCAAATTAAAAACTTACCTGATTTGATTATTTTATTAAAGATTGAACTTTACGTAAAATATCTAAGGATTAATTCAATTTTTATAATGACTGGCTTTAGTTTTAAACAAATCAGGAGAATAAATAGTTTTGAGAAGCCAATTGGATTATTGGATGAGAAGCATCAAAGGTGAGTAAGTTTATTACCTTTAAAAAATTCAGTTAATTAGAAATATATAATTAAAGAGAAAGGATTTACTCTTTTAATATATGCACTGTACTGATCTTATAATAGCTCAATAATGTCATGCTAAATACTGAGAATAATTTCAAATACAAGATAGAAACATTTGAAAAGATAACAGTTGGTTGTCTTATCTTTAAACCTACATTCTAATTATATAAGTCAATCTGAAGTATTTTAGTTTGAAAGCATGAAAATGTTTCTTTATTGACTATTATATCCATTATTTTCTTTCAATATTAACATTCACAAAATTTTTCAATTTACTACATGTTAATATTATGAATTCTTGGATACTATGAAATATTCAAATTTATTTGCTAAACACAGAGATCATATGTAATTAAGGAGAAAGGATTTTCACTTTTAATTATGTGTTGCACTGATCTTATAATAGCTCAACGATGTCATGATGAAAACTGAGAATACTCTCAAACACAAGATAGACTTGTGAAAGATAAGAGCAGACATCTTATTTTTAACCTGTTCTAATTATATAGGCCAATCTGAAGCATCTTAGTTTGAAAGCATGAAAATTTTCTCTATTGACTTTTACATCTATTATTTCTTTCACATATTAGTCTTCATGCTTTCAAATGAAGATGCTTCAGATTGGCCTATATAATTAAAATGTAGGTCTAAAGATAAGATAACCACTCATCATTTCAAAACTCTCTATCTTGTGTTTGGGTTTGAAAGTATCTTCAGTACTCAACATGACATCATTGAGCTAATATAAGATCCACACAGCACATGTAATAAAAGTGTAAATCCTTTCTCTTTTAATTACATATTATTTCTGTGCTTAGCAAATAAAGTTGAATATTAAATATTATTTAACTAAGTGAAATTTTTAAAAACAAAATTTAATTGAAAATGTATAATTGATCTGGCATAAGTCTTAAACTATAAAAGAAATAGATTAAATTTTAAAAAAAAAAATTTTTTGGAGTAACAAAGTCTTGGGCAAACGATCTTGCTAAATTCATGAGGAAAGAGCAATGTCTAAAATAAAATTAACTAACAATATATATTGGATAACAGACATTTAAGACCAGTTTTGATGCAGTGATACTCTATGTAGAAGTTTTATTGTCATAGACTATTAGATTTATCAGAATTTTTTAAAAAAGGTGAACTATACCATTCATTTAATATGATGATATGTGTCACAAACAAGCATAATATGTTTAATCTTTGTTTGGAATTTTCCAGCAAAAAATGAGTTTTAACATTTACTCCAATGTAAGTAGTTAATTTTTTTCATATAATTTCATATTGGTTTTTTTTTTTCATTAATTTAGAAATAAACAAATTATTAATAGAATTTAAAATATTAGATTAATAGAATTTAACTTGAGTATTTTGTAATTTTAACACAAGTCATTTATTGAAAATTTTGACTTTTTTTAAACAATATTTTGGATGTTAATATATTTATCATGATTTTTAAATAAGTACTTGATTTATTACTTAAGTATTATTTTATAAAGATGGGAATAGTTTGTTTGTGGACTTAACTTAATATTTTATATCTACTAGTCATTACTCAATGAAATTTTGTTTATTTGATGATAAAAGTGTGCTTTGTAAATGGTAGTTTAGCAGACAGATTTATGGCCCAAGAATCAATATATGGAATTGTTGTGACTGGATTTTAGGGTTTGTTCTATACTATTGTTCATAATCAAAAAGTTTTTTGACTAATGAATTATGTATAGAAATATCAACTGTAACAGTTTAATGAGAGAAATCCAGATTTTTTTTATTATTGAAAGTTGATAGGGCAGCAATATATTTTTTTGCAATTCAGAAGGACTAATTAGTTTTGATGCTATTTATATAGTCATGATAGTATCTATTGGAGTTGACTAATCTCACAAAATTTGAGGTGTCTCATTATACATTTTAGAATATAAATTAGTCTGTTAATAGTGTGATATCAAATTTTCTTGTTCTGGCTATGTGACTTACTTGACAACCTATAGATATAATAAAGTGACATCTGATCTGTTATCATAATTGCATGAGTAAAATATGGTAGTGCTAGACTTAATAAATAGTAATGTTCAGATAAAGATTAGATATTGTTACACATTTTAAGTATCAATAATTTAATCTCTTTTCTAAATGACTATGTAATATCCTCATTATCAAATATAAGACTGATGTAAAATTTAAGTGTGAGATAGAAAATATAAGATTGGTTTGGCATATTAAGAACACACTTTGAATGTGATATAGTATAGTTTTAATATACATTTTTTTGAAAGATTTTTAATAATCAAGATTACATTAATGATATCAGTATCAGTGATTTATTTATTTGTAATTTATATTAATATTTTATTATGTTAACAAAAGCAAAACTCTCCATACAGTAGTACCACCCTGTGCCAAACAGAGTAATCAATGGATGCCAGAAGGCTTATGCATAAAATCCCTATCTAGTGCCTACTCATCCAATATCCCCATACTAGTTTCTGGCTTGTGGCCTTCATCAGTGAGGAGCCTTGGATCTGAGAGCAACCCTCCAGCAGCCACCTCCTCACTGATGATGGCCACAAGCCAGAAACTAGTCTGGGGATATTGGATGAGTAGGCACTAGATAAGGATTTTATGCACAAGCCTTCTGGCATCCATTGATTACTCTGTTTGGCACAGGGTGGCACTACTGTATGAGTTTTGCCTTTGTTTACAACAATTATGTGCTAGTATAGAGATGGTGATCATGTGATTTTATTTTGTTATTGTTATAAAACATTTATATTTAGGTACTAATAGTTTAGTCTAGATGTACATTTTGGTATGATTTTAATAGATAATGTTTATTTATTAGTTGTGCATCTTAATGAAGATTAGTTTCTAGTCTTTTTCTTGTTGCATCTATCTTAAAACATATGGCAATCCTAAATGGATTGAACTTTCTTCTCATCAGTGAATGTTTGCATGCTCTGAATAATAAATAACTATAACAACTGATTGTAATTTTAATTAAGATATTTAAATGTATATCAAATGCAAGCCAAGATAAGCGTTTCCTGATACTTTAATTAAATTAACTGTTAACCTTGTAATGAACAGAATCAATGCTCATTTCTTTGATGTTTAAATGCCATTTGACACTCTAAACACTTCATCATATATTGATAAATTATTTTAATTAATTATAATGGATAATACAAAATTAAAAAATTGTTAATGATATTCATTTTGCTTGTTTATAAGAATGCTAACTTCTAATGAGTAGATGTTTTATTATTGTTATTATTTTAGAACAATTCATTCACTTTTTATTTATAAAATCATTAATATATATATATTTTAATCACCTCTATTATTTGTTTATTTTTTCAATATGATATAATCAGACTTAAATTGAGAAATTGAAAAAGCAAATCGCATCCTCGAACTTGTTTTATAAAATATATCAAGAATCGCCTTAAAAGCTGTTGATTAATATCAAGCAGATGGTTTTACTTGTACCAAATGAAGGATAGCTTAAACCCTTAATATGGGGTAATTTGTTATTAATTTATTTTATTAAAAAATATAATAGTAAAAAAACTAAGAAGAATATCAGCTGCTCATGGATAATAAATTTACTGTGTCAAAAAGATTTAACTTCAAATTTTAAAGTGTCTCCATTTTTAACATTTATTATAAATTGATTTATAATTCTATTATATATATTAAAATGGGATTGTTTTATGAAGGAAAGATTGATGTATAGTTTTTAAGATTATTCTATGTAAGTGATTGCTTATTCTTGTAAAAGTACTAATGTTTTAGTCCGATTTCATGTGTCATGATCTAGATATATTCAAATCAGTTGATGATATCTAAATGCACAGAAAACAGAAACACATACATGCGCATATATATTACAATATTGTGTTGAGGGTAATTGCATAACCAGAATTAAATTTAATTAGTTTAATTAATATGTTGAATTTTTTATATTTACAACAAGTCTTATGCATTCGAGACCTACAAACTTCTTACAGGGTGCATGTTTACTCTTCAAGACATACAAAAATTATAATTAAAGAATTTAAATCTTAATTATATACTGAAGTAAAATTAAACTGACTTCCAAAAACAATTTTAACCACGTCAGCATGATTTTTGTGACTATCAAAATATAATTTGCATTACTACTTTTTTATTTACCTTCTCATTGTGTGGGTTTGCTTATTATTTAAAAATATAAATAGCTATTATCCAAATTGAATTTGCCAACATGTTAACGACATAAAACCAGACATTGATTTGCAATAAGAAAATTAAATTCTTATAGATTTTTAGCATGAGAAGTCAATTAATGTTCTGACATAACCAAAAACAATTTTTTTTTTTTTCGGAATGGGATGGAGATTCAGGATTATCAAATAAAGATTCTTATTTGCATTAACTTATATTATTATTGATGTCGATATTTAATGACTATTGACTTCTTATATTGATATAAATACTTTTTATACAGAACTATAATAATATTAATTATTTAAAGTCTTTTTAGACATTCACATTTAGGAATAAGTATAAAAATTCCTACGATCAATGCAAGTTATATTTAAAAAAACAATAAACGATCTAAAATACAAATTTAGATGGATAACAGTATTGGTGTTATCATTTATTAGATATCTATGTTCAGAAATTTGGAAATGTATGTCCAATCTTTTTTTATTTATATATACAACTATATATTTATTCCAAGATGCAAATTATATATAAATACTGAAATGGTTTTCAAATTGCAAGATTAGTTTAAATATTTGGACCTAAGAAAAGTATATCTGTTTGTGGTCATTTTTTTTAAACCGTGGTGACAATTAAAAAGACATAATATGGCAGATGAGTTAATTAAACAGGGAGAGAAGCTTAGATATTTAATGTAAGTTAATAGTAATAACATTAGATGCTTATAAATAGGGTCCAGCTAAGCATTTAAAAATGGAAATAAATTATAACCAGAGAAATTTTATATAAGTTATATGATAAATCTTAGTAATTTGAATATAATATACATCTTCTAAACTAGTCACTTTGCACTAAAAAAGGAATAGATGCTTGTTGTTGTAAAGGTGTGTGGATTCATGAGTGCACAAATATTGAAATTATTTGAGACTACACAATAAGTTTATAGTTAAAAATTTGAATTTCATTTATAATGATGAAATTCTAAAACAATGTAAATAAAGATAAATTTTTAAAGTTAAAAATGAATGCAGAATAACGAATGACACCTATAAAATAACATCTAAAGACTTAAACTACCCATTTTATATATTAATATTATATAATTTTTATTTTAAACTTCATTATTTAAGTTTATATTGCTTAATATTGAAAGTAGCTTTCATGTCGAATGAGAAAAAAAGTTAGGCAATAATGGAATTTTTAGAAATAAATATTCACTTTTAAAACTTTAGTACTTTAAAGTTAAAATTTCATTAAAAATCTTTCTCAAATGTGCACAATGCTGAATACTTTATTTGCTAAATATCAATATGGAAATATATATCTGGCTAGAGCAGGGGTGGGCAATTGTTTTGGCTTGGGGGCCACATAGGTTGGTGGAGGGCCGCATCGGGGGCCACTTTGTGGAAGCGAAGATTAACGGAGGGCCGCATCTTTTTTCATGACACAATAAACACACTGCTTTATTCCCTGTAATACCAAAGAAATATTTGTTTGTCCATTCTTCATTAAACACATGACATTCATTACCAATTTTACATTTTTTTGGAGCATTCATGGTTTCACAAAAGTTGGAAATATATATATTTGCTAATGCAAAGACAAAATTGAAATAAATCAGATCAACTGGAAAATCACTGCACATCGTATCTACACTGCGCATGCATATTGATGTGGCCATTTTAGTGGAAAATATGAGATGAATATTCAGTCATGCAACAGGAAGGAAATCTCAGTCCAAGGTGGATTTTTCAGATTGTCTTGGAGGGCTGCATAAAAAGTCTTAGTGGGCTGCATGTGGCCCTCGGGCCACTATTTGCCCACCCCTGGGCTAGAGAATGATTAACTAAATCAAATGGATTCTTCTGTATAGTTTAAGTCTACCATTTTCTATCTTTAAAATATTAAGACTCCCAAGGGAATATATTTGTTAAAATTATAATAAATATCATGGATTCTACAGAAAATAATTTGTTTGGATAATTTTTTGTACTTAATTCCATATTTACTGCAAACTATCAGAGAACACATACTTTTTGATGCATCTATATCCATGTGCTTGTAAAAGTGTATTGACTGAATCATTAATTAAGAATTATTCCTACTATCAATCAACTGTTAAATTATTTACATTTGTAAACCAATGTTTGAATATAAAGACAATAATAAGAATACTAAGGTTTGTATGAAAAATAAATGTAAAGTGTCAGCAAACTCACATCCATTGATAACATTAAGTTAACTATACTGAAATAAGTTGCTATGTTTTCAGGTAATAATTGGATACCAATACGAAGAACATCACCAATTTTAAATATATTAACACAAGTTAAACAATTTATCTAACAATAATAAAATCGAATAAGTATGAAATAAATATTTTGGAATTTCATAAGAAATAAATACAGTTTATTATTAATCTTCTAGTTACAGCTAGATATTATAAGCAACATTGTGTCTTTTATTTACAAAGTCTTTTACACATGAGTGCTTGTTACTGTTATATATATGGGTGTGTATGCTTTTTAGAACAATTAAGATTTCTGGCAATTCAATATTTTGCTTTTGTTGCAATCTGTTATTAAAAGTAAAACGGATCATAATCTCTCCAAGTTTTTTCTTTACTTAGCAAACACACTTTTCATACACTAATTTGCCATATCTTTACCAATTCTAGTTTTAGACTGGGATTATTAAATTATTTATATTATACTTGAAAATTATTAATATTAGCATATATATACTTTTCTGGAGTGTATTAAAATTAACATAATTCATTCAGGTACAATCTGTAAATATTTATATAATTAAGAAATCCATTTTATTTACAATCTATAAAATATATACACAGACATTCTATAAGTAAATTTCACTGGGAACAAACAGTAATTTTATTTACTTGTATATAGCCTTACTTTTTAAAAATAGATAGTCTAAATGCTACATTTTAACATAATAGTATGGATAATATCATAAAAGAATTGAACGTTCTAATACCAAAAGTGTATGCTTAAGAGCTGATAGTAAAATTTTTATACACACAATCAGTTGCTGTATTCTAAATTCAGTCAACATACATAAATATGTATGGTTAATAATATGACACGAATAAACCCAATAAATATTAACCTTACTCTATTTCATATGAAAATGTACAACACTATAAAAGAATATGCACTACAAATATAACTTAAATCTATGGCTGTCAAATTTAAGACCTAACAATAATATAGATAATATATTTTTGATTTATTATACTTATAAACAATATCTACCTATTTTCATAATAAATAATTTTAGTTGTTAAACCAAATCAAAATTGTCAACTTTATATAAAACTTAATAAACTTTTCGTATCATTATGAGTTTTCATATATTAATTTTATTTGGTTATAATGTTAATAAAATCTTATTTTTAATTAAAAGTATCTGGAACATATTTATTGATCTGAATACTCTAATAGTTCTCAAAGCTATGTAAAGGAAAAATAGCATATTAGTTTTAAATCCAAGAAAAAGCAAGATGCATATGAACCATAGCAGAACCATAATAAATGAGTATTTTATTTTTATAATGTGATGAAAGACACATAATGGTATTGCTAATTTATTTTATTTATTAGTAGTTTTAATATACTTCTCATGCATATATATATATATTATGACCAAAATTTTACATTGAATTTAAATGAAGATTGATAATGAGCACACATGAAGGGCCTTACCACTTTTTAAGGCTATTTCTGGCAATGTTAGTCAGACAACAGTAATATTTGCTGCTCATTATAGTTCACTCATATATATATATTACTATCACATATATATTAATCTAATTACACCCAGGTCTCATTTTATGTGGATTTTTTAATGTGATTTTGAAGTTATGCGATTCATGTTTCTTCTTAATATCTTTGTATGCATTTTTTTTTTTATGCGATAAAAATTATTAGATCAGAAGTCAAGCTTCGATAATGTGCTATTACTTTAAATATTATAAATTTTGTGCACTCATGCATCATATTTAAAGTAATAGCACATTATCAGAGTTTGACTTCCATCTAATAATTTCAATATTTTCAGCACTTTATAATAGTACTGTAATACATTTTATGCAGTAAAGAAGTTCATAATTCACTTAAAATAGGATTACCCCATTTTATATACACACATTAAATTTTACAAGATTATAATGTAAATCTGTTCAAATGTTATAGATGCCTATACTATACTATGCATGTTGTTTTTGCATTTTAAATCACATTCTATTTTTGCTTTTTAAAAAAAGAGTATATAATCAATTAATCATTTAGTGTCTGCAATTTCATTTTTAAATGGTGAGTAACAGTTGCGGGCACAATTAAATTTTACAATTAAAAATTAAAATCTGATTTTTAATTGTAATTAACAATTTAAAAATTATGTAACATGATCTGAAATTAATGTGATGTAAAACAATGAAATTTGATTTTTAAACAGAATTGAAAATAAAAAATTAAAGACAAAAATAAGAATTTAATTTTTAATTATTTTAATTAAATTTTGCCCAACAGTGGTGATCATAAGTCTAAGTTCTTATTTTTATTTTAAACTTTTTGTTTATCCTAATGGAGAGGAAAAAACACCCAAGAAAATTAATTTCTTTGGAAACAAAAATTTCAATTTTAGATCACTTAGTGAAATGGGAAGGATCAACAGCGATTGGAAAACATTTTAGTTTGGGTAGTAATATCATGTAGTTTGAATTTTAAATGAAAGAATACACTAAGTTCTGCATATTGTTTACATATGTATATATGCACATTGGTAATGATATGAGTATTATCAATATCACAATGTGTAATAGATCAGAATCTGTAATTATGAAAATTTAAACAGACACATATTACAAACATATGAGTTCTAATTATAATACTATTAATCAACATGTCATGTGCATCCCTGCAATGACGAGCTGTAATCACAATTAATAATAAAACATGTACTGACATAGCCTTATGCATGTTGTTTAATAGTTAGAATATACATAAAGCATACTCACAACCTAGAATATGAGATTGGATGAAGAAAATGGAAATATTTCCCGGTTACAAGTAAATTTAATTTTTTTTAAACAACCAAAATAATATTACAACCTAGGAAAGTCTATGCAATTGGTTAATAAATATGTACTTAAGTTCTCAATTAGAAGATAACAATCCCAATTTAATCAAAATTAGTTATATAAATACTGATGCATTGATTTTAAGAACTAAAATATGATTATCATATAATACTGTTTTTACACTGCTATGAGATATGACATATTTTTATGATTATTAAGCTTATGATTTATCTTTAATTAACTGATTTCATAGAATATATATATTTACAAAGCAATGATTGTTTAGCCTTTCATTAACCTTATGCAAATCAAGGCTATTTGACCTTTTACTTACCCGAATAATAAAAGTTATTTTTTAAATGCATGTGAGTGAAAGAGGATGATTTAACTTTCTATGCTAGTGATAGCTATACATGGTGAGATGAGTTAGGAGATGCATTAATAAAAACCAAAATACATTAAAACATATATATATAATTCTAATTTATGGACACATGCACTAACATTGATAATTATCACATGTCCTGCAGTAATTACTTTTGATGAGCCAAATCAGATTGCTTACATTTAAACTAAAATTAGTATCAAAAATAATTTAAATAAATAGATTAAAAAATCATACATAATAAATGTAAAATATTGTTTACGTTTATGTATAGATTGCTGAAATGAATATCATTCTGTAGATTGTAGTATATTTAATTTTTTCAGAAATTATGAATTGTTTGTAAATTAATATACACTGGCTTCAGTAAAATTTATAAGTAATAAATTTACTCAATAAGGTATTATAATTTAAAACAATATATTATTTAATGATAATAGGTTTATTACATATTCCTCGCTTCTAAAAATAATTTTCAATTACGAACACTGAAATTTTCTTGCTAGGAGTATGGTCAAAGTATAACTTTAAAATATATCATAATCAGTTTATCTACCTGCATGGAATCAGTTCATATTCTTATTTGTTTTGATTTTTATTTCTTACTTTTTAGAATCTATTCAATATATATATATTCATAATCTATTATTATAAAGTGCTGAAAATTTTGAAATTATTAAAGTGGAAGCCAACCTCCAATAATGTGCTATTTTTTAAAATATTATAAATCTCTGTGCACTCACCCACCAGTAAGCATTTAAAAAAACTTAAGGGAGTAACTTAAGTTTAGAGTGTATTTGTATATACATCAACTCTCATTGACCATGCTTTAATCGGGGCTGTATATTGCATTGAACAGGACAAAGACAGTGTCTCATTTTTAACCACATACAGTTAGACTTATACAACTTATAAATGTAAATCTATTATTATAAAGCACTGAAAATTTTGAAATTATTAAAGTGGAAGTCAACCTCTGATAAAGTACTATTTCTTAAATATTATAAATCTCCCACACTCTCCCACCAGTAAGAGTTTAAAAAACTTAAGTGAATCATTCAAGTTTAAAGTGTATTTATATATACACCGACTGTCATTGGCCATGCTTAAATCAGGGCTTGAGTCTATTGTGTGCCTGATGTTATAATCAAATATTGCATTCAACAAATTTAGTTAACCTATTGAAGAGAAAGACAGTGTCTCATTTTTAACCACTTATGATTAGATTTATAGGTTAACTAAAATTGTTCAATTCAATATTTGATTATAACAACAGGCACACAATACATTCAACCCATAATTTAAGCAAGGACTGTGAGAGTTGGTGTAAATACAAATACACTCTAAACTTAAGTGATTCACTTAAGTTTTTTAAACTCTTATTGGTGGGCAAGTGCATGGAGATTTAAAATATTTAAGAAATATCACATTATCGGAGGTTGACTTCCGCTTTAATAATACATTTATAATGTAATCTTATTTAATCTTTCAATCAACATATGTTATTGCAAATTCTATTCTGAGTCTAAAAGGTTTATTCCAAACTCTGGATGTCATTTTGCCATGTTGAAAGAGTCAGGATTCCACATTAAAATCTTGAAATGAAATAACTGTTTAATTTCAACCATTCAACTAATTTACAAATTATCTTTGATGAGACAGGTGTGAAAATTTCACATCATTTTTCTAAATTATTGCCTTCATGATATCTAGATATTGAAACAGGATTTCCAGTAAAATGCAATTATTTTTTTCAGAGTTTAGTTACAAAATTTCTTTTTCATTTTTTTTCTCAATATATTTTTTATTTTAATTTACTGCTTTCTTCACTCTTCACAACAAAACACATATCTTCTCAAAAGCAACATAGTTTTTAGATATTTTACAAAATTCTGATTCAACAGAGTATTTGACTTATGAAGTTTTTCATTCGCATATTTATAATTGCACTACAGATTTTGCACTTTGTGCTTTGTAACTACAAATCTAAGTATGGAAAATATTGATTGAAGCAATTTCTAGAAAGTGTCCTATTAAAAAAAATCTTAAATCACTACTCTCACATCCATGACTTCTCACTGATGAAAGCCACTAGCTAGAAACCATTCTGGGGATTTTGCATGAGTAGGTACTAAGATAATGATTTTATGCACAAACTTTCCTGCATCCATTGATTATTCTGTGTTGTCCTGAGGAATGCTACTGTATGGAAAGTTTAGTCTCTGTGTAAAATGAATCTTTGAATATTACTCAAAAAATATAAAAACATAAAATATTGCTGAAAAATTTGTACTTATATATTATTGATAAAAAAAACCTGAAATTTAAAAAAATAATAGACAAAAATAAATTAATTATATGGATCATCACACTAATGCTAAAAGGTAGAAAGGATATCTTCCCAAGCTAAAGAAGATATTGAGTTGTGCTAAAATCAAAATTATTGGGATTTATAGCCATAGCCAAAATATATTTAGAACAGGAAATAATTACGTAACAATGAAATTTTGTAATTGTTGTTTAGTTCCTTATTAAAACAAAATGTTTCATGTAAGACATAAATATATTTATAAAAACACCTATAGGTAAATTTCAAAATGTAAATGAACAAAATAATATGAGAGTTCACTTATTTGATCTATGTATTTAAACTTAAAAAAGTTCATAACTGTTAAGAATTTAAGTAGAATTCTGCATAAAAGTATATTTATTTGTGTCAAATAATAGTTTTCTGGTAAATCTTAATTGTCAGAAGCCATGATATAATTAAACAGATTGTGATTTACATCCAGATGCGATTTGTGGTATAAAAATCTATAAATATCAAATATTTAATTTCAAGTATTAAATTTATATGTAATGTCTTGAATATGTAATTGATATAATTCGTAAAGATAATTTATATTATCATTACGGAGTGTAATTAATTATTATTAAAAATATTTTTAAAATTATTAATTCAATTCTTAATGACAAATTTTTGATAAAATAAATGTCAAGAATATTTGAGTCCAATATTATCAAAGAAAAAACTTATTTTTGTCAAAAATTTGATTTAGAAATAATAAGTTATTAGAATAGTAATTGGTTCAAAGATGAGCGAGAAAGGAAAACAGTAAGGACAATAAGAATAAGTGATGGTAGAAACTTCAAAATATGATAGAATATGATGTGTTTTATATACATAGTACTTATTATTATTATTACTATTTTTATTTTTAGTATTATTATTATTACTCCAATTAATATTATTGTTGTTGAAATAATAATAATAATAATAATAATAATAATAATTATTATTATTATTATTATTATTATTATTATTATTATTATTATTATTATTATTATTATTATTATAAGATTGTTTTTTAAATAATATTAATGCATTTTAATTACATAGATGATACTATGGCATATTGGTATTTAAAATACTTAAATTGAAACACTAAGGTGCCTTGAAGGCTGCAAATGTAAGGATGGTCATACATAAGCATATTCCAGAATTCTAAAGCATCAGAATTAAAAGCTATGATATCAAATAATGTACAGGGATAGTTATTTCAAATTCTTATATTGGTAAATTTATCACCTTGTACTTCTACAAGAAGTATACTCATGTCTGCAATATTTATTCATCTAAATACGTTTTCCTTCCATTTATTCTGGTAGTTGGTTGGCCATTATAGCATATATATGATGTCAGTTATATGTTAACTGGAGAAATACTTATTCTTTAGCAAGAACAATATATAACAAACAAAGCATGCTTCATTTTCTTAGTTTCTTTTATATAAGCATATGATTTTAAAATTAGCCTAAATATTATGTAAAAAAGGAAAAGTCACTACTATATGTGTAAAAATGCAATGCTTCTCACTGATAAAAGACAGTAGCCCTTGGCTCAGGAATAAATGTTATTTGAATTCTCAAGATTTAGAATAAAATACAGAATATATAATCATCTAGTAATAGATGTTGAATGTTCGCATAAATTTATTTGAAGATCTCTATTTAGCACTTCAAAAAGTCATACAAATTCCAATTTTTTTATCTATTAAGCAAAAAGAAAAGCATTCTATGTAAAATATCTTTTAATCACACACCACATACTTAAAAGACATTTTAACACTTGATATGCATATTATTAACAACAATACTAATTACCACATATTCTACAAACATTGATAATATTAAGGACAACTTTAATTATTGCATCTTTAATGCAGAGCACTCTGGGTAATAGTGTTCAACATCAAAATGCATTAATTAAGTTTGTATTTAATATTTTAATTGTTTCTCTAAATATATAGCATTGATATTCCTTATATTATATTTTGGTGATGATGTTATCAAAATTAAGTACACCAATATAGAGTATTGGGTGTTTTTAATGTGACTATTAGTACTAGTATTGAATGTTTCTACTTAAAACATTCATGTTTCTTCTATTATAAATGTGTTTGTTGAAAGTTTAAATATTAAAAGTTTGTTATTTATGAATTAAGTTGTAATGGTAATTTGTATATATGGATGATTATTTATATTTGTATATTTGAAATCTATTATCAGATGAGTAATGTAATTTGTACATCATAATACAATATTGAAAAAGAAAAAAAAAACAAAAACAAAATAGAAACATATTGAAAGTATAATAACACTGCAACTTAGAGATTTCTTTATTAATAACTTATTTTCATAGGGAATTGTAAACAGTTATCATTGAATAGTTTCTGAATTTTTTTTTTCACTTTAATATAATAAAATATGACAAGAAATCAATTTTTTTAATGTAAAAAATAAAAATAATAGTATATTGTTTTGGATATAAAAAGACAATTTAAAAATAATCATTTGTCATGTAACTAAATAATTTTGTATAATGTTTTATAAACTAACAAAGGCATAATAGTTAAACCATGTATCTATTATTACCATATTCTGGATTCAAATCTGGATTGAGTCAGCCTTGAATTTTTATCAGGTCACAATCAGGCTTAAAATTTTTCATTTAGGTAGATATCACCTAGCCAAACAACTATTCTTAAAATAACAGCCAATAAAATCTGAAGTGATCAGATAAGTGTTAATCCATTGACCATTGTATGATAATAACATAACACAGCAAACATTACTGACTGAGGAAGTACCATGTTTGTGCATGCTCTAAATAGTGATACATATTTCACTATGTAAAATTTTTATAAGGTTTTTATTGGTAATAAACAAACATGTGATTTTTTGTAAAATTCAGTCTATAGGTGGAGCTCTTACTGGAAAGTCATCCTCCTCACAGCTTGCACAGAATGGCTCTGAAAGGTTGGTTGTGCAGCAGTGGGGTGCCTTTTATATTTATTTGGCCCTTTAAAGGCCTTATTTTGCTGCTAATGTTTTCTTTCATTCACTAAATCTCAGTTTAGTGCATTTTTAACCTAATTTCCCATTTCCTCTTACACTCTTAGATATTTTTCTTACTTCCATTCCCTGTCCCACTCAGAACTTGTTTATAAAGTTTCTTGTGTGTTGTTCCAGTTACTTAGGCCATTGTAAACAATCTTTTTTAGACCCCCCCTCTCCTCTGGGATAACTAACTGCCTAAAATTCCATTCAATTCTCTCATTACTCAGCTAAAATTATTAATAACAAGTTTTCCAGTGGTTTTTTTTTTTTGATTTTACATCAATATATTTAATTTTTCCATTTCAAATTTGTTTTTTTTCATATCACTTTTCATTCTTTCAATTGGTTTAAAGATGGCCACTGCCTCTAGTGGAAAAAACCTGCAGAGTCCTAAACTACATTAGAACTAAAACCTGCAAAATTACCCAAATTTTATCCAAATCGAATTTCAAACAAAACTTAACCAAAAACATCATTACCAAAGAACTTATTTCAAAGTCTCCATCTCCTTGCACTCTGGACTTTCCTCCCTTTCAGCTGTAGTTTGCTCTATCAAAGGTAAAAAGCAAGTAAAAAAATACCAACATGACCAATCATAATGGCATTCTGAGTACAATTGGGAAAACTAAAATTACTCATTTACAAAGGACAATAATCAGCCTGTTGCATCTAAGCATAACTCAAGAAACATCCTCTCTCATCCCTGAAATCTGTAAAGACTTAACATATAGCAATTCCCTCAAAGTTAATGTCACATATGGATCTTTCTATTAATCCACCAGGGCAAAATTTCATTTTGCCATTTAGTCATCTCTTTGTAAACCTTTTTAACTGTTGTGTATTTTGTCTTTTTGATGAATAAAAGCTTTCATCACTGAGAAAGAAAAAAAAATTAAACATTAATTGCATCTATGTACCAAAGTATTCAAAAATAGGCTAATTTCTAGGATTCATTTTTTATAAAACTAATAAAAACATGAAATTAATATATTTTACTTAGAAAATAAACCTGAACACAATATCTTTAATGAGAAATTTTATAAGCGAGTATGGCAAACAGCTTAAATAAAGCAAAGCAAAACCATAAAAATAATATGTTTGAAAACATGAAAATAATATAATTTGTTTAAAAAGCAAACAAAAAAATAATATTTTAATGAGAAAACAATGGTTGAAAAGCAAATATTGTAGATAAATGTGCTGAATGGAAACATTATGCAAGAAATTTTAAATTAGCAATGACAACAAAAAGGTTAATTTCATCCAGAATGATTGCATTGATGACCTTTATTGAAAATATTTGTTTCTCAAACATTTTTTGTTCATTAAATAGATTAATTTCAGATTTTTTAAACATATATCATTTTAATGATATATTTTTTGTTCTTTGCCTTCAAACAGCTTGTTTTCCATCACCATTAGAAAAATTTTCCACTGAATGTTGTATTGATCTATTTGTTTTGCTATATATGCATACATACAAATATATATATATTCCACCTTCATTGTTAAAAGGAGGTTGCCTTGACAACAGTTTAAAATTGTTGATTGTTAGTGATAATTGGGATTGTCTAAGTATTGACTGGTTTTTAATGATATATATACACACATTATTTTATGGATCATTTTCTAAATAAATTATATTATTTTATTTTGCATGTATATAATAAACTTATTGATTAGTTTATTCTTGACTACTTTTGTATGTGCATTGTGGATCATAACATGACAATAAAATAGCAACAATAGATTTTTTTACTTTCTCTTTATAAATTCATACTTTATTAAATCTTTCAGATCTGTTGAAAATATAAATAAACATTACTTTTACTAACTACATTTTTTGAACCTTGATGAGTGCTGGTTTAGCATGAAATACATATATTGGAGATTATTTATCTTTTTCACATGTGTGTGGTCACATGTATCAGTTGTATAAGATGGAGTGGATAGCTGTGGAGAGCTAGAAAGTCTGAGTTCAATTTTTTTCTAACTACATTAAGTTCAGTATAGACAATGGACTTGTATTTAAATATAAATACTTTTTGTATACTAATAAATTTTGACATTTATAGGAATATAAATATTTGAAATATTGTATTATATCTGGAAATTAATACATTACATAGTTATATTTTACATTATCATTTAGTGAAAATATTTTAACTCCCTGTTAAACCTTTATATAACTGCAACACTTTTTAGCAAAAAAAGCTTTTATTGTACATATATGTATATAGAATCTTATGTTTTGACTGTCCTGCAGGCTTCTTCAAAGCCATTTTTACTTTATTAAAAATTAAAGTAAAAGTGTCTCTGAAGAAGACTGTAAGACAGGCAAAACATAAGATTGTATATTCATATATATACAGCAAAAGGTTTTTAGTTAAAAAGTGTTCAAAGTAGAATGGATAAATTGTATTTATATAAGCTATTATAGCAAAATGAAAAAAGTGATGAATTTGGTAATCTTTATGTAACTTGATATAAAATATTATATAGTAATCAAATTCTTAGATATGAACTATGATAATATAAAACATTCAGCACTGATTTCAAAGGAATATTTTTCATTGGCTCTGGTAAGCAGTACCTCACTAACTATAAATTAGGCTAGGCTTGAATCTTGTTTCTATTAAGCAGAGTTTATTTGTTTTATTTCAATAAAGTGAAGGTTAAAACACATGTAACTATTAAATGTAATCATTTTCATAATTAACAAACATATTTTTAATTATAAATTATGTAGGAAATATAATCATTTTCATTTTTTTTTAAATAAACCTTTGTGGTTAGTGTAATTAGGACATTGCAAAGCTGATAACTGAGGTCTGCCTAAAACTGGTCTTTTGAGTCTTGTACTGTCATAGTTCACAATTCAAATTTTTGTGTTTACATAATATTTTATATCTTAATTAAATAATGAGCTAGAAGAGTTACTCTTCTAGCTGTACATAATATTTATTTTAATTTTGTCAACAAATTTTGTTAAAAGTTTACATTTTTGAACTTATATGGGGTTTGAATAAAACATGTACTTCTAACAAAAATACTTTAAAATACATACATAATTAAAATATATAAATTAAAGCTTGATTGGAGCTATTGGTAAGCTTCTCTAGTGAACATTTTAGTACAAGTTTAAAGCAATTTAAGCTATTTGTGATTTGTTTTTATTAATATAATTATTTTAAATAAATTATTTATAGATATTCTTACAACTTTATTGTTAGAAAATAACACTTTTTCACCTGAATATGATCTCAAATTATATATCAATATACTTAAACTTAAATCTAAAGTTTAATAGCAATATTAAATATTATATCTATTATTGTTTTAGCTAAAAAATACAGATATAGCTTATTTTGAAATCCACATCTATTTTGTAATTTCTTAATATAATTGCCATTTTTTCTTTGAGGCAGAATCTTTTTTAAAAGTATAAAAGGATTCTTCTATTGAGTAAAAGTAAAGTTTACAAATATTTATATGAATATATTCATGATAGGAAGGTACTTATTATGTTGACAGGAATAGATGAAGTACTTGATTGCCCAACAGAAGGTTTTTCAGAAACACCACCATATAATACTTTAATTATACCAGGTACAATGTTAAATGTTCTTATTCATAATATTATTTATTGTACCGGTCAAATACATTTTCCACCCAACACAACCTGAACCCATGAAACCGGGCTTCAAACCCAGTCAAACCAAAGAATTATATCAAAGACCAAACTGAATTCAAACCAAATTTATGAGCTCAGATCAAAACCTAATGGATAATACATATAAATGGCACATGAGACTATGCACCATGAACTAGCTCAGTGGATGTGATGATTATTGAGACCACTTATCTGACTCTAATTAATATATGATAAAACGTCTATGGATACTTCTGAATAAATTCACATATGTGTATTTAGATTGCCAATACAAACAGTCAGAATGAATATTTAACACTAATTGATAAATAATAAACAATCAAACCAAGTATGTATATAAAATATTTAATAATAAGCAAATATTTGTTCAAATATTTATGATGAGTAATATAAATTATCTCTAATCTTTGGAGTGTGAATTACAATGTACAATAAGTAATGGCAGATGTACTCATATGACAATAATTAATACATAAGTATTTAAGAAATATATTTATCTATGCCCTGACAAAGTAGACAACTGTAAATAACGATACCTATGGTGTTTGTGCTAACAAATTACATACATTACTCGTTATTTGATATTTTATTTGGAAAAGAAAATATAATTCTAATTTTATGTAAGAAAGAGGTGAGAGTTATTTTCCACACATCCATAAATCAATTCATGAAAAGCATGATAAATATGTAGGATATAACTTCAATACTTAACAAAGAAAAATTATTTAAATTATTGATAAATATAAAATTATTTGATTTTAATGAAATCAATTCATTATGATTTATAAAGCAAAAGAGCAGGACTTTATTTGAACTAAGAAATAAAATGGTACTAACACATTATGAGCAGCAAAACAAATATGAAATAAAATGTTTTGTCAGTGATTCAAGAAGTAGAAGGGTGACTTGTATTCAACAAGTCCTCTATGCCCTACAAATGATCCATGAAACATGGGAAAAGCCAGGTTTGGGACACAGCCATGAACCTTTGGTGTTCCAATACAATGATGAGCAAGAAGGAAGTGATTTCTTCCTATATATATTTATAATATCACTGAAATGACAAACCCAAGAAGCAGGAGGATGGATCACATTCACAATGTTTTGAATGGTTATGATATAGTGATCATCTTATTTGATTAATAAAGCCCAAATTACATAATGAATGCTTAACATAATGACCTGACCATAGCAGATTAAAATCAAACTTACTCGAAGCAAACGTGCTTAAATGCAATTATATAATTATAATAATAATTACCCTTTATCATGCTCTCTCTGAACACAAATATAAAATATGAGATTTAAATTAGAATATATTTATTTTATTTTCCTTATTAACTTTTATAAAACATTAATAAATGTAATGAATATGAATAAATAATTTTGTATAACTTCAATAAAATAGCCAGGAGCATAGGTTATAAACTGAGCTAATAATACTTCTCAGCCATTGGTAAAATAATATCAAACATTAAATAAATACTTCAACTCGATAATTAATAGACCCATATTAATTTAGTTCTAACGGGCAATAATTAATCTATAAAATTTAATGCAATACTATTTTCTTAAGGTGAGTTTAAATGAAAGAGATTATTATTGAGTTGAAAGTATTACTTGCATATTATCGCAAATAAATGATATTAATAATCATTCAAATAAATATAATCAAAATTAGTTAAAACGAATCACCATAGTAGGAGAAAATAAAGTTAAAAGATATAAGACTAGAGATAATAGAATAAAGAATTACTATAACAAAATTTAACACATTATAAAATGAATAGAGAAATTTTCAGCAGTAGTTAACTTAAATCATGATTTGAAATATAGTTCACGAACAGACCAGAAAGTTGCAGTTTATAAAATAAAAGGTTACCAGTCCTTTCATAGCTCACTCATTTTTGGGAATATGGAGTCCAGTTGGATTCACATAGAATTCATTTATGGATTAGTTTCCTTTTGGAGTTTAAGCAGCTTATGATCGGTATTGAAATGTTCTATCTTAGCAGCAACATTTTGAAGATTTAATGGAGAACTCTAGGATCCAGCAATCAGATTCCCGAAGTTAGCCACTCACCATGCTGAAAATACTATTAAAATTCAAAATTAAAAAGGACATAGTTTCTGGTGGCAACTTCTCTTAAATTAATAATAATGGCTTTCCTATAGATACTTTTTTGGGTTATGTATATTCTTTCCTATAGTTTTCTGCCCATTCTAATTTTGATGCCTTAAGGCTAAAGCTTTTATAGTTTTACAAACCAAAATTTTCACTAATTGATTTCCGATCTATTCCTCCGATAAGACTTTCAAATCCATTAACTTTGAATTCATTTTCTATTTAGAAAATGAATTTGCAAAATCTGAACAAATTATATTACTTTAGCACCATCCTTAAAGTTTTAACTTATCATTTTAACTAATTAATAAAAGATTCCCTATTGTCTTTGGGAAAGGACAATCTGAAAGCTTATCAAAAAAATGTAACTTTTAATCATATAAATTTGAACAAAATGGTAAAGTATGAAATAAAACATTCCGATGTAGTAAAACTTTATAATGTATATTTAACTATCCACAAATATATACGTACAATTCACATAATTTAAATATATATATTTTCATGAATGTTTTATAATGAAGTAATTAATAACATTAACAAATTTAAACATAAGATAATTAGTCTCAATAAATATTTAAATAATAACCTCAGTTTTTAACTGAACCTAAAGTATATTGAAGATAGTATAAAACCTTACTACATTCAGAAATATTCACTGTTAGTGACAGGGTTTGAACTAGGTTTAAGGTGGGATCACATGAAGCTTGGATCAAAATTAGATCCAACAACTTCATTATCAGGTTGATCGTTTGTAGTGTGTCATATGCTTGGGACAGCTGATTCATTGAATTTTTTTTAAATTGCACAAAAACTATAAGCATGACATCAACGGAAATCACAGCATTTGTTTCTGCTTAATTCCCTCTTTAAAATGGTGTGTCATAATTCAAAATTGGATAAAATTTGAATTTTTTTATATTTTTATTAATAGGGACATTTAATTTTTTTTCTGGTCAGTTTACTAGATTATATGAAGTCAACAAGGGTAGAAAATTGATTAAAAGTATGCTGATAATTCTCATTTCAAGGCCTTCAATGTGATAAAAACCTAATTGCGGAATATCAGTCGTAAGTATTCAATTTCAATTTTTTAATTATTTAAATAATATTTTTAATTTTCTTTAATTATTAGATAAATGATATAATTTATTAATGCGTTTGAATTTGGGTAGTATATATATTATTATAATATTAAATTGTTTACATTCTTTATTATACAGTATATAAATTTGTATTCAATTATAACAAAAGTGGTTTATGTACAATACAATTTTAGGACTCTGATCCAAGTTTGAGGCAACTTTGTTTTATAGACATAATGATTCCCAAAAGGTTTAATAATTTATTAATGTTTTTATATTTGTATTAGTGTATTTGTGTTTGCACTTGCATGTTTGTATTTGTATAACAAGTAATGATTTACATCTATAGAGCAATGCAATGTAAATTTTAAGACTGATTATCAAATGTCTAAAAAGGTTGCAGGTGATAATCACAAAAATTTATTGGGCATAGTACCATCTGAAAATATAAACACTTAAAGCCAATAAAGAGAGATTTCAAGTGGTGTGTGTGTGTGGTGATATCAACATTGATTATGCATATATCACATGGAATTGTATGCAGGTAAAGAATCAATTTCTGATACTTGCCTATGCCTTCATACTCATGCTGTGGAGTCAGTAGTTTTACCACATCTTGCATCACATTATTTTTAAGTCTATAGCTAGTAAATGAGCTATATGCAAATAAATTATATCTCTGTGGGACAATCAATATAACAAGACAGCATCCCTGGTGTGCATAAAGAATCTAAACATCACTGGCATACACAAAAAATATAAAATGAAGAGATGAAACTCATTTTATAATTGATACAGAGAGTAGCCTACAATTTTAGTTTATATAGACAAGAAGCCAATTGCTATGACGACAAATACATATTCACTTTCTGGAAATGATTTGTTTTGTATATTTTATTAGAATGAATCTTATTTTATAGACACCTTTGAGATTTGTTAATTTTTGAAGTACAAAATAAAAATGAAGAATTCTTATGCAACTAGTTTTGGAGATTCTGACGCTATGGATTATGTCAGATAAGAAGTATTATGTATGGTTTGAAATATAATTTTGTGATTGACTACAAAGAAATTATCGATGAAGATGTAACTTAAACTAATTAATGATAAATTAGAAATTATGAACAAACAATAAAATAATGTCAGATGTTGAAATTTCTTTTTTTTCCTTATTTTTCAAATGGTAATTACTATTTGTCTTAGCCTTATTGTTTTTCTTAGTTTTTTTTAGTTCCTATCAATATAAAGTTTTTTGCTCTAACATTATTAAAACTGAAATTATTGTGAAAATTGTATCTCAAGTCAGTTTTTTTAAAAATTCAATATGGCGCCAGGACAATTATCTAGTTATGCAGATATAACATTTTTATTCACACATAATTAAAACAACAAATTCAAAAATAATTTACTTTTATTGATTAACTCTTTCTTCTTGTTGTTGTTTAAAATATAGATCACGTATTAAATAATTTCTTTTTTTGTTAATTTCTAACAGATTTAAAATTATTTTATTTTAAATTTATAATGATGAACTCCCTATCTATTGGATGTGAATATATTGTTTTTATGTACCCATCATGTATTACTTTCTTTGATTCTGACATTCTATTGACAATATTTTTCACATTAGTTTTTTTTAAAAATTTGAATGAACATATATATATATATATGCATATTGTAATAAGTTTGGTCATTATTGAATAATGCTATAATAATGACATTTTAATAATTTTTTATATATAAATTAAAATATATACTTTTTTTATAATTCTAATAAAATTCTTTTCAAGTTTATTGTTTTTTATTAGTCATTTATTAGACTAGAGATTATCGACTTAATGAATAATATTTCTAGAGTGTAATTTTCACTACACCACTTTCATGCAAGATGGAAACTCATTCCTAGCTGCTTTTAACATATGTTTATATTTGTGATTACATCTCTCAACAAGGTGTTAAAATCGGATAGAAAACAGTCCCTACCTTGCATGAGAGTTGGCATAATAAAAATTACACCACAGAAATAATATTCTTTTCATGTTTCTTTTATTTTTAAGAGCTTATCACATCACAATAAATCTTTATTTGTTTTTAGGTGTTTAACTTTATCCAGATTAAATCAGCTGCAAGGGTGTTTTTTAAATTTTATTAAAAATACATAAAACAAATAAAAAACAAAGTAATTAAAAAATTATGTGTTAATATTAACCTCAGATTTTTAAATATATATATACACACACACAGTTAGATTTTATAATTTGAAACAGTTTAAAAAAGTTGTATTTTACATGTATTTGCAGTAATTGTTTGTTTTGTATAATTTTCAATAGGGTTTCATTCTATTTTTTTCCGAATTTGTTCTCCAGTCTCTTGAAAACCAAATGATCAAGAATTCACTATAATTAAAAATAGTAACAAATCATAAGTTTAATCTTAATTAGTTTAAACCATCTAAGCTCTAGTTCTAACATAAGATCTAAAATCAACTTATAAAGAAGTTCTGATACCAATAGAAACAAAGATTTTTTTTTTTTTACAGAATTTAAAGAAAGACTCAAACCAATTAATTAATATTTTAGAAAAACATAATTTACAAAGCTTTCTAAGAAGATTTTCATAATTAACTCTAGCAAAAGCTTTGGACATATCAAAATAAATAATATCCAACTAACATTGATCCTCAATTGAATTGGAAATGCAATCAAAAATATTTAGTAGATTTGTTTCAATGAATCTATTAGGTAAAAATCATAATTTTAATGTTATAAATAATTAAAAATAAATAAAATTTACATTAAGCTTTAACTACAAATGAGGAAAAAGAAATGTTATCTTAATTTATCATTTTCTTAAATAATTTCATATTTTTAAAATTATTATAAAATTAATAGTTTTCGAAAAATTATATATATATATCAACTAAAATCAGAATTGGAAATTTTAAAAAGGCAACAATTTAATTTCCCTTTTGTATGCAATCCAGTTTTTTGAAAATTTGTACATTTTAGTTCTATTTAAAAAAAAAAAAAAATCTTGTTTTGTTTTTGAATTCATAAAAAATATTATTAAAATTACAAATATTTCAATCATTTTTATATAGTCATTGTCAGGTCCTATAATATATAATATATGAAAACATGAAGCCAACAAAATACATCTGTCTAAAAATGATAAAATCAATATCTGTGTTTTATGTGTTATGAATAATACATTTTCTTTTAGCTCTCCTATTCTCTGAATTTATATTTTTAAATAGAAAATATTTACTTTTCAATTTTTATTTATATCTTTATTATAATTTCCAATCATTAAACCAATTACTAAATCAAATAAAACATCAAGTCACTATCAGTTTACTTTCATTTGCAGTAAAATAAGCAATCCATTCTATTATTCTACTCCAGAACTATTTAAGACTTGAACAGATAATAGATATTAGATGATAGTATCACTATAAACTCATCAACACTCCTTTAACACTTTAAGCAAATAATTTTATTTGCTTAAAGTGTTAAAGGAGTGTTGATGAGTTTATAGTGAAATATAAAAAGAAGCAAAATATAGAGGGAGAAAGAAGAAATGGATAAGAGTTATATGTGAAATAAATGATAGTATCAATAAAATAATATACACAAATTAATTTTGTATGAATATTTTTATATAAAAATATAAAATAAAGCAATAAATTATATAAAAATTAATTTTGTATGAATATTTTTATATAAAAATATAAAATAAAGCAATAAATTAAATTTAAATTTACACCAAATAATGAGAATTGAATTACGATTAAAATAATACTATTATTTAAAATAATTATTTTACTTTTAGACAAAACATTTTTTTGTTAGGTTTCTCAGATGGAAAAAAGAAAAGTTATTTATAAATTAAAGCTTTCACACAACAATTTTTCTAATCCTTTTTTAAAATTATTTTCTTAATCAATATTTATTTTTTTAAAAAATTAAAGGAATTTAGGTGCATTCAAAAGTGGGCACTCAGACCTTTTTTTTTTTTTTTGTATAGATTTACTTTAATAAAATATATTCTTTATCACATTTATATCACTTATATTTTCCAAAATTAAAATAGAATATGATAAATATATTTTAAATTATTTTTCAAATAAAATAAAAGATTTGAATAGTTGCTTTTTTTTTTTTTTGGTTTAATAATTTAGTGAATGCTTAAAGGTAATACTAAACTTAGTGTAATTATAAGGAACTAGATCTCAGACTTCCAAGCTCCCTACAGATATTCAATCCATCTTATTTACATATATGTAGTCATGGTTATTGTATAAGATGGATTGGATAGCTGTTGGAAGCTTGAAAATCTGAGATCAAGTCCCTTATAATATATATATATATATATATATTTGATTCCATCGAGAAATTGTGCAAACAATGTACTGCATGATAAAAAAATTGAACAGCTAAATTTAAATTTAAATGTAGTGAAGTAATTAAATATTATATATATATTAACTCATTTTTCAGGTAACATGTTTTTTTTAGAAAAGCCTCATTAATTGTATAAAAAAAAGTCATTTGTGTGAGAGAACAAAAAGCTTCATAATAAAAACCTTTATTGCAAAGATTGATTGTTGAAGACAAAATTTGTGGAAATAATCCAAACAAATACATACATAAAAAATGGTTTGATAAATACGAAATTGAACTGTGCCAACTTTCTAAGAACTAATAATCTAAGCTAGGAATAAATAATGCTGAAAATATTAAGTTTTCATGTTTATGAACCAACAAACAAAAATATCCTCGATCAGAGATTCATGTGATGTTTAATAACCAATGTGACAGTTAGAACTTCGATCTAGAAACTTTAGCTATCATGATACACTGAATTATGGGGTTCGTGAATATAGAATCATAAAAATTAAGTGAACGGTGGTACATATGTATATATATCAGTGAGTGTTCCTAAGCTAATTCTTTATATTAAGTATCCCCCCCCCCCTAAATTTTACTCTGACATGAATTTGTTGTTTTAGTGTGTGGTGTGTGTTTGAATATATGTAATTAATACAAAACAATGTCGAATTTTTTAATCAGAAAGAATTTCGACAATAGAACGTCTTCCCTCCTCCCCCACCATTTCAATTTTAATATTTTTTTGTCTAAAAATGTTTTTTTCATGTTTTATATATATAATAAAAATATAGAAGTTATCATAGTTTAGTAAATAAATACACGAGACTTTATTATAAAATTATTTTTTTCCTTTATTATGTACTTGACAGCTGATTTGAAAGAGTGAAAGGCTCAAATTATAAATCCCATTTTAATCAGTAGAATATGATTTATAGTTGAGGTTGCTTCATTTGAAGCGAATTTGATTTATTACTTTATTTCAATGAACATTAAATTTACTTGCTTGCACAGTTTATTTTCTTTTTACAATTCTTAATATATTGCATTAGGTTAACAAAGAAAACAAAATTTATATTTCTTATTTTTTTTTGTCTCTCGACTAAAAAATATATATTTAAAATTAGAAACTTAAAAAAAATTAGACACGTGAAATTGTTTATGTTTTTTTTTTCTTTCTCTTTAAATTTCATCTATAAGCAAATATATTTTAAAAATTTTGATATAAGGATTTACAGATTATGCTAATTTTTCTGTCATATTATTATTGCTGGAATATTTAATAAAACTGCAAATATATAAACTTTTATAAATAAAATCAAAATTATTGAAACTTTTAATATCTAATGTTTTAAACTTTTGTAGCTGTTATAAGTACATACACACACGTGTCTTTTTTTTGATTGAAAACATTTGATAATAACATTACTCATTCTAAAACTGTTTAAAGAATTTAACTGCTAATATAAAATAATTTCGGAACAATGAGTGAAATTTGAATAATTAGTGAAACAGCTGAAAGTTTGAAAATTTAGTAAAATATAAATTGAATAACATATTACTTTCGATAGATTTTATCAATCTTTTACATTTATCACATTTTTGATTTAAACAAACAGAAACAAAGAGGCATATTTATTTATTTATTTTTACAAACTGAAATTTTTATTTTAAAAACTTAATAATATTTTCAAGTTTTATTATTTTAATATATATATATTTTGAATTAATGTAACTTTTAATTTATAAAGTTAAAGAGAATAAATAAAATTCCTTTTCAAATTAGCAACAGTTAATGACATTATAATATAGTCGTTGGCACATCTCTGCCATGTCGTATCTTCTACATTCATGGAACCACATATTACAGTGATTATCACTTTTTCCTGTTATGTCTATGATGACTGATGATGTAATGGTTAGCGTATATGTATGCTGTAATTACGACACCTTGTATTGTAACCATTAGCACACCTACTATAAAAAGAGTGAGACTGTATAATGTGATAGTTATCACATATTCCTGCTATCAATGTGATTATTTTTTTCTGATTTAATTATTAATTTATAAAAATAGATTATATAAGGCATATTGCTTTAGATTTGCCTATATAATTAAGAAAATAAGTTCAGAGATAAGAGAGTCCCACTTATCTTTATAAAGTCGAATCTTGTGTTATGATTTGTAGAGGTCTCTCTTGTTAAAATTAAGCACTCAAGATGCATGTACTAAGGTTTTAGCCTTATATAAGTATTATGTGCTGACATCGCACTTAATAAGAATTAATATTTAAAAATAGATTATGTAACTGCTTTCAGTTAAACATTAAAACCAGAGAAGTACCTAAAAAATTCTGACTTTTGAATAATTTTATGCAATATGTCTTTACTTTAGTGTCTTCTGGAAAAAAAAAATCAATGAGTTATTGAAGATGCTTTTTACATTTATATTAGTACTCTGTTTTCAGTTTATATAATACATAAGTTGATCAGTAGTTAAATAGTTTTTTAGTAAGCAAAATTTTTAGTTTTATATGTAACAAAAAAAACCTAATATTTAAAATAGAATTACTATACTATAATAAATAGAAACATCTGCATCTCAAAGTCTCTGGATAATTTCTATATGATTGAATCTTGAACATGTGATAGTATAAAGTTTTTGTTAAGGGTTGTTAAAAAAAATAAATGACTATAAGAATCATAAAAATTGCTTTTTAGCAATAACTTGGGAGTCTACTTGAATTGTCTTTCAATTAATTAATTTCAACAAATTTCTCTTTCAATGTTGCCATTAAACCATATTAGTAACAAATGGGTATAATTAAAAATAGTATAAACATAAAATCATAATAATAAAATCAACTTGACATCAGAAAAGCTAATGTCTATTTTTAGAAAAAATAAAAAAACAAATCAAAAATCCAATAATTCAAACATTTAACAGCTAACTTAAAAAAATATTTCAGTTCTTTTATATATAACTAAAGAAATTTAATGTTATTCATTTATAATTAAATTTATTAATTAATAATTTAATCACTTTGTTTATATCTTACTATGGTAACAGGATGGGTAGATGGGGTAAACCTGGGGTGGTGACATATCATCATCACTCCAAAGTAAATATCAAATTTAAAATACTAATGTAATAATATTAAAAATTATATAAGTAATGTTATATACCACAAGAGATAAGTAATTTTATATATTCAAGAAATGTTATATATTCAAGAGATTATGGATATCTCTGTGAGAGATCAGTTAGTTAACTCCTTTGAGCAACTAAAAAGTACACTCATAAATCCACCAATCAGCATTATAATAAGTAATATAAAGAAAGAAATAACCACTCATAATCATGACTGATCAAAATCAAAATACATCAATACAATAAATCGACAGTCCATCTTGTGGTTGGATTACTGGGCTAACTATTTAACCCTTGCCAGCTTGTGGCATTTATTTAAACATAACTTTGGATTTAACTCTACAGAAAATTGGGGTTTAAACCATGAGAGGTCTGAGGAATTGTATTTTTATCCTCGTTAAAAAAAATTTAATCCCAAAAGGGATGAGCATAATAGATCACTCTGAGAGATCAGCATGGCTAGTGCAGAAAAGATCTGTTAGTTAACCCCTTAGAGCAACTATGATTATCTTTAATTAACTATCAACCAGAATTATTAATAAGTAAGAGTAAGTACTATTCATCTTCATGAATGACCCAACAATCAAATAAATCAACAGTCCATCTTGTGACTGGATTTGAACAATACAAAATATAAATCAACAGTCAATCTGGTGACTGGATTGGAAATGGGTCTTCTGTAGACCAGATTAACTATTTAGCCCTTCCTAGTCTGTGCAGATTATTGAAACCATTAATTTGGATGCATCATCTTAGTGCTCATCCATTAGAATACATAACCAGAAAAAATCTAAACATTAATGCTGAAATTTTAAAACATGCTGATTATCATCAATGGTCTGGCCACTTAGTACCATTAATGTACTCATCAACTATAAACTCCATGTCTAAGATTAACTAAATAAAATGTAGTGCAGGGACTTTGAAAAATATAATCCTGTGCCTAAACCAGGACAATGTCAAACTGGAACATCCCTTAAGCACTAAATAAACAATCCCATTTATATATCAGCCATTATACATGAATCTAGGTCAGAAGAGCACAAGCTGTATAACTGTTATGGTGACCAAGAGATGATATGCAATACAATTTTTAACTATTGAATAAAAGTTTTTTAACAATAAAAAAAATGAAGTTAATATTTCTAGAATATGACTCTACAATTACAAGTCTTCTGATTTTGATTAACATACAATAATAAAACTATCACATTTGATCACATTCACTAAATATTAAGCAAAATCTGCTTTTTATAAAATAAAAAAGTATCAATATTAAAAAATATTATGTATATGTGCATAGTTGCATTTGTATATGATATAAATGAATGCATCATATTTACCCAAATGTGCATTGAAATACAATAACTAATTGACAATATTAAAACAACTTTAATAGAAGTTATCATTTCCATGACATAATTTATTGTCTCAAGTTACATTATAAACTTTAATTGGGGAAGTGTGCATTTTATCACTTTAATACTTTTAAAAAATTCAAACATTTCTCACAAGTTTTCTTTAATTAAGCAGCAGTAGTAGTAGCCACAGCATCAGCAGTAGTAGTAGTAGTAGCAGTGGCAGTAGTAATAGCAGTAGTAGTAGTATTAGTACCTGTTCTTGTTTAATTATTTAATCTTTCATTATATGCAGGTTTATTTTCTACTTGTTTGAAAGTTGATATTACTACACCTATTTTTAAAAGGGATGATTCTGTGTATCTTAACAATTATAGATCAATTTCTATTATATCTGTGATATTAAAATTTTTAGAAATAGTGGTTAAATAGGAAATTATGCCATTTTTATTTTAAAATAATATTTTATCTAAACATCAGTATAGATTTAGTTCTGGTAGATGTACATTGGATACTTTCTATAATCATGTAAATAATTTGACAACTTTATTAAATAAGGATCTTAAAACTATTGCTATTTATTTACATTTATATAAGGCATTTGATTCTGTATCTCATAAAATATTACTTAAGCATTTATGTTCATTTGTTTTTCATGGTGGATTTCATGGTTTGCAAGTTACTTAAAGGATAAAAAACAACCAACAAACATTTCTGGTGTTGTAAGCTCTTTTATAATAGTTAACTATGAAGTGTCACAAAGTTCAGTTTTGAGTCCCGTTTAATGTATAATTTACGTAAATAATATATTTTCTTTATACTTAGAATCAAAAATTTACAATTTTGCAGATGATATTGTTTTATCTTATGCTGCAGTTTCTTATAATTTTCTTGAAAAATGATTAATGATGATTTAATCCTAATTAGTAAATGATTAGCTTTTAATGATTTATCAATTAATCTGAATAAAACAAAAGCTATTATTTTTTCTTATAAGCCAAATATTCAGTCACAATACATTACTATTTGTAATAAGTATTTTTGGCATTGTAATAGTACTTGTGCTAATATTTCATTTGTTGATAATATTTGATATAAGGTGTTTTTATTGACTCTAAATTATCCTGGTCAAACCATAATAATTTTTATTGTCCTAAATTAGGTAAATGAAATTATGTTTTTCTATTTATCTACATTTTTCCCTGGGTCAGTTGTGATTACTTTATATATTTTTTGTTATCAAAGCTTATTATGTTATAATATATCAGTTTGAGGGAACTATTCTGCTTTTGCAATGACTACTTTGTCTGTTATACAGAATTATACAATGTGTATCATTTTTCATGGATAATGTACCATATCTGTTAAAGATATTTATGGGACTAATAATATACTAGATGTTTTTCATTTATATCAGTATAGAATAATTCTTGATATTTATTGTAGAAAAATTCACTAGGATACTACATCTTCTATTGTAAATATTCATTTATCTACTAAATATCAAATAGCTTTACACAATTATCTGAAGATTTCCAGTAGGGAACAATTTAGTTATAATGGTCCTAAATTATTTAATTTGTTTATATTAGATTGTTCTGTGAATTTAATGAATACCAGTTATTTGATCTTTAAAAAACATGTATGGAATTAGTTATATTATACTAAGCATTACTTTTTATTTGTTGTTTATATTGTTTGATATATTGAGGTTATTTACTATTATGGTTGAATTGCCAAATGTAATATCTGTAAGATTTTAATATTTTGGGTTATATTCATGCTTTATGTATTTTTATTAGTGTTTTTAGATGTTATAATTAAATTCCTCCTCAAGATTTTTCTTGTATGGAATTTATATCATTGTATTATACATTTATTGTTTGTTTTATAATAAATAAAAAAATTATTATTATTATTATTATTATTATCATCATCATCATTCAAAAAGATTTTATTGAATATAACAAGAAAAAGGTTACATTTATAATTATTTTACCACATGCAGATGAATTGAAGTTAATATAAGTTGAAAATTGTAATGGGGGGGGGGGGCAACAAAGACAAAGAATATGCATGTGGTTTACAAATTTGAGCTTACATTTTTTTTTTTTTAAATATACACATCCAATTAGTTTAGTGCACTCATAAGGCTCTTAGTTTTGTTTTTTATTAGTCCTTTTTTTCATCTATAATTTTGAGCACTGTTGTAATATAGACCAAGTGGCTGAGTACATCTTTTGGGATACAATTTTTTTATCCCTTAAGTGGAGCTGTTCCATTTTGTTCCAGAATGTGTTTGGATGTCTTCTTGGATTATTGTTGTACATGAAGGAGCATCTTGTACACCATAGTGAAAATAATATAAAAGTACTTGCTCAAATATGTGGTTAGCTACCCTTAACAAATGAATGTAAAAATGTTTGAATGTCACAATTTCTTTGTTTGTACAATGTTGGTATGGATGAACAAATATTATCAAATACAGGGCAGGTAAAAAGAAAATGTTCTGTGTTTCAGTTTCTCTATGACATAACCAGCATATGTCTTCTGTATTTATGTAATGCCTTCTATATCTACAAAAGTGTAATGTTGACAATGCTTCAAGATTTAATTTGAGTAGAAAATCATAATATTTGGGTTCTAATAACCAGAATTTAAATTTTGGGGGTATTTGTCTATTGTTGATGTTTAAAATTGGTCTTTTACCATTTAGGGGAGAGCAAATTATCAGGTATACATCCCAATATTTAAATTTATCTTGAGATGGTGAAAAAATAATGTTTGGAATGTTAAGAATTGGTGTAAGCAAGCTTTTCCAATATCCGTTGGTTGGTGGTAGTTTATCTGTTGGGGTAATCTTGAAGAACACTTTCATGTATGGAAATAAATAAGTACATGCAGAAATGAGATTTAATGTCTTTTGAATGTTAAAAATATGTATTGAAAGTAACCCTAAACCATTTTGTATTAGAGGAGCTTGAATACGTTTTAGTGAAACTGAAACAATCTTTTTTCCCCCCAGCAACTTTCTACATAATGAGTTCATTTTACTAGTAAATGATTTAGTGTATAGTATTATTGGAGAATAGTATGTGATTTGAGTCATAATTAATAGATTAAACATGGATACTTTTGAATACAATGAAAGGTAAGATGTTGAAAGTGAATCAATTATATTTTTATTTTATTTTTAGGTTGCTCAAATAGAAGGGGAATCCCACAAAAGAGCTGGGTTTTTTTTAAAATGTTGTGTGTGAAATTGTCCTGTATATATTGACCGTACAGAAGATTTATTTATGTTAAACTCCAGCTTGTATTTATTAGTGTATGAATTAAGAATTTTCAATAGAGTTGGGATCTGTTTTTTAGAAGTTAAAAAAATCGAGACATCATCCATGTAGGCAATACAGGAGATGTTTGCTTTCAGACCAGGTATGTATATGCCTGATAATTCTTTTTCTATCATATTCAGTAAGGGATTGATATAGAAAGTAAAAAAGAGCACTTAGTGGTGAACCTTGTGGACTTGAACAGTAAGGTACAAAAGAGGGGGAATTCTTACCATTAAGTGTAATATGTATTTCTCGACTTAATAGAATATTGGTGATTAAATATATTAAGGATCTTGGTATTATTGTGTCTGCTAATGCTTCAACAATGAGTTCAATCAGAATCATATCAAATGCTAATTTTATATCCAGTTGGATTACAACTGGACTATATTTTTTTATTATTTCTGACAGAATCAATAACTGTTTTGAATAAAAAGGCTGCTTGCATTGTAGATGAGCCTTTCTTAGCAAACTGCATTTTAGATAGTATAGGTATAATATAGGGTTCTATTTTGTCTTTAATCATTGACTCCAGCAGTTTGATACCCAGAGGGTTCATTGATATGTGCCTTAGATTGTTTAGTGTGGTTATTTTTTCATGTGTTTTGATAAATGGTACTAGTAAAATAGGATATAATCCATGTGTATGATGGACCTTTTTTGTTAGAAAGTTTGCTAGATTATACAGATACTGAGCCATAAATTTTTCTAAATGCTTGAATACAAAGCAAGGTATACCATGCATTCCTGGGTAACTGGAGTTTGGGGTTGATGCTAATTTTTGAATAAATCTTTGGGAGTAAATACTATATCTTCTTCTGGCTCACCGAGAAAAAATGGTGCAGGGCTGAAATTTTTCTTCTCTTGAAGTTTGGATTTGAAATGTGTGTAGAGAGGTAGCAACATGTTGTAACCAGAAATTATATTTTCTTGTATTTTAATTGCTGTTGGTATGCAAGTTGATGGCTTTTGTCCCAGCCCAGCGAATATAGTGTTTGGACCATGTGTGTGTCTGTGTCAAAAAGAGTTTTCTTTTTTTAATTGCCAGGTATCCTCTAAGTTCTTCAGAGACTGATTGATAAAGTTTCTTCAGTGCAATCACATTTGAACAGCCTTGTTTATTTGTAGTACTGTTTGTGATTTTTTTGTGTGTTTCATCTACAAGAGCTAGAAGCCTTGAAGGGGCTGGAGTAGCCCTTGTTATGACATCAATTGTATATGAAATAATGTTAACAAAGGCAATCCATGTTTGCACTGGATCCATTTCAATGTCTCAAAGTTTGAAGAGATATATATATTTCTGAGAAATATTCTGGGGTTCGACATGGAAGGATCACTCTAATTGTGTTTCCAATAGATGTTATTGATCTGTGTATAGAATCATTCTTTAGTGAAACAATAATTGCAGAATAATCTGATAATGATGAGTTGTTTATTGTTAAGCTGATCATGTGATGTAACACTGGTGAGTAGAAGACCAGGTCAATTAATGATGAAAACCTGCCATTATTAAATATTACTAAATGCTATGGGAGATAGACTTCCTCCACTCATGAGTGATATGGCTAGTAAGTGCAACCATTTTGTGATAAACCCATTGCATGACATGTTGAAATCACCAAATAAAATTAATGGATGTGATGAGGATTGGAATTTATAATTTGAATAACTTTATTAATTGCTGTATGATTTGGAGGTAAATAAACAAATGCTACATTCAATGTAACTGTTTTATCATATAAGGTTATAATTAATATGTGTGCATCTATATATATTATTTTGAATGAATAGAAGGAGCAGATTTTCATTACTACTACTCCTGTTCCTGCTGAGGGTGAAAATGATGCTTGGGAGAATGCTGAGTATCCTTGATTATTAAGATAGTTAGATGGATTAATCTGAGATTTATTATTAATTTTTGTTTCAAGTAGCCCTAGCAAATGAGGTTGTATAATTTCAAGCCATTTTATTAATTGATAGTTTTTTTCTGGTGAGTTTAATCCACGAATGTTTAATGATGCTATTTTTATTTTCATTACAGTTTCACTCAATAAAAACAGATCACACCTGGTGCAGTAATTACATTGTAATTTTATATAGTTTAAATAACTTGCACAAATTATGACAAATAATTTTTATGTCTGGAGGTTCTACTTCTTCCCTCCTGTAATAATTGTTTCACATTTGCTTTTTTATTGGTGCTAAGGTCTTCATCTGAAGTGTATTCAAACTTGGTATCCGTTGAACTCATATTTGATTTTCTTATTTTTGTATGATCTAATGTCTGGGGCATATCATCTTCACTGAGATCAATAGGCACTGCTGCATTTTTCTGCTTTGTTTGCTTCATAGTCTGCCTGGTTTTCTGTTGGCAGTGACTTATTTTCAGGTCTGTAGGTGGCAGGCAAGGCACTAGATAGTCTATATTATCTTGCAAAGTTTTGTTAATGGATGTTTTTGATTGTTTGTGATTTTGGCAATCACTTTTTAATATTGCTTGTTGAGATGAGCTATTTTCTTGTAACACTGGTTTATCCTCATCATTCCGTGATTGATTTTCAGATAAAAGTGATTCACTTTTGTCATTTACTAATTGCTCCTGGTGATGTTTCGACCATCTGTTACATCATCATTAATTGGATTATTTTGATAGCAACTTGTAGTTGATTCACTTGTTGGTTGAGGAGTGACTTCTGTGTTATTTATTGGTGCATTTCCACATTGATGACTTGAGGTTGCTCTCATATCATAGTGTTTACATTTAAGTTTTGGGCATGCATTTATAATATGCCCTCTTTGTTTGCAGTGAAAACATTGTGGTTTAAGTCCATGAATTATTAAGAGTAGTGTCACTTCATGATCAGTTATAAGAGTGGGAATATCATTTGGATTTACGTTTTGATTTAATTTAACTTTAAAATGATAACTGTTTCCATAGATCAGTATCGGAGATCCTTTTAAATATATAGGTTGAAAGGCAACAACAGCTCCGAATGGTTGCATTAATTTATTGAGGTCATTTATTGTATAGTTAAAGTATGTATTTTTGATTGCGCCAGTAATAAAATTTTCTCTATATTAGTTAACTTTTGCTAAAGCATATTTCCCTAATGTTTTAATTGTTTTATCAAATTTGTTTTTTTGTTCTTCACTATAGAATTCAATAGCAAGATAGTGAGGATTTGGATGACCTGCAATGCGCAATATAGAATCCCATAAATTATTTGTGCTTAATTCTTTGTATAGCAAATCGTTATGAAATCTATACAGCGAACAATTTATATCTGTAATTGCAAGGATAACAGACCGGTCAGTAAAGAAACGTTTAAATGACATAAATAAATCAGTGGGATGGTCGTATTAAAGCATTCAGAAATTTTTATTAGACTTTCATTAGCCCAGGTCTCTTCTGGATCAGATTCTGAAATCATATCTAGTTTCATTAGATCATTCATTGTTGAACGACGAAATCTTGAAACTGGAGTTTGATTTTTTTTCCATGTTCTGAGGAAAATCTTCTTTTTTAGTGGATGCTTTGATTGTGTCAGCATAAAAAATGCTTGCTGCATTCAAAGAGATCACTATATTGGAGAAAAAAATAATAACCACTTGCACACAAATTCCTCGTAGGAGTTTTCTTAAGTTTAAAAAACTATATATACTGAATATTGGGTTGCTTAGAGTCAATACGGTTCATTTTAAATAAAAGAATTATAAGTTTTATTATTACTAAAAATATATAATGTATCCTACCGATATCTACGATCACCAAACCAGCTCTTCTAATTATTATTATTATTATTATTATTATTATTATTATTATTATTATTATTATTATTATTATTATTATTATTATTATTATTATTATTATTATTATTATTATTATTATTATTATTATTATTATTATTATTATTATTATTATTATTATTATTATTATTATTATTATTATTATTATTATTATTATTATTATTATTATTATTATTATTATTATTATTATTATTATTATTGTTGTTGTTGTTGTTGTTGTTGTTGTTGTTTCAAACTTTATTTGTACTTAAAAATGATTACATCAGTAAAAACAACAAGAAAAAACAGTACATCAACAAACAAAGATTACAAATATTACTGTGGGTACAGTTCTCCAATTACTGAATTAGAGTGAGATGGCTCCTGAACAAGACCAGTTTTGGATTCAATCTCAATTGGTTCAAAGAATAGAGTTTCATGAATGATTATATTTCTCATTGAATTAAGATAGTGTGGATCTGGATGTTGTCTGCTTTGATCTCATTAAAATATTTAAAAATGTGTAACAGAATTCTTGTAATAGAAAAGATGATGCAAACTAATAACAAAAAATGAATGTCATACATATAGCAAAGTCATAATCTTCCAATAGATAAGGCTTTGTTATGAACAATATGAATAAAGAAATCCTCATTTAAAATCAAGGAATTACTCATGGAAATGTTTTATTGGTTATATTATTCAATGTTTTTCTGTATGATTTATAATATCCAATAATCAAATGATCACTACTGTTATATGTAGTCAATTGCAAAGTTTTCAAACAGATACAGAACTATGAAGATGATGATAATTTATAGACAGATATTAATAATTTTTTGCAGTAGTACACATTTTGGGTGCTGTTTAGAGTCTATCAATAGTGGTATATTTTTGGTGGTAAACCTTGTTTGAGGGGGTTGTGTAAGTTGAGGGATGACACTTTGGGCTGGATGTTCATTCCAGAGTAATTGTTTTTTGTTAAACAAAAATTATTTTTATACTATAAAAATATAAATGAAAAGTTAAAAAAATTATATGTAATATTTTTTTTAAGATAATGCTTCTATGTAAATAGCCAACTAAAAAATAGAAAAATAACAATGTAATCTGCATCTTTGCTAATTTGCCATTTTTGGAAAATAGCATTTTTAAGAATCTAGACGTGTTATAAAACAATTGGAAATTGCAGGAATATTGTTGTTTCATAAAACATTTGCGGCTTTTCTGATTTTTATGATTTATTTCAGTTTCAAATACTTTTATGAAATGACAATTTCCAATTATTTTATAGACAAATCTAAATTCTTAAGATTTTTTATACTTTCCAAAAATGACAAATTAACCAAGAAGTAGGTTATTTTATTTTTCTACTTCTTAGTCAACTATTTCATTATTAAAAAAAAAAAAATTATACATGATTTTATCCCTGGAATCATATATTTAAGATTCACTAGCTTAGTACTGCAGATTTGCAAGATCATTTTAAGTTTATGTATTACAAATGATATAATGCAACATTATATAGAAAAAAATCCCCATTCATTATTAAAAACATTAGGTTACACTTTGATATTTATTTGTTAGTAGGAAAATTTGGAATTGTAATCGCTATCTTGCCTTGCTTTGTTCATCACTTCTTAGTTGTTTATAACACTATGTATTTTCTAAAGGGATGGTTAATAGCATTATTAAGGCTTGAAAGTACATGTTATGATGCCTCCACAAAGATAAAAAAATGCAATTTTTATAGAATTGTGGATGGTGATTATTTTTAGCTCTCATGAAAGTATTGTACTACAAGACCTGGATTTTACTATTATGACTTGATAGCAGCAGATTTGTAATGCTGTTTTAATATTATACATACTTTTTATGTGATTTTATCTTCTGTTATATTTAATGTAAAAATCAGCCTATTATATATTATAACAAAAGATGACAATAGGTGAAGAAATGACATTTCAAAGTGAATTCCAAGAGAGTGTAATCTATCTGGAAAGTAACCATGTGTTAGATAAATTGTTGAGATAAAAAGCATGGAAAAAGAAGCTGTGGATCAGAAACACCTTTAATCTGAAATAAATAGCAGTGGTTAAAAATAATAATGGTGTATTATGTCTTATGGCTTACAATCAGTTTATGCATTAATATACATCTTTATTGGGCAAGAAAACTATATTTATTCATTATCCAAAATATGAAAACATTGATGACTTGAACAATATGCCATAAAAAATATGACTACTGCAAGACCATTCTAATGCAGCTGTTTACAAAACAAAGAAATGTTGTCATCTGAGATCAGAAACACATCATAAGCATCAGACATTAACATTTATTTAGTGATTTAATCAACATGTTATGTATATTTGTTAAAATTTATACTATAACAAAAACAAATGGGCCAAATCCAGAGCATAGCAAGTATAATAACCTGAGTTTATAAAATTTCTAAAAAGTATAAAGTTTAAATATATAAACAAATATTTAACAAATTATTATTTGTCATATTTATATTACTATTTGTATAATAAATTAATATTGTTCTGGACAATGAGGTTATTTCATAGATCTTTATAAGTAGAACAAATTAAATGATTGAAAATATGTAAATTATAACATTCGTATTCAGATAAATTTTACATATAATTAATCAGTCAATTTACATTTTCACAACATAACTTTCATGATCATCTAATTATTACCAAATCATCAGAAGACTTTTACTGTAGATTCATCATTACCATTATTTCAAACTCATGAAATTATGATGTTGCATTATAAATCTTCTTATTAAAGTAATGCACATTAAGATTAGAAAAAAATTATATATCCAAAGCAAGGTAGAAAAGAGTACTTGCAATTGCACTATAGAAAGTTAACAATATGCTATAAATGTAGATTACTAAATTATTCAGTCACAAGTAGCCATTTTGGCTATATAGATAAGATGAACATATGCATGAGTAAATCAGAGTTCTCTCATCTTAAGAGTATTTTTCTAGATCTGTTCTTTAGTCTAAAAATCTCCGTCCAATCGCTAACAATAATATACTATTTGTAATAGACAAACTCGAAATATACAAAATCTTATTAAGTAATAGTCACTAGCTGATCTCCGGTATTAAACAAATACAAAATCCATTTTTACTCCCTAAAAATAATATTTAAAAGTTTGTCAAAATGTAATCTCTTTGAACATATTCAAAAAACATATAACGTTTTTATTTAAAAAAAAAAAAAGACAAATTTCCAAATAAATAAGATAAATTAAATGATAAAACACTTAAATTGTTTTCTTTTAATTTGCTTTTTAGAATTATAATTTTTGAATCTATTTTTACCCTAAATCCTTTTAATTCTTAATGCTCTTCGTGCTCTCTTGTATCAATATAAACTCCAAGAACAAAAGAAATAAATATTAAATCATCTCAAAACATATCTTAAATAGGGATTTGGGGGTAAAGACAATGATTTTATGAATAATTATAGATATTATTATTAATAACAGTTGAAGAAAATGATGATAGACGAAGTGTTAATTAAGTAGAATAATTTTTTTAAATTTGTCAGTAGGTTTTTTGGAAATAGGATTATAAAGATGTGTGTATTTAATAATGTAATTTAAAAAGGTAATTTATAATGTAAAACTGTTAAAAGTCATTAAGAAAATATAAGTAAAAACTTAATAAAATGATAGGTTAAATAGTAAAGTTTAAAAATTAAAATTATAATAAATAGATTTAGAATAATTTAATAATAGAATAATATAAATTTATAAAAAATAAAATTAGTTAAGAATAGAATAATAAAATGGAAAATGATTTATAATGGCCAGATAAAAATGTATGTTTTAATTATGTATATAAATATATGTATAAAATGTATTAATTGTATGATTATATATTTGGATATTGTAGTCTGATGATGACTGCAGTACAATAGAAATTGTAAGTGTAAAGTTTTGGCATAAAACTAATATTGTTAAGTGTACAAAAGGATTGGAAATGGTGTGATATGTAAATATAAAAATCAATGCATAAGAAAAGGATGAAGAAGAAAATTGTAAAGCTGACGATGTAAATCATTCAATTAGTCTAAGGTTTTAATCTTAAACTGCTCAAAATATGCAACTTTAAAACTAATTAAATTTTATAATCTAAAAACCTGAATTTAAATTTACCAATTTCAAACAAGATTAAACAAAATAAGCATATAGATATAGTACAAGGATGATTTTCACAATATAAAATAATATAGAGAATTATTTTTGATAGGGCTTTTAATCATAGACAAAATGTAAAATTGTTTTACATTTCTTTCCGAACTTTGTAGAATATATGCAAAGATTATATGTAAATGGTAATATAAACTATTAGAAGTATTACGCTAGATCCCAGAATAAATTATTTCTGTTGCAAAAATTGATTTTCACTGAATAAAAGATGTAACTATGACATATGAAAAAAAACACGATGTAACTAGAATTACATTCTATTTGTAATTGTTTGTAAAAGAGTAACTCTTAAAAACGAATGAAGTAGAAATCATTTAAATTTAGCAATTAATACTAAATTTCACTGGATTTGTATCCCAAAAATTGATTTTCACTGAATAAAAGATGTAACTATGACATATGAAAAAAAAAAAACGATGTAACTAGAATTACATTCTATTTGTAATTGTTTGTAAAAGAGTAACTCTTAAAAACGAATGAAGTAGAAATAATTTAAATTTAGCAATTAATACTAAATTTTACTGGATTTGTATCCCATCTTTAAAAATATCTGCAAAGTTCAAAATACTCTTACGTGATAAAAAGAATTGTCAAGTATGAAAGTTATATATATATATATTGTGCAGTTATTGCAAAATTCATTTTTAAATCCTTTTTTTTTTTTTCTGTCTCTATTTTTTATATCGAGAGTTAGAAATGATTTAATCGTCTATTTGAGACTGTTAATGATAATGGTACATAATAATTATGGAAACATTCCTTAATATAAATGAAATAAAAATCAAGCATACATATATATGCTTCGTAAAATATATCTATATATGTATGTTAGAATTTATGGTATCAAATTTATTACAAAAAAGTAAAATTTATTATGTAATTAACTATTATATATATATCAAAAACCTTTAAGTTAAAAAATTGCGTTCTCTAATAATTATTTACATTATTCTAACATTTATACAAAATTTTGTTTTCTCAAAGCAATCTTAGTTTTTGTTTAAAGGGAAAAACTGTGATAAATATCTAAGCAGTGAATGAAAGTTGAGTAATGAAATAATCTTCTCAACTTAAACAACATTGTGGCATCGTAAACTGACAGAGATAGTCCAAATGAAAAGAGAGTCAATGATTTCAAGTCATCTGAGACAAATATTCTTTGCTAACGACTGCTATCTATTTATATGGGTTTCCTAGACAACTGCAGTTGTACCATAGTTATAGAATACGTTAGCCGATGTTTTTGTGCAAATGTGGGGCCAAATTACCCCATGTGGGCCAAAGATAGCAGTAGCTGTGACAGAACTCATTTAGAAGCTGTTTGTAATGGCATCTAGCAATTTAAATGAGAAAGTGAATAGTGTTTGTTACTCAATCTCTAGAGTACTTAATTACCTTCAGAAGCTTTTATAGTTTAAAAACATTTGCATTCAGAAATCTAGCTATTGTATTTTCTAACCCTTAAAGAATGTATATTCATTTTATTCAGTGATTAATTAAAGTTCAGCATTAAAAAATATTTATAGAAATTACAATTGACATAGAACAATTACAATAAAAATATTAATGACTTTTATAAATACAATAAGACGTTTAAGACTTATCTAAACATAAAATCGTAATGTAAAATAAGTCTTATATTTACTGTTGCTATAATGTTAATGACTGATTATGGAATAAATTTTAATTTTACATTTTTTTAGTTTATGTATGTAGATTAAATGATTATCTTAGAAGGTTAGTTTTGATGATTCCAAAAAACCTAACAAAAGTTATTCTGATAGAGTCATGAGAATACTTAATCTACTTTGTCAGTGACTTAAATGGAATGCTGGGTTTAGTATTTGAGTTTGTCAATCAAGAGTGACAAAATTAAAAGCTACAGATTTTTGACAACAAATATTGAAAATAAAAATGATTTCTTAAAAAATAATAGAATAATCAAAAGTTTGTTGCTTGAATTGTTGTGTGATGTTTAAGCACCAAAATGCTGGTTTGAGTTCAGCAGTTTCACTAACTTGTCCAAATTGAATAGTAAAGCAGTAATGTATATACTTTCTGTTTTATTACCCTTGTGCTTATTAGATTGCTATGCCAAAGGAAAACAAGATAGATATTTGAAATGCTAATGCAAATGGTCATTTTGCATTGGCATAGCACTCTAATAAGTATAGAGTTGCTGAAAAATATTCCAACAGTGTCTTCATTAATTAGTCAATAAACTTGAAATTATATATAATTTTGATAAAACACTGTTTTTAATTATATGGATTTAAATAGATGAATATATATTACATTTTAGATTGAACAATGTTTTTTTTTCTTAATATTCTTATCAAAAAGTTAATGAAAACATTTTTAAAAAAGAATTTTTAATAAAGGATGTTAATATTTTTATGATGACCTGCTTTGATGATTTAATGAGTTTTCTGATAATTGTCAAGTCCACTAGAGGGAGCCTGGGACTCCAGTTTTCACTGTTACAGGCTCCCTGTTTTATTCATCAAAGTCATAGTTTAGTTTTGGATTCATAGAAGAAAAGTTTACCAAGATGTAAGTGAATACTTGTTTTATTGTTTTTTCTTTTTGTAAGAAATTTTAAAACAGTTTTCACTCAAGAATAATTGAGAGTATCTATCAGTCCAATTATGCAAATGGCTGCCATTAGAAATAGGCAAAAGCTAGGTTAAATAATTCTAGGAATCATTAGAACAACATAAAACCTTTGAAAATAATTTTAAATCAAACCAAAAAAAGAATAAAGACAATAGAAATCCAAATTTCTTGTAAGAATAAATAGATAAATTATTTGGACATCAAAGCTCATAGAAAACACAGAAAATAAAATGTTAACAAAGATGGTTTTAAGAATTTCATCATTGCATCAGATATTAGAAATGTGAAACAAGTTTCTATGTCTGCAAACCAGTCAAGGAAGACAGAAAAGGTCCTAGGGATTATTATAGATACAAAACATAATTATAAAACTAAGGGGAAAAAAAAGAAATCCCAGTGTTAAATTGCTCATAGGAAGAAAGATACGACATCATGGTGTCAAACCAAGAGTTGCCAAATGCGGCTAAATAGTGCAGATCGGAAAATTATTTTAAATTTTCATTTGATCTCAATTTTAGAATTGAACATTATAGATTATGACTTGTTATCTCCCTGCACAAAAATCAGGTTTCTCCAATGATCAGAATAGAAGTTATTAGCCCACTTGTGGTGGATTAGGGGCCTAAAAATTAAAAAAAAAAATTTTGTTTTCAAATTAACGTAGAATTACAATGAAGTGATTCATGAACAAAAAAGTAATAATTCAAAGACAAAATTAGTACAAATGATATTTTAGACCTAAACAAAGACATTGAAGCTGCAAATTATTCATCCTCTTTCAAGCAATAATTATTGAGAATATTCCAAAGTTTAACAACAAACTTTCAGATTATACAACTGAATCCTTGATTGCTAAGCAAGATCTAAAATTCAATCAAAAGAAGCAGAACCCAATTAGTATCAACAGATAGGAGTCACTGTGAACCCTGAAGGATTTTATAGTTGGTCAGTTGAATAGGTATTGTGATCATTTGAGACACAGGAGGTTGATAATGATTAAAAGCAGATTTTCAACTTCATTGACCTCAGTGTGCAAGATGATATGGACAAATGATTTGTTCTCATGGTGTGCATGTAAATCTACCTTGATTTCAAAACTATGATGAATCAAATATTGTATTGGTGGCTGTGAGTTTGCATTCCTCCTTTTTTCCTCAGGTGTGATGATGATGGTTATGAGGGGCTTTGTTCATTTGTGGGAATGGTCGACAATCATGGTCTAGCTCAGCATTACCTGCTGGGTGGGTGAAAGTTTCTTCCTTCACTTGGACATTGCCCTGAGGGGGTACTACACCCCCCTGATGGATTATTTGTTAGGTTAGTGTTTATTTGCACTCACTATTATTAGGTTTCAAGAGTTAACCTCAGACTTAGAGCATTTGTAAGGCAGTTGGTCTGCTTTGGGCCACTGCCAATTTTTGTAACATCATCTGGAGTTTTGATCGTAATATTTCACAGGCATGGGTCTGTGCTCCTCATTTCTCCTTCAGGGGTGGTTGAGAGTGGCCTCTAGCAGTCTGATCTATGGTGCAGGCTGTTGACAATTGTTGCTGCTACTTGAAAACCTGCTGGGAAGGTACCTGGTCAAAGTTACTGTACTGTTTTTCTTTCTGATGGGCTGCAGCCCATTCTTGATGGGTTGGTTTTGGGCAGTGCAGATCTGTGCTCATTATTCATTATGTTTTCCCATGTTGGCTTTCCAAGTTTGTGCAGGTAGACTGAATTTGGTCCCTGCACATTTGATTGTTAAACTGGGAGACAGAGATATCCAGAATGGTCTTTGCATAGCTTGGCTGTGGGTTGAAGGTTTGTTGTCTTTGTGGACATGGGTTTTGAACTTCATTGCCTGTTATGGTGGTTGGCACAATGCTAGACTTGTCCACCTATTCTTGAAGCTTGAGTCTTTGCTTTTGGGACCCTGGAGGTGAGATCATTGGGCTATGGATATCTTCTCAGCAATTGGGCCATGTAGACCCATATATAGATGCACATTGGGCAAGATTATAATAACCCTTTTGTGGATGTAATTGTTGTCTGGAGTGTTTCCTTTTGTAAACAAGATTAATAATTGTTTGGTTTTTTTGTACATTGAATTCTTTGCAATCTCATCGGGTAATTAGACCCAGAAGACTTTTATGTAATCTTTAGGAAGAAAGGTTGCTTTGAAAGATAAAATTGTATTAATATTTACAAAATAAATTATATGCATTATATTTGTATTGAACTCAAGTAGAGTGTCAGATTGTGAATTGTAAGATCCTAAGGTCAAATCTAATTCTGGCAATTCTGGTGATACTTAGTATGAATATCCAAGCAATAAAGCCATTTGAGTATTTTTTTTTTTTATCTAACTACTGCAGTATCAATTTTATATAGAAAACATAAATAAAATATTTCAGATCAGTCAAGTAAATGGGAAAGTTTTAATTAATCTGTTATTAGGGTGCTTGAATATTACTTGACCTTCCAAGCAACTAATCACATGAATGTACTCTTGAACTTAAACCTAGAGCACAGTTCTTTTGGATGTAATACACTATTCTTCTACAATGCAGAAATAAATTGAATATGGGTAAGATAACATGGAATATAGACTCAGAAAGCACTAGTATTTTTAGTTGCCTTGTTTAGGTTACTGACACACTCTAAGGTAAATGATTTATAGATATGAAGGCTAACTGGATGTAATAAATAAACAGTACCTGATCCAGGTGCTCCTGCTGCCTTGTAAGACAGAACAATTGGTTAATCAAAGGCTAAATATTGTTTCTGATATAAACAGTCTTTCCTATCTCTCCTATTCTTTCTTTATTCTCTTAAGTTATCATAAAAGATGGTCATCATGAAAATACATTACCCATATCTTTATACTAACTGTGAGTATATGACTGTGGTGTGCTTGTATGATATTTTCATCCTTTTATGCACAGCATTTCTGATGTTAATGTCCTTTGTAGTTCAATCCCTTGAGAATTAAAAAAGCAACAATATGGACAAGTTTAATAAGTTGACAATCCTTAATTGTGATATTTATTTGAAGCACTACTATCACTAATGAGTTGGTTTGAAAGGGTTTTTTAGACAGATATGAATTTTAACTGGCAAAAATTGCATGTATAGGCAGCACTCTTGGGGCTTTCCCTACTTACCATGAAAGTAGAAAGATCTAAAAAATGTAGTCTAAAAATAGTCTGTTTTACACACTCTGGCTAGGTCACAACATCTTATGAATCAGACTTTTTAATGATAAAAATAATAATAATAATAATAATATCAGTAATAAAGATAAAGCAGGAAGCAACGATAATACTAAATGTAAATATAATTCTATTTTCTTAATATACATACATGGAATCTATGAATTTTACTTGATTCAAACTCTACAAGACCAGAATGGAGAATTGTACTGATGGCTAAGGATCTGACAATTTTTGAAATTGATATAGCTGCTCTGGATGAAATTTGTCTTCCAGAAGAAGTGAATGGATATATTTTTTTTGAAAGGGTAGATCAATCAGTGAAATGGGAATGCATAGTGTTGGATTTGCTGTCAAGTCTAATTTAATGTCTATGCCTCCTTTTATTGTAATTCCTTATTATATTAATGGAAAACTAATGGGGTTATAATTCATCTTGCGTAATTGCATTTTTGCTCATTTTATTAATGCCTATGCTCCAATCTTAGGTTCAGAAAATTTAGAGAAGTAACGTTTTTATCCATTCTTGGATCGCATTATTACAACAAAATCATTTTAAAAAATTCAATGGGGGGGGGGACATTAAAGTATATGTTGGGGAAAATAGTGAATTTTGATTAAAAGTGACATTGGTGCTGTAAATTCAAATGGTTTGTAATTATTAAATTTATGCACAGCATTAGGTGGTAAAATCACTTCAAAGGAACAAGGATGCATTTATGCTCAAATCAATGATATTTAATAGATTTGATTATAGTTAGGAGAATCAAGAGAAGATTGTGCAAATACAAGTGCTGACTTTTGGTCAGATTATCCATCAGGATGCTCCAAGATTAAAATGATAGTTGTATTAAAAGTAGATATTATTCCAATCATATTCATGCATTTATGCTCAAATCAATGATATTTAATAGATTTCATTATAGTTAGGAGAATCAAGAGAAGATAAGTGTGCAAATACAAGTGCTGACTTTTGGTCAGATTATCCATAGGATGCTCCAAGATTAAAATGATAGTTGTATTAAAAGTAGATATTATTCCAATCATATTCACAAGACAATTGACATTCATTCTCTAGAAGAATCTCCTAATTGTTCTAAATTTCATCATCTATTAAACACTAAAATTGCTAGTTTGGATTATCAGGATTGTAATATTACTAAAAAATGGATTCTCCTTAAAGTGGGCATTATAGATACAAGTAAATCAATGGTTCACTAACAAGAATTGTGACTGCCTTTTTGACAATGATCTAATTATTAGTGATTTGATTGAAAATAAAACATGATTTTTTTTGCTTGAGAGAATGAAAAAAAATTTGGAACTTTATAAAAATGGAAATCAGGCATTCAATGATTGATAAGAAAGCTTAAAATGATTAATAGATTTTTAAAAAAAGATGCAGATGTTTATTGATCTTACTCATTCTAAGACTTTTAGAATCTTATCAAACACAGCAATGAAAACCTTTCATATGATACCAATCATATTTTAAATATGTGGAAGGAGTAATTTGATCATCAAATTGAGATGATGTTTTGTAATGATATATTATCTTTACTCATTCAGATTTCAACAAATATATAAGCTTATTCATGTTAAAACAGCTCTTTATAATCTTAAACAAATGGGAAAGCTGTATGTCCTGATAAAATACCTGAAAAAGATTTAAAATATGTTTATAATATGTTATCTTCAAAAATATTGGAATTTTTTAAGGAACACATGAATCCATTAAATTGGGTCACTCAATCTTAAGGATGATTTCATTGCTCCAATTTAAGATTGTAGTAATTATTTTGGAAGTATCACAATTATTCACTACCAAAGGTACTTTCAATGATTTTGTTGAATAGATTGCTTCCAATTGTAGATGAATGGATAGCAAAGACTCAATGTGATTTTAGAATATCAAGAAGTACTACAGGGTGGTTTTAGAAAATCAATAAGATAGACACAGTTTTTGTTGCCAAGAAAAATGTGAGAAAGGAAGATATCATTTTTATGTTGCCTTTATTGATTTGGTCAAAGCATTTGATTAAGTTAATGGGACAGGTCTATGGCAAGTCTTTGAAATTAGTTGGTTGTTCAGCAAAATTTATTCTTATTAGACAACTACATAATGGAATTAGAGAAAGGGTTAATACTATAGGTAGAATATCTTGTTTCAACATTGTTTCAATTTTTATGTCAATGATCTTTGCAATCATTTATAGATGATTCAATAAAACAGGGATCAAGCTGCAATACAAGTTTGATGGTGGAATTTTTAATTGGTATCAATTAAAAGTGGAAATAAGAACTTTTTGGATTCTGGATTTAGAATATGCTGATGGTTGTACTATTTCTGCTAGTTCAAAAAATAATTTATAAAATCTTTTGCAACATATGCAGACTTTATTTATTAACAAGTACTTGAATTGTTTTAGTAGCCATGACAGAAAAACAATCTTCAGCCACTTTTAGCTTGGATGATTATCTATTTGAGAATGTAAATCATTTTAAATGCATTGGTAGTTTTATAAGATGGATTTACTTGTTGAAATATAACACAGTTTTCAGTGTGTTGCTCCTGCTTTTAACAAGATAAAAGATAGAGTATTTTATAACAGGAAAATAACTATTGCAACTTAGAGCTATACCTAGAGATGATTTTTACTTAGTTTATTGTATGGAAGTGAAACATGGACACTCTAACCATCCATTACAAAGGCAAGAAAAGTTTCATTTAAGGATGCTTCATATAATTTAAAAAAATACAATAGCAAGATCATAAAACCCATCAATATGTTTTTCAACTTCCTGGTGATAATATAAATTCCAATATTTTAAAATCACACTTTCATTGGATTGGACATATAATGCAAATGAACAATTTGAGATTTCTAAAAGGGTAATTTTATAGTTAACTTGAGTATGTATTTTTTGGGGAACTGTCTACTTTATAAACTTTAATTCAGAGACATTTTAAAAAAGTGCAATGTCAATTATTCCCACTGTGAGAATGTATCAGAGAATAGTATACATTATAGAGGTTCAATTAGATATAGTATTGATGTATTTTTAAAAGAAAAGTTTTTTGTTGAAGAAGAGACAACATAAAACATCAAACAAAAGGAGGCAGGGGGATGTTTTTTTTTGGGGGGGGTTTTTGTTGTAAAACATCAAATAAACAGAAGCATGCAACAGTATGTTTTATATGGGGACATATTTGTTGTTAATAGATTTGGGTTGTATCATTATCACAAAACTCACTTCTAGAGTACTTTTTCTTTGTCACCTTTCTTCTCTTTCTTTTTTGGAATTGGAGTAAGTGGTTGTTTACTTATTATGATCATCTATTAAGTAATTAGTACTATAATAAATGTTAGTACCAAAGTGGAATAAATAGAGTATGCTGCTGAGAAGCATTATGTAAATTGGGGGTCATAAAAAATTTTTTTAATTTTTTCATTACCAAATTTTTGAATCATTTATACCTTCTTAATAAATTAAGTCATTTCATAATAATAACAATATGACAATTTCAATCTAATATCAACAATACTTTTTTTTTGTTTCATTGTCAGATTAAGAATATAAAATGTTATAATAATTTTAATAAAAAAAATATTATGCATATATTCTCTTTAGCAACAAATATTGGTACTCATCATTTAGAGAGGTCAGCTGCTTGGTGGCATTCTTATCTATAAAAACACTATTATTACTATTCTGGGCTGACATTTCTTAAACTATTTATGATCAAACATTATTTGTTCAAATGGGATCAATTTATTTTTAAATTAGTTTTAAACTCATTTTCAAACCATTTTTTTGGATTGCAATTCTTTTACATTTTGAAAACTAATTTAAAACAATTATCACAGAGATTCTCATGCAAAACATGTCAACACATTATTGTGCATCAACTCTATTCTCAAATACACTTTTTGAATTTTTCGCCCTTCAAAAGTGTGCAGGGAAGCATGTGGACAGAATGACAATTTTTAGTACACAATATTATGTCAGTTTCGTTGTAAGATGATTATATGAAAGACAATATTTAAAGAGTTACAGTAACTTAAACTACAGCTACCCACAAGTCATATTGGATTAAAGTTTTAATAGTTAGCATAAGATAAACTGCATAACAGCATACATACATGGCCACTGTTATTTGCATGGAAATCAAGTAAATAACAGTATATCTCTGTGCTTTTATAGAGAAATAACACCACGAAATGACTGTCTGGCTATAAAATAGCCAGAGGTGGCAGCCTAAATGGCATATTTTTATGCTTTTGCAGAGAAATAATGCCACCAAGCAGCTGGCCTGTCTAAATGATGAGTCCCCAAATATTTTCTCAAATTCTTCACTAAATTATATTGAAACCTATTTATGCTTCAGATAAATAAACAAAAGTTCTAATTAAACTTTTATAGAAATAAAGATGTAGAAAAATGAATTTACATATTATTTTTAATTTAAAAACTTCCTTATGTATCACAATATTTTTTATTAGTCATTCAATAGACTAGAGATTATTCAATAATGAATAATATTTCTGTGATGTAATCTTTTTTTTTTTTATTAAGGTAAACAAATACAATTTACAGCATGAATCTGTTAATGTACATTCATCATTGATGATACATTTTAAACTTTGCTAGGATCTACTGAGCAGGGGGTTCATTGTCTAGTGGCAATATTTGTGCACAGGTGTCTACATAGAGATGCTCTGGCACTAGGAGATAATCTATTTTTCATACTGACTATGATTTGTCTATACACTGTCTAGGGCTGCGAACCATCATGTCTAAACACCAGCTGACTTCTCGTCAGCCATATGGCAAATAGTAGGAAAATTGTCATTCTAATCATGGCATATTTGCCATTCATCAAAGCTTCACTTATTGACAGTATATTTTTATTAGAGGGCATGACACTCACTGTGATTTTTTGTCTGATTCGTCCCAGATAAGGGCAATTATAAAAAAATATGTTTGATCGTCTCCTCTTATGATTGGCACAGATTACATATTGTGTTTAATTTGGAAAATCCTCTTCTGATCACTAAAAATTGTTTTGTGGTAAGCGATGTCAAATTTTATTTAATTATAAAATCTATATAATTGGGCTCAAAACCCCATTGCTTTGATTTCCTGATTAACATTTTTGTTGTAATTTTAAGCTCAGTTGGCAATTTCAAATACTTGTAAACATCCCATTATGTGTTCTGGTCTCTATTATTGTTCTTGTGACTTTGAAACACTGGCTTATATGTTCTAACAGTTCTGATGCCCATGTCTTCGGCATTGGTGGTGGTGTATCTGTGGGTTTTATTTTCCCTTCTGTAATCTTTATTACCCCACTCTCACGCAAAGTAGTGAATGGCTAAAAGTGGTTTAATGAAGATTATACTACAGAAATATTATCTATCATTTATGTATCACTATTAATACTTATTGTTTATTATTACTACAGTAATTTATCTATTATGAATACTTTATTTCTTTTATACATACGCACACACATATATTTTCATTAGATAATTTAAAAATATTTTTCATTTTCTACATATATATATGTATGGGCGCGTGTGCGACTTGTGCGTCTGTATTGCTACATGTAAATATATACTACTAAATATACTAGTAACTATGTATGGTTCATACTTAAAAATCTTTCCGTAGAAAATCTAATTTTTACTTAGAATTAAAATGAGTTTCTGACTGAATTTATTTGGAATAATAATTTAATCAAAGAAATATAATTACCGTAATTTAATAGTAAATAATAGAATGTTACTATAGCAACAATATCTTTATCATATAATATCCTATTACTGTATATATTTTGATGTAAAAAAAGAGAGATGCTTTATAATTTTGTTCACTTTATTTCTGGTAATAGAATTTATTTAATGTTATTAGTTTGAATTTTATAGATTTTTTCCAGTTTCAAAAAAAAAAAAAGAACAAGCGAGCAAGATGAAGAGGGGTACTGAAAATTAAAAAAAAAAAACAATAGGTTTCAAAATTAATGAATATAAAGTTTGAAAACTAAATGCAAAATGAATTTATATAATTGAACATATATATATAAACACACACTACGGAATTCTCACATCTAACAAAAATTTAAAATTATAAGAACAATATCCTTAATCAAGCAATTCTTTTAATCTAGATACAATTATGATGTGCACTTGAAATGTTTTACAAATCCCACATTTTATTATTTTCTACTAGTTAGGATTTGCTTAAGCAACATTTGTTAAAATATTATTCTGCATACTAGATAGGATTTACTTAATTCTTTGAAAACACTGACATTTAAAAAGTAATAGTAAACATATTATTAACATAAAATAATTATTTAATATATACACATTCTAAATTTAAAAAAAAAAAACACATCCAAAGTATAGTAGATATATGCAATTAATAAATTTATCTATAATAAGAACGTTTTGATTTTGTCTTTAATTTGATATAAGTTACTATTAAATAGTGATCTGTTGTTTAGTAAAGAATAGATGGGACCTTGTTGAAATTGGTGAAATTAAAAGAAAAGTTGAAAAAACGATTTGAAAAAATATTATGTACTTTAAAAGCACAGATATTGAATGCAACAATGAGGTGGGATTCATTATATATATATATATATATAAAAGAACAACAATGTGGAGATTGGTGATGTATTAGACGAATGACAAGTTTAACATTTCAACATTATTGAAAAAATATTATGTACTTTAAAAGCACAGATATTGAATGCAACAATGAGGTGGGATTCATTATATATATATATATAAAAGAACAACAATGTGGAGATTGGTGATGTATTAGACGAATGACAAGTTTAACATTTCAACATTATGGGGAGATAGCATATGCAGCAGAGTTAAAAAAATCATCAAAATTTGAAAGTAGTGAGAGTAAATTTGGTTGGAGATAGAAGTTAGAGGGACTTGTGAACTTGTGGAAAAGGAAAAATTAAATTATGTTCCTTCTTTCAGAAAGATACAAAGCAAAAATGAACATGAAAGCAGTATAAGAATACAGTAAAGTCAGATTATAATTTGTCTTACAAATAATGTGTGCATTTAGATTGTAAAGTATTTATTAAGTAAAATAACAGGAAATGGACATCAATAAATGAAATGTAAGATCTATATTAATGCAAAGCTTGAAAGAGAAAAGCTATTAATAAATCTGATTTTTAGTTTTTAGAAATATTTTAATGAGTTTGAATTAAAACTTGCAAATCATTTAAAAAATATTAACATATTTTAGTGATGGCTCAGAGATTGAATGAGATCATAAGAAAATAACTGATACTCTATTACAATCCACAATATAGATAGTTGAAACAAAAAGCAAAAATTCATCAGTAAATTTTCAACTAAAAAGCAATATATGAAGAAAAGAAGATGTTTAAAATGATCTGTTTAGAAAAGTGAAGTAACTGGAATTGATTACAAAAAAAAGTTAATATTGATATAAAATTGTAACTTTGAATTGACAAGTAAAAACAAAACATTAGAAGTAGAAAATAATATCTTTGTATTGAAAAGAAATTTATTCCAGCTATATGAAGAAAGTATAATGCTATTACTGAAAAAAGTTTGACAAAGTGTGTGGAAGAATTCTATAACAAGGAATAAAATAATTACAGTTCTTATGATTACAGTAAGTCTTTAAATTACAATTATTTTAAATGAGTATATAAAATATGCAATTAAATCTGATAAAAATGGAAACACCCCAAGAAGTGATAGATTATATTATTGTAAGACTTTTGAGAACTCTGATTACAGCAAATGTAACGTATACATATGTATTTGCACCTCCCTTAACAATGTTTAAATATTTTTCCCTCCTAATTTAATTTTTTTTGTTCATCACAGATACAAACTTAAACTTGGTCTACTCACTAGCAATGTAAATATATGTATACAGAGTGTCTTATAGCAAATGTAACCCTATGGTCATCAATAAAGTTCTTTTCTTTAAAACATATTATTGTAAGTCTTTTAATTCTTTTAATATCTGCAATGTTTCTTTGAATGCAATTAGGGCCAGAGTGCTTAATTTTTCAGCACATTCATTTACAGTTTTGCATTTATTTGATGGCAAAAACTAGAATAAAATATATTTGTATAAATATTAGTTTTAATTAAAGTACCAAAATATCAGAATCAGTGAAAAATCAATTTCAAGAAGATCAAAGGTTGAATGTTTGCAAGTATTGAGAAATTGAAAACATTTAGAACTTTACAAACAATTTATTTTCTTGAAGATTTGTGATGATGATATATTAGATGTGATAAACTGTTGAACTATTTCCATCATCTATCATTAAATGTTGAATGTATAGAAAATTTTAAACTTTATTTAAATTTTAAAATACAAACAACTTGTTAGTAATAATACACAGACAGACAACACAGATTAGTAATTACATAATGTTTGAGTACTATTATTCTCCACTCTTCTTCAGGTGTTGCTGGCCTGACCAATGACAATATTACCATAAGAATCAAACTTATACTTTTAGAGTCTTAAAGATCGAATTTTAAGGTAATACATAGTCCAACATGTTATCAAATTGATTTTCTGATTTATCTTTTTTTTTTTTATAAAATTAAATAAAATATTTGTTTTTCAGTGAAGATATGAAGTATGCATTTAGATTTTATTTTCAAATATTTGTTGTTGTTTTTTTACATAGAAATTAATCAACTTAAAATTGATCACTGTAAACAAAAGATCCTATGAAAACTATTTATTATTTTTAATAAGACATATTTCCAAAAAATCCACTATGATGATTTTCTGTATTTTGTAATTATAAATGGATTTTAATATTTTTTAAAAATATAATTTTATTTATTGAACATATTCTTCACCAAAATTTATTCTATTGATAAAAGTTTACTGATGAAAAGTTTTTAATTTTTTTTAGTTTAAATGCTAAAAAATTGAGTCTTTTTCTTGATTTATTTCTGTTTATTACTATTTTTTTATTTTAAGAAGATAAATTATTTTGAAGATTAATTTTTATTTTTAAAATTATGCTTTTAATAATTTTTTTTTTAAAAAACAAATATATGGTGAAAAATGAAGTTTTATTCATTAGACAAAAATTGAACAAAAAAAAAAAAAAAAACAATTATCTATTACAGTATAGTTGTTTAAAAGTAAAAAATGGAAGTGAAAGAAAGATGATTGGAAAAAATGCAAAGAAATATTCATATTTAAAAAATGTAAAAAAAAATATAAGAAATTACATATTTATTAGTCTTCTGTTGGGATAATCATTACAACTTGTCTGCTGAAAACTTTGGATTCAAATCAACAAAAATTCTGTCTGTTTTTAAAAGTGGCTATAGTTAAACTAATTCTACATATTTTCTTTCATTTGAACACAATTTTTACCTGACCATATATCCATCTATTGACTAAAACTGGAGTTAAAATATAATCATTTGTACAATTTAAAAAAACTATAAACGAAAAACTAATTTTAGGAGAACCAAACAGATCTTGATAAAACCTTGAATGAAAACATACTGGCACTGCAACAGTATTAGAAAAAACTCAAGCTATCCAAGAAAATGGTTATAAGACAGAGAAAATTGAAAAGAGTGAATGTAATTTTTTAAAAGTATTACTTATGAAATTATGAATGTTACTATTGTTAATATTATAATAAAATTGTTATTTCAAATTATATAAAAAAACTATTCATGTGGAAATATATTGAATTGAAATCATAATTTGTTAGTGATAGTTGTGATAAAATGATAGTTCAAGACATGATGAATCCGTAAAAAAAAAAATCATGTCTTTAAGCAGATAATATCAAAAATGATATATATGTAAAAAGTTTTTTGTGCATGTGTGTTAAAAAAAAATTGAACAAAACTGCTACAAGAAAACTTTCCAATTTTAAAAGTTTGAAATAGTTTTTGATAAAATAAAAAATATCATTACGAATTATAAATTCAGAATAAAGTAATCCCAGTATAATTTATAATAAGAAAACACTCCTGTTCATGGAGGTGAGATAAACATCTTATTTAAAGATATAGATAGGTAAAATATGGTTTCTATGTACAATGCATTTTATGAAACATGTATTAGCAGAATTACTAGATCATTGAGAATATAGTTTAATTTTAGCACAGATTACAACAAAATTGTGAATGTAACTTCTGTTAAAACAAAAATATTAACAGAAGTATTTGCAATAAAATATTTTCTTGAAAGAATCTGGGAATGGGGGAGGGAGGGTGCCCTAAAGTTTAAATTAATAGCTTAACTATTTCTTTAAGATTCATTACTCTTTATGCAACTTTTTTTAGATTTTTCATATTTTTACTAGTATAGTAAAGCATTTTAAAATTGCTCACATTATTTGTAGGAAAGAAAGGCTAAATTAACTAAAAATACCAAATAAAGTAGCAATAAATGGAATAGTTAGAAAAATTGGCAAATGTGGTGAATATAATTTACTTCAACAAATTGTTACAGTCTATGTACTATTTCATGGGAAGGCAGTAAAATACTTCAAATATGAGCAAAGATATTGATATTACCAAACTACAAAAACAGAAAAAAAAACAATGTGAAAATTGGCAATTATTGTAGTAATTTACATTTTGGACAAAAGTTTTAATGAACATTGTAAAAAGCACAGATAACAAAAACACATTTTTTTGGGGTGGGTGGGTGAAATGTTCTTGCAACAGATAATAGTATTATACAACAAAATTATTATTTTATCATTGCAAAGTAAAAAAAATGAAAACAAAAGTTACATACTTGTCTGTTGTGTTGTTTTTAAGGAAGTATTTGACAGCATCAATCAATCCAAAGGTAGGATGGTATATACTCACCATATATAAAAGATCATAATAATTTTATAAATAATACCTGTGATAAGCCAAAAGTAACTTTGAGAAGGTGTGGAAAAATTGGAAACTGATTTAAAATTGAATTGACATTAGGCAAAGAGATCTAATCTTACAAACCACATGTAACACATACACACAAAGAGCAATGGATAAGATTTAAGCAAACTGAAAAGATGCATGCATCAATGCATGGAATAAGAATAAATTATTTAAAATATCTAATGATATATTAATTATTAAAAAAAATTATTCAGAAAGACATATGTCTTATATATAATTCATCATAAATAGTCATTCATAAATGAGTATTATCCATACCAATATTATATTAAAAAATATAATTTTTTTTATAGAGATGACTTTTACATTGACTCTACAAATCAATCAATGAACTACAAATGAATTTGCAAGTATAACATGCTGTCCCATTTTATTGTATATTAAATAACTTGTGTTGATGTCCCTTTCACTTCTTCTGCAGAAAATATTTATTTCTGAAATACTTTAATAGTGGATATGTGCAATACTTTTCAATGTGTTCTATTCTCCACCATATCTTTACATTTAAAATAAAAATAAACAATATTACATTTGTCTAGACTTTTTTGAAAGAACTTTTATAATATAAATAAGGTTAAAAAAATCAAGTCAGATGCCACATGACCTAATTTAATAAGCTTGTATTTACAAATGTTATATATAGAGCTCACCAGTAGCAGAAACCAGTCTGGGATTGGGGATATTCTCAAAACTTGTTAATAGCTTATTTTGTGAGCTCTGTATATAACATTTATAAATAAGATCTACAGCTTTTATTAAAACTATGCTCAAATTAATCATAAAATAGACTTTTATAGAGTCTTATAATATTCTTTAATTTTATATAACTAATTGAAAGAATGTGATTTTTAATAGAAGTTTATACAGAATCATATGCAGCAAATTGAAACACACACTTATTGATTTGATGATCTTGCCAAGTTTCACTTCCATATAGTAAGCAAAATAATAGATTTATATACAGATAATTAAGTTGCAGTAATTATTTTCCTGTGGTGAAATATCTTTTGTTAAAATCTGTATCAGAACATTGGAGTCTTTCTGTACTTCAACATTTAAATCCACCTTTCTACTTATAAAACTACCAAAATATTTAAATTGCTTTACATTTACAAGATTATAAGCATCAAACAAATGTTGCTGAGTATATTCCTGTCACTGGTTAATAAGGAGCTTGGATTTTTTGAGTTTTAATTATTAAATAATTTTTTTATATGTTACATTCAAAATATTAAATATATTCTGTAAATGATTTTCTGAAATGGCATAAGTAACATAAGTTCTTGTTTTGTTTTTAATAAATTCAAATTAAAAAATCCACCATCAATCTGGATCATATTTTGATACATATTTCCTTTATGTTGACCACTGTCATAAAAATCAAAAACATCATTGAAGCAAGTACACATTCTTGTTTAAGGCCTGTCTTCATTACACATGCTTTAGATTTTCCATATATCAATAATATTTTCTTTCATTTTCTCGTGGAGAAACTGTTTAATATGAAGAAACTATGGTGGAAAACCAATTAATTTCAAACATAGTCATAAAACTATTCTATTAATTAAGTAGAATGTTTTTACCAAATCAATAAAAGTAGTATATAAATCACACTTTTGTTCCTAACATATTTCTAGAATTTTCTTATCAACAAAAGCCATTTCTACAATGCTTCTTTAAAACCAGGATTGAATCTCTAATGTTAATTTATCTATAACTGGAAGCAATCTTTTCAAAAAAATTTTTGCTGAATGATCAATAAAGATATTCCATCATAAGTGCTGCAATCTTATCTATCTCTTCATTGGAAGAATAGAATAATATTTAAGATCAAGTCATGAGTATATAATTACTAATATTTTTGAAGTTAACATATCACATTCATATTTAAGATTTCTCCAGTTTATTTTATTAGAATTTTCAGCCTTTCTGTTTTAGAGACTACAAAGAACTCTTTTAATTTTAGTAAGCCAGATATCATTATTCAGATATAAATTATTAGATTAAATGAATTCATTATTAAAAATAATCATCTCAATTTTTAAATTATCATTCAGAAGTTGAACAACATTTGTTTCTACAAAAATATTATTTTTGAATTTCGTTGATTTGCAATGCAGTTATCAGGCTTATATGTTGTTTTCAAAATGTATGTATTTCTTTTATTATTTTAATCCTTCAATCATTTTTTGGCCTTCATGTTATGTGTTAAAACTTTTGCCATTTAATCTCAACATTTATTATAAATCTCTAGATTTAATTTATTATTTTGAAGAGTATAAAATACTACATGATTTTTTAAATCATGTCACTAGCATAAAAATCTCTGTCAGAAAACCAGTCTTGACTCTTCTTTTTAGTAAACTCAAGAATCCATAATACATCTTTTAAAAAAAGTATATACATAAAAAACCTGACAATCTTGAAAGTTGAAATTAGCAATTTCAACATTGAATAACAGGTGAAATTTAGTCCAAATAGTAGATATTCTTAAAGAATGAACAATTTTCTTGTCATTATGATTGAAACAACTATTTTTTAATGTAATCATTATTTTAATTTTGGAACATACTAATATATGATCTATCCATTTATGTGTACTGATAAGTGCTCAAGTAATATGAACTTCTCTTGTAGTTTTACTTCTAACTATAATGTAATACATTAAATGCCATTGATTTGTTTGTATGCGACACCATGTTTTTTATATTGAATTTCTGCCTAAACCAAATTTTTGTGATAGCCAATCCATGAGTTGGAAAATTTTAATACAATCATCCATTTGAATTTAAAGTACAAATATTGTTGTTTTCAGCAACTTTTGGCCAAAATGTACTATTAACATCAACACATCTATTAACATCTTTAAAAAGAAATATTCAATTTTTTAAAATAGTTTTGCTATATTAATGATACCCAGAAAGGAAAAAAAGATTTTTCCCTCTGTTTTCTGAATCTAATGTTAGAGAATATGCACTAATAAATTGACCACATATCTTTTTGCAGACTATTCCAAAATTGATAAATTACATTTTATAGAAAATCAAACACTGTTCATTCTCATTTCATTGATTGATCTGTCCTGCCAAAAAAAACTTGTATTAATTTTTCTTTCTCTGGAATAGGAGTTCTATGAAGAATGACTCAATTCTGGTCTTGAAGAATTTGTATTCATAAAGTTTGTACATTCCATGTGCTTATATTAGAAATAAAATAAGATTTGTAATGTTTACCTTTAGGACTACTATTGTCCCCTGCTTTACCACAACTGACAAAAGTGTTATTTCTTTGTTTTATTTATAAACCTGCACACACAATAATCTATCCAGACTATAAGAAACAAGTCATTTTTAAACCATATTTTTTAGATGTTTTCACTACTATAATAGGCAGAGAGAATTTTTAAATAAGGCTGCCTAAATAAATCTAATTTGTGCTGAATCTTTGAAGATTGTACTGGCTCAAGACAGAATAACAACTTAGAAATGTTAGCCTATTAAACCTGTACCCATTAATGGTATTTTAATTATTAAAAGTCTCACCTAAAAAAATAAGTAAATTGGAATGAGAAATTCTGTGCACATAAAGATTGAAAATATAGTTGCACACACATACAATCCCATGGTTTCAATTAGTGTAGGGAGATTTCAATGATACTATTGTTATCATTAGATAACTGATGTCATGAGAGACTCAAATTATTGAGTTCTACATTAACTTAAATGATAATATTAAAAACTGTAGGATATTTTCTTGATCAGTTAATATTTATTTATTATTTTCTATTAATCCTCCTATATGAAGGTCATTTCTCTATCCACTGCTATGAAGTTTATTGAGAGTCTGAACATATATGAGTTTTGAATATAGATAAAAAATAGTTAAAACTGATGAAATCATACTAGTCACTGATAACAATTTTACATGTCTATAAATAATTGTACTAACAGTTATAAAATAAGATAAAATTAAAAATTGTTAGAACAAGAACTTATGCACCTGACCTGGGTATGATTTATAAAATCAAAACATCAGTTTGTCTTATATGCTTATGAAATATGTGTGATAAATCAGTAAATGAAAATAATATTGTTATTTGAAGTAATATATTACAGAAAGTTATTTAGAATTTAATAGATATAACAAAGATTAATATGAATAATTAATTATACAATATGATAAATCCGGAGAAAGATCTATTAAAGTAGTTATAGAAGTTAAAATTTTTGAACAAATAATGATCAGAAATTTAATTTTTGTTACTAAAAAAGAGACAAATAAAAAAGAAAACTTTAAAAATGTAGATAGATGACATTATAGAATGTTGAAGAGATAATTTGGTTTTTGTTTTGCATTTTTGCAGAAGTAATCCAAAATGATCAGAATTAATGAAAAAGATATACTCCTATAGATATCATAGACAGTAATTCTTAGAAAAAATGTTTAGTGATAGCTTATTTTAAAATCATTAGAATTGAAAATAATTATTGGCACAGTAATGGATTTTGAGGAATGTGATTTTAGCAAGTGACAAAAAAGATTTAATAGTATTAAACTAAAAAATGTTTATAAGTTGTCAGTAGCAATTGAGAATTTTATATTGTTGGAAGGAATGCAAACTTTCACTGCAATGCAAAACTACTACATATTTAAAAAAATAATGTATTATAATATAGTTGAGTGAATACTGTATTTAACAACTATGTTTATTACTGGAAAGCAGAAATTACAAGAGTACTCTTGAATGATGATGGTAATAGAAAAACCAAGATCAGTAGAGTGGATTGTTGTAATCAGGGTGATAAAGCATGATTTTGGCATGATACTTTAAACATTGGTTTGGATATTAAACAGAATTCAAATATCACTTTCTAATGAGAATTTTCAACAGTTGCTTATTTGTATTTTGCAACATATTTATTGTTTCAATGAAGATGATAAAATGAGCCAATCACACATTATTAAGGATTTTCCCTTCCTTTCACTATATTATTTGCAATAGTATATCATACTTAAAAATAATATTTTAAAGCAATGAATTAAAAATATAAGTGATTCGTAAAAGCATACCTTTTTACTTCTAAAAAAGATACTATGTAACATACAAATGAGATAAAAACATTTGCTCATCTGCTTATTTAAGAAATTCAACTATATTGCTAAGTATAAATATATTTTTGTTGTTGTTTTTCATTTAATTATGTCTTATTACTGGTGGAAAACCTTTTTTTGTAAGATTTTGTAAGTCCAATGTGTTCAAATATAATTTCTAAATACTCTCTATAAACAGTAACATTGATTTTGTCATAATGTAATCTTAATCATAAAAACATCTGAGAATAATAATTGTTATTCTTCTAATTCAATTGCTAATTTAATTAAAGGAGATGTTATTGATGTGTGTACAGAATGTCTGTAATACAGTTTCAATATATAACAATAAAATCTCAATGTGATAAATTTGATGGATATATGGTTGTTAATTTAAGCTCTTCCTTATAATTATGGCTACTCAAATATGCTGTATGTTGATTTTGTTAAATTATTTGCTGTATTGAAAGAATGTTATTTTTGTTATTACACAAAATATTAAGAGTTCCATTATTTTTTTAGGAAAAAGGGTGTTTAAGTTTGTAATGTATAATTTTACTTTAATTACAATAAATAATGCTTTTTTATGCATACATTTAACTTCAAAAGTATGTCAGTTTATTCCTAGTTTCAGTTTAATGATTAATTTCACTGAAGTGCTTACGATTCTTGACAAAGAATTGCATCTTTATGCAACAGCATTAAGAGTTTTGAAAAAAGTTGACAAATCCAAACATAGTAAATTTTTAAATCTAACAATAGGTCTATTGAACATGGTCCATATGGATTTTAAATAAATTCATAGGCAGAATTCTTCTGAAGTATATATATTTTTAAAATAACTGAAATACGTGTAATGCTTTCTGGGTAAAGATTGTAGTTTTGTTTCTCTTGTTGATATAGACTATCTTGACAATTTTTTGTATTCATCTGCCATTAAAAGATGTCTTATTTTGTTGTCATAATAAGTAGTATTCATAACAATTACATTACCTTTGTCAATAGGAAAAATATTTTAGATTTGTGACTTTGAGAAAGAAATTAGATTCTTAATATAAGTAATATTAGATTAGGATTGTTGATGTCTATTATATATTGGTTTCTGTCCCAGTTGTAATTCTTCTGCTTTTCTGAAACAAATTCTGAATGACTTCCTCAGTTGTTATCATTATATTTCATAATATAATCAGATACATTTTTGGCAACATTTAATCCATTTCCCAGAAATATCAGCATTAGTTAGATGTCTGGATTTAAGATTTTTAAATAATTTTTAGATTATTTAATATAATATGAAATATGATGTGGGCAGATAGATTTACTGACTTTTTTTTTACTCCATTTTTTTTATTAGTTTAGATTATATATTTTTACTGACTGAAAAATTCTCAAGAATTGTTTTTCAGTAAGTTTATTTATTAATAAGCATTCATTGATACTAATGAGATCTAAGGCTCATTACTTGAAATTTTTTTCTTTTAACAGAGCTTTACATGCGTTCTAAATGGTTTTCTCAGTTCTTAGGAAATAAACTGAAAGGTTTAGTTGCAAGTCTTTGGAAACAATCACATCTGATTTATATTTCGATAGGAAAGTTAAATGATTTTTTAATTTTGCTAATTTTAGACATAATTTTTTATAAGGTCTTAAATTTGATATAACAGTATGTCCATACTAAATATTTAATAATTGTTTGAAGATTTGTGATGATAGAATTTTATTTATAGTTATATGCAATGTTATTCCCATCAATTAATTGAATTCTTAAATGCTTTAAAAAATATTCCAAACTTTTTGAATTACAATCAACGGTTAAGAATAATAATAGGTATTAATAATAATGGATGTAATGTTTTGAATGGTGGCAGTGGTGGCGATGGCATGACATCATCATTATCTTTAGGGGAGTAAGATTTCTTAATAGAAAAACTTATAAACATTTTTTATGTTTTTGGTATTACTACTTCTAAACTATGGCAGTGTTATTTGGAACTCTGACAATCACTCTCATAGTAGAGCTTTGGTTGCAGTACAAAGAAAATTTATAAATTATCATTATAACTGAAACGCACAGGCTTATTATATACCTACGTTTATATATGTAACATATAGGGTTTATGAGCACAGACTTTCACACGACCCACCACTCTCCACACCATCTCATAACACTGATACACTTGAACACATATATGTTGAAAAGATAAATAATCACCAATATACGTATTTCATGCTAAACCAGCAATCATCAGTTAGTCCAGATTACCATCTCTACACATATATGATATAAGTGATCAGATATATATTAAGATAGCCAATCCTCATACTTTAATGGACAGGCTTCAATATATGTGTTCAAGTGTATCATTGTTATGAGGGGTGTGGAGAGTGGTGGGTCATATGAAAGTCTGTGCTCATATACCCTATATGTTAAATTATTATTATGTAAAGTTTAGAGTATTTAGATAGTCAAAGAACAAATCAATGTGGTAAACTGCATTAGTGAAATTTCTTATAATGTTCTCTTTAGATATGCTTTTGAAACATGGTAAGACTTTTAACATTGCAAAATTTAGAACTAATTGTTTAAGAAATTCTACATTATTTAGACTTCCAATGTTGTTTAATCCATATTATTGTCATATTGATATTCATTAATTAACTGTAAATAAAATAAAAAATGTTATCAATATATATAAACAATTGTAATATACTTCTGTATTCATATATATGATATTTTTGGTTTTACTTTTTCTTTTTTGTTTTTGTTCATTGTATTCTGTAATTAAACTTTTATGTATATGCCTGTAGAATATATTTATTTAAAGAAATCGAATTGAATTGGATGATGATGGTGGTGGTGATAATTACTACTACTACTATTACCATGACAAATACCGCAATTACTATTACTACCACTACTACCATGACTACTACTACCACTATCACTACAACTGCTACCAAACACTACCACTACTCTATTACTATGATGATGATGCCACAACTATGATGGTGATGATGATGACTACAACTATTATTATTATGTTTCAAAACAAAGCTTTATCTAGTTTAAAAAGTTAAAGAGTTACATATAATTATATCTTGACTATTTGCCAAAACTATGCAACAGAAGAAAAAATTACATTTTACAAGAAAACCAAGTTCTTTATGACAAAATCCATTTTATATGACACAGCCTTGGAATCCAATGATTCATTTAATTATTTTTCCAACCATTTATCTGTTCTGCAGACTAGTTTGTTTATTTTGGGACTGTTATATTAATATCTGATTTTCTATCTAATAGTTTATATTCACTTTTTTATCTCTATATATGCATGCTATGGATTGTTGGTATTAAAATTGAATTTAATGATGCTCTACATTTTATCTCTATTGTTTTGGATTTATGTTTCAGAGATTGACCCTTGGTTGCAAATATATCTGGTTGAACTAGTGTGTTGTCTCATTTTACTGAATAAATCAAGTTTTATTGAGTATGTTTCTGGGTTTAGCATGGGTTATTAGCAAAATAAAAAGTGAGTACCATACATCAGAGCACAAATAGCAAAGAATGTTGTCTCTTTTATATGTGTTTATGATATCAATTAAAACATAATCCTGTCTATAAATTGTGACCATTGTGTGATGTATCTTTGCTAGCATGGTAAATAAATGAAGAAAATGATTTTATGTCTCCTTTTTCTGTGGCAGAGTCAACAGACATGGTCAATATTAGTATACAATCTACAAAATCTGTGGAAATGTGTTGTGGATAGGACATTTAGATCGAGCTTTAGCAAGAACTCAAAATATTTTGGTTCCAGTGGCCACCTTTTTTAAATTGATGTAGCAATTTCTGATTGTCTAACCCAAGAGCTGACGGATATGGATTAGGTGTTCCACTTGAGTATATGATATCATATATATCCCAGTATGTGTGCTTGTTATCATTATTAAGTGATATTTGGTTAAATATTGATTTAAGTTCTTCAATCAGAGTGAATATGTATCCATATTATGGGAGCAAACAGTTCATGGATGTTATTTTAATGACACACTCTAGGTCTGGAAATCTTTTTATGGTGGTTGATAAAAGGTTTATCAATTTCTGTCTGTGAAAAATATAAATTGAATGGAGGCTGAGTCTGTTATGAATTGGCAGTCTGCTCAAGTTTTTTAAGGTGATGGCAACTGTCTTTCTCTTCCATATTTATTTGTTACAGAGTGATAAAATTGTAGATATGAAATTCTTAGTAAATTTGATAATAGGAGTGTAATAAGTAATTTTTCTAGTTATAAGTTTATTATATAGTGCAATCTTAGCATATATTGAGAAGTATGATTTTTCAAATGAGGTTGTAATTTTTTCAGCATCTTTCTTTATTTTGAATTTTTTTTACCTCATTTCATTGAATCCAAAGTAGAAAGGAAAATCAAGAAATGCAGATAGGTTACCATTATAAATATCTGTACAGTGTTTGCCTGTGTGTAGAAACCATTTAGCAGTTTTTACTTGTGGTAATTTTTAAATTAAATTTGTAGTATGGAGAGTTGTTTTCTAGAGAGAAAAATGGTGATATTGTCCATATAACCTATGCATGATATATTATTATTATCATCACCACCAACATCAACATTATTATTATTATTGTATTGATGATGAGGATACTGATGATGATAATTTCATTCTAACAAAAGGTTAAAAGAATAAAAAATAATGACTAGAAAAACAAGAATATCGTATCTAAAGTAGCATATTATCCATGTTCTATTGAATACATTTTCAATTTGGAAAATGCAAAATTATGAATTGAGAGAAAGAAATAAAAAGACAAAAAATTAAAAAGCCATTTACATGACAATAAAAGTAATGTGTAAGTCAATCTATTGTGATAATTGATGTTTGAAAACTACTATTAACATTCTCCTTAAAAGAAAGAAAATGAGGAAGAACTTCATTTGTAAGAATATAATCCTTCTACTTTTTGATGTTTTTGACCAAATAGTTAAAACATTGTCTTAATTACTGAATAAATATAAATATCATCATTTCAATACCCATGCTGTAACTGGGAAAGCTAGAAACCACTGAATAAGAGAGAAATAATAAATACCTTCCAGAAATCTGTGTTTCATACTATTCTTTGTTTTAGTACTAGTATTTTAATGCATTTAGAAAAGTATAAATACAGTTTGAATTTTTTTTTAACATTTAAGGATTTAATTAGATAGTGGAAATAATCTAATATATAAGTGAAAGTAAAATGAAATCATCACACATCTTCAGGCAGTCATTAAGTACTCTATAATCTCTATAGTATCTAAAACTTAAGACTTATGACAACTTATATCTAAAACTGATCAAAGTAAAATAGATGATCTTTCCTTTGCAAAAGTAAATTTAAAGTGATTATTTCCTAAAACTTGCAACTAAAACATTCAATTAAATCCCAAAAAGCTGGGGAAAAAAACATTCAAAGAACAAGTAAGGTTCTATTAAGAGAATGATTAGATGCCTAAATATTTTTTATGTATTGAAATTTATATTTTTTTAATAACATGAAATGTTTTCTAAAAAAATAAAATTACTAATAAAGATTTATCTTTTCAATAATTAAAAAAACATATTCTATCATATATGTATATATATAGAAAAATATAAAAAGAAAAAATCTTGTAAATCTTCTTCAGTGCATCAATTCACATTCTAGAGTAAATAACATTGGAACTATTTTTTAACAAATCTTAATTCAAAACATTGTTTTTTTGAAAAATAAATAAATTTATCACGATACTGTCTACTATCACAACATTAGAAGTATTGGTAAAATTAAAAATTTTCACTCAAAAATTGACTCTAAAGGAAGCAAAATTATGGTGAAAATAATAAGAATACTTTGGGGTCATTAGCAACCCAAATTAACCAATACCTATGTTTATAGCAAAGTTGTTAAATCTGTCAAACTAGATAATTAGGGTAAACATTTTTCTGACTATCAAAGGCAATTTTTACAGTTGTTATGAACTCCACTAATTGTAAAACAAAGTAAAAGTAATCTTCTCACAATAAACTGATACAAAAAAAAAGTGATAAGAAATTGTAAACCAAGCAACTGAAACAAATCTACTTGCATTAATTAAAAAGATCACTTGTATTTAATTGATTCTAATAATAATCAATAACTTATTTCAGAATATTTTTTATCTTTATACTATTCCAGAATCCACAACAATCACGATTCATTGGGATATATTGTTAATTCTAGTAATTCACTATATGTAAAATTTCTTGCTTTATGAAATATAAATTATATTCCATTGTGAAAAATTTTAAAGAATATTAAGAAGTAAGTAATATTTTAGTAGGCTTTGATAAAGAAAATTTAAACAAAAATGTACTGCATAAGGAGCATTATCTATCATAAGAGAAAAATAAATGAAAATAATAACATACAAACCAGAACAAATCTTTCTCTTGATAGTATAATACCATTCTCAATTTTGGCTTAACAACAATATGCTTTCAATACACATCAGAAATCTTTCAAAAAGTTATAGTATTCTCCATAACAAAATTATAAAATATCTTTATCTTCACAAAAAATATATGCTGTAAGATCACATAGTAAAATACTTTTACAAACATTGTGGACACATGGCAATAACATATCTTTTTAAATTAAATTCTCTATATAATTAAAAAAAAAAAAACCACATTTTTATATGTTTTTATGAGAAGACTTCCTCATAGAAATTCAATACAAAAGGCCCACATACATAAGCAAGCAAATGCCATATACATTAAATATTGCAGAAATTTAAAAAGTGAAACTATATTATCACTATGAAAATATAAAAAAAATTTCAGAATGTAATGGCTTGGTAAAAAAAAAATCTAACATAAAACTATAAATAGATAACCACAAGATTAAAAATAATAAATGATAAGTACTATAATATATTTAACGGATGACAAATAAATTAAATACCATTCATCTTTTTTGTATTACATAACTATTTACCAAACACATACTATTTTCCCAAGCTATTCTTACATTATCTAGTAATTTTTCTCTTACTAAATTTTTATATACTTGCTTGAATATAGAATTAACATCCACTTACAATCTTTATATTTAATTCTATCATACTTATCTCTACTATTATTTATATTTTTATTCTCCCCCCCCTCCCCAAGATGATATTAATCATAAAGTAAGAATGGTTTATAAAATTAGAAGTAAAAATTGTAATAAAGTATATATAAGATAGACAGGAAGAAAGATACATGATAAAGGGAAAGAACATAAAAGAGTGGTTAATAAGAAAAGTATTGGGTCAGGACTATATATACATTATTTACATGCTGGTCATAAAATGGAATGTGAGGAGAATATTCAAGTTATAAAATATGTTAAAGATTATCCTAAAAGAATATGTTATAAAACCTTGTATAATAAAAAAAATTATATGTGTAAATATAATTAAAGGTCCAGAAAATTTAAGTAGAAAATGGGCATTATTAGATAATTGGATGATTTAAAAATTGTTGTAAAATTATAAATGGAAATTATAAAGGGGGAGAATAAAATATTTATTTACTTATATATCTATATAAAAATATATGAATATATATTTATATTGTTTTAAAGTTTATGTAGTTTATTTTATTTTTATTTATATATAGATTTATATGTTTAATGTTAATAATGTTTAAGATGAATAATGTCCAATAAGTGGTGTGGATATAATTAATTGATCATGTGATGTATAAAACTATATCTTGAAAAGATCTCAATAAGAGATGAAAGCTAGTTTTATAATTAAATAAGTATAATTATAATTAATTGTTTGTTTCCACATTATTTAAATTCATTATTATATTAATTATATGTGTATAACAACATTGTGGACAAATAATTTTTTATATTAAATATTTGATCATTTGCATTATTATTTATTACTTTAATTTTAATAGTATTTTAAGAATAATTTACTGAAGAAAAATATTTTAATTCATCAGGGTATATTTATAATTATTTCATTAAAAAGAAATTTTATATTTATTATTGGGCAGTAAAATTATAATTAATGTTTACCCCTTTGCATCCTATTTCAGAAACTGATTTGATATAAAAGTGACCGTTTCTATTTCTGTTGCTAAATTAAGGATAAATATTTATTATAGAATTGCAATTTTTTGTTTCTGGAATGTCATATGCAATTGTGACTGTTACATAGCATAAAAATTTGATTTCCTTACAAAAAAAGTACTATAGATATTAAATTATAATCTTATGCTTTTTTTCAGTCTTATTTATGCAACATCTAAAAATTGCTACCATATGTTTATTGTTCTCATTTATGTTGAAATAAATGTTAATAATTGTTAATATTTTGCTTCTGGATATCATATGCAACTGTCAATTTTACATAATTTTGGAATAATTGTAGCATTTTATTTATAAAAATGTGCTACAGTTATTATACTCTGACATTGCACTTTTCCTTTAAATTTTAACATTTAAAAGTGATGGCATAATTTTGCTGTTTCCATTTATGTTAAAAATGAACTTTTAAACATGAAATTGTAAATATTTAAGCTGTATATGTTATGCAGAGTTAATAATAAATGTATAAGTATTTTCATTATGCCATAATAGCTCACTTAAAAATCCTCAAAAGTAGAGTCGCTCAAATTCATGAAGCTTGAAATAATGGTATTATTAAGTATTTTTAAAAATAGTATTAGTAATACTGATAGTTATAGTATTATTACTAATAATAATAATAGTAGAAGGAATACAAAAATTAAGAACTAAAAAAGATTTTGGGATAACCCTACAATAGGCTAATTTTTAGTCACAACATAACACATTTTTAACTTATTCTATGTTTAATTTCTTACAATTAATGATGGCGAGTGTATGTGATATAATTTAATTTCATTAAACAATGATGAGTTTAAAAGATTTAAGACAAAGTTAGATTTTTATAATTATTAATATTAACAAAAGTAGTGCCAAATGCTCTTTATTTCATTTCAGAATGCCACCTAGTGTAAGTTTGAGTAATCAACAGATACTCGATGACAATTGTTAATAATTTCTATTCAGTGCTAGTCCATCCATAAAAATTTATTAAGCACTAGCATCTATTGATTATTCGAGCTTATAATAGGGGTCATATATTGAGGGAGATAGTATCTGATAAGCATTAATGATGATATTAGAGAGCATACGTAGTATAGATTTGATTACTTAAGTCATTAATTATACAATTAATACTACATTATGTTTATATTTTAATATATGAGTTGAAAAATTCAATCAACTATAAGTAAAATTTATAAAACTGAATCAACATATGTTTGTGCCTGACCAGAAAATTTAGAATAAAAATAAATATTCAGGCAGATACCAACATTTCACATTTTAATATATATATACAATAATTTAAGTAAATATACATTTATTATCATTTGAAAAAATTTCATTATTGAAATTTTAAATAATTAGCATAGAAGATGAGCAATAAATGAACCTTTTCTCTAGGGGCTTTTTTTATATAGATGTAAACAGAACAGTTTATTAAGACTTTAGCATCCTCTTAAACTTTTCTGGAACAATTAACACCAAAGTGACAACAAAATTTATAAATGACAATAGTTTTCTCAGACATATGCAAATTTCTTTATATATATATAATTTTTTTTTCTGTTATGAGAATATGGAAAATTTTTGCTTTTAAATTAAGCAATAAATATAGAAAATGCATGGTGGGGAAAAATGTATTTTTATTGTTATTATAAATGTAAAAATACACAAAATTGTAGGTTTTCTCTGAAGACATGTAATATAAAAGAAAGATTCCTGGGAATTTAAACTTAATTTGATTATCGGTGTGTAAGAGAATTAATTTATTGTTTGATTTATAAAAATGGCTTTACAGAGTGTAGAAATCAATGGCTGAAATATAAAAATTATCTTCAGTAAATATTTTGTACGCATTTAAAATGTTTAAATTTAATTATCTATCCAAATATTTGGATTAAACAAATTAACAACGCAATTATTTATTAAAAATTAAATTAATAAAAATTGTGTGTTTATTATTAGAAAAATATTTTTTTTATGAATTGAACTTTGTTGAATTTCTAGAAATCACATCAAGTCAATTTCCAATGAAAAGTAATTTTGATTGTTATATATACATATATGCACCTGTAAATGCATAAGCGTTAATTTTATGGAGAGAGTTTATTTTACAGTATATGGGTACGATAAATAAATGTTTATGTGCAATAATAGTTAGTATTTTATCCCGACTTCAAATTTACCTATAGTAAGAAGCTTGATAAATTTTTTAGAAGTACATTCCATAACCAATTTGGATAAATAGAGTTAACTTTATATTTTGAAAATAAAATGTCTCACAATATTTGTATCAGTCAAATGAATGCTAGTGTAAGGGTTATGCAAAAAGCACTGCAGGGGTGGGGAATTATTTTTCACTACTGCAATTGACATAATATCAATTGTAAATATTGAACTGGTACTTAACTCTACGTTTTTATCTGATATATGTACATAATAAATTAAAGATAATACTCCACCTTAAGAGAAAAATCTTTAAAATATTAAATAAAATCTTAATATATTTTCAGTGAAAAGCATCATTGTCAAAAGCAATCTATTATATTCTTTTAACAAGAGTTCTTAATACCCAAAATGCATTAAGGTTGTATTTAATATTTTCAATGTTTTTCCAAATATATATTAGTATTGCATTTAATGTATGACATTTTAATGATGAAGTTATCAGAATTATTTACTATATATATATATATATATATATATATATATATATATATATATATATATATATATATATATATATATATTGTAATATTACATTTGGTTCAAACAGAGTTAAATATTTAATAGTATTAAAAATTTTTTTTATTACATTATTAATTTAAATGAAGACAACTCTTTTGCTAAATAAACTTTGCTATTTTAAGCTATATAAAATCTTACTTAAGCATTCTAAATTACATATACTAAAATGTGTGATACAATTTTTTTAAATGCTAGTTACTAAAAGATATTAGTTAAATGATTTAATAGCTGTTCAAAGATATAATTTATAAAGTTAAACTTGATAAAAGTAGTTTAAAATGTATTACATCTTGAGTAGATTTCAATAAAGAAAGTTTTTATTGTTTTTTAAAAAAATATTAAAGTATTAATTATTAGCTTGTAATAAATTTTCTAATTTTTAATGACTTTCTGTTATGTCTGATGTATGTATGTACATGTCTTCATTTCAAAAGAAAGAGAATTTAAAATAAATTATCTTCAAGCTGATAATTATTCTACAAACCATTCATTAAATGAGTGGATTTTAATATTATGGTGATTTAATCATAATTCTTTGAGAATGTTTAAATAAAAAGTGAAAAGTATTTGTTTTAAATAAATAAAATAATTTTGGATAATAATTAAAATAAAGTTTATTACATTTGATTTGTTTTAATTAGTGTCTAGACAGAGGTCAAGATTAAATCTATTTTTAGATATTCTGATTAATAAGAGGTCAAGGTTGTATTAGTAACTTTCAAAAACCCCATCTCAATATTAATTGCTAATGGCTTCATTAAGGCCACATGATAAACTTTGCTGGTTTTCAATCAAGCACACATACATTTAAAATAAAATATTATTCTAATGCTAACTTTTCTTTTAAAAATATTATTTCTAATTAAATTTTTTTTTCAAATAATGTGTTGCTAAAATTTTAAGTCATTTAAGCCTACTTATTTTGGACCATGTATGCTCTTCTTGCCAATTGACAATGTTTTTCAATTGAAGTATATAACATTTTATTGTTATGGAAGAAACTCTAAAGCATCATAATACGAAAAAATACTACAAGAGACTGTTATTCTGGAGAATTAATATGTATATTTGTTTTACTGTATTTATGAACTTTTAAATTCTAGAATTTTTTTTAAAAAACAGTTTATTGTTATTTCATTTTTCAAAGATTAATATTATTGCTTTTATACTCTACTAACTGCATTTTTTTAAAAAAAAACTATTTTATTTGCAGACAATTTTAAAATATTTTAAAGCATTAATTGCTGAAACATTATTATTACAAGAAACTGTCTTTAAAATTATTACAACTTCAGTTTATGGAAACAAATGCAATAATCAGTTATTTTAAAATTATTGTAAAACCAAAGGAGGAAATGAAACATCATTTTAGAAATCTTCATTTATTTAATGTGAAAGACATTCTTGCTTATTTTTTCATTGCCTTGAAGATGTTATATAATTGTATTTCATCTAATACAAATAAACTACTATCTTGGATTTCTAGTGGTTTATTGATTTATCTATTTAAAATATGTTTATTAATCTACAGAAAATAAATAATTTGAATTTGCTTGTTTTATTAATCCTGATAAATTATTGTATAAACTTTTGTCATGGAAACATCACTCTTACCTGCTTATTAAAAAAATGTTTGCCTGTATTTGTTCTGCTTGTCATTATTTTTATTTTAAGAAATTAAAATGTGACAATAACTTATGTTCTGATTTATTCATTCATTTACTACTTGTGCATTTAGTAAAACTGTGCACCATTTTATTTTTATGTAAAAATGGACTCATAAGAGTTATTTTTATTTAAATGAAAGGACTCATAAACTCTCAAGCTTATTTAAATGAGATAATATAAATGTAGTGTATTTTAAGAAATTGATATAGTTATTATTATTATTATTATTATTATTATTATTATTATTATTATTATTATTATTATTATTATTATTATTATTATTATTAATAATAATAATAATAATAATAATAATAATAATAATAATACATTATTAATTTATTATTTTTATGTTTTGTATTACATTGGGTATATTTATGATAATATATGTGTTAAAATAGAAAGTGGTGCAAGTACATTTCCAGTTAAAAGAGTTCTAATTACAAATTGTTAAGAGTTCTTGGAATTTATATTCCAGAATTATTAAAATGCATTAATGTGCATAGAGTAAAATAGCATTTCTATGCTTAGCATATGAGTGCATGTATTATTTGAAGTCAGTGTGTTAATGAGGGTAGTTTTTTATTTTTTATTGCATATTACATCACAATTGTGTTTATTATGGTTTGTATATTTCTTTAGTCTAGATATAGGTTTATGTGCATATGAGAGTGAGTATAAATTAAATTTTTATGTATTATTGATAAAATTTATGCCCTGTGTATTTATTTATTGGTATACTGCCTATGGACAAGTATCAATTGTGGCAATTTTGTTGATGGTTTCCATTGCTCTTAAAATTTAATTATGCCCATCCAGAATAGAGACTGTGGCTTCTTTGGCACTTCCAGGTCATGTGACCACATGTCAATTTATTTAAAACCATCCATTTGCCCTTTAACTTTATTCATGTGTATTTTATGTAAGCACATTTAAGGCATGTATATACTGTATATAAAATTATTTTAGATCTACTTCAAGTTATTTTCAGGTATATTAATTCATTGATAGTATTGAGCTTTTATCATTCTACTCATGTATGCATAAACAGATAAAAGCTATATAAATTATTTTTGTTTAGTAGACATCTATTTTAGCAATATCATAAGAATTATATGTATACACTGATTTTAAACATAGCTAGTATTATAATTTAATTATCATTTATAACAGTGTGTGTAAAGACTCTTATACTGCCATTCTGTGTGCATAGCTCACTGATTAATACTTCAAATAAAAGTGAGACAACTTCTTTAATATAGTGCAAGTTTAATTATAGTTGTTTTACAGGATTTACTTGAAGGATATACTTTACTTTATATAAGTGCTTATGTCAGCTATAGTTTGTATTGCTCTATCTATAGTTTATTGTTTTAATTCATTATTGTATTATTAAATTTATGTCAGATTGTAATAAATATTTTATTTCTTAAGTACATTTACGATTTCATTGTCATCATCGCACCAATTCATCCAGAATATCTAATTTAATAAAGTTATATTAAACATTGTTTAATTTAAGATACATTTCAAAAGTCACATTAAAATTATTTATTCAATTCATTTATTATTTTTATACCAGCACTATTTAAAATAAATATTATATTGTTTTATCTTTACCACAAATGTATTTAATGATGCAGTGAGAGGCGGCCTTATCCATTATTTGTACTTTACTTGTGACAAGGTTATACTTTAAGATATTTTAGTAAGATTTACCCACAAGTTATATGAATATGATTATTTATAAATGACTTGATAATTGACAGCCTAATAAATCCAATAGTAACAATCTTGGGAGTCTGGAGGTCCTAGTTGTGAGCATTAATATGTATGTAGTACACATAGATTAAAATATAATAATTTGCTAATTCCTAAATACTGAGTAAGATAATGAAGACATGTTAAAAGTTTGAACTAGGCCAACTGAAAAGTTTTGTTTTGGTATGAAATGCATCTTAATGATTATTTACATTTTTAGATGTCTTTACTTATGTGATTAATATATATATTAATCTTTAATTATGCTTAGGAATGTGTATCAGAGCTAAAAATGATTTATTATTTCTAGTGTAATAAATTATTAGTAAAAATCATTAATGTATTTATCTAGGGGGTGCATGGCATAGTTGTGTGGGATGTTTGGCATCTTTAGATTAAAGTGTAATAATTTGATATTGATAAATATTTAGCAAGGATAATGAAGTCATATAAAAGATTGTAAAATAGGGCAACTGAAGAATGTTGGATTGGTATGAAATTAATCATAAGAGTCATTTAACTTATTCAGTTGAATTTATTTATGTGACAAAAGTATATTTGGTGAAAGGAAAAGTAATAATATATTTTTGTTTTTGCAATCAATGTATCAGCACTCTTCTAATTATTCCTGATTAACATAAGTTTTATCCTCCTACTAATATTAATTAGTCAATGCAGTGGGTTTGTCTGGTTAATTTCAAGTCAATATATTTAATACACTTTTGGTGATCTTCTTCATGTGTCCATTTCATTTTATGGAATTGTTTGAAGTTCTAAACATTTTGAGAATCAAGTGGGGGATGGCACAATCTAAAACAACATCAAAATATCTGGTATAAATGATGTCTCTATGAGGAATAAAGAGGGATTGGCTGGCACACATTTCTCTGTAGGTCATGGTAAACTACATATGACTCTGCTGAGAGTGACAGTTTATGGTCATTGGAGAATATTTCATCTCTAAATATAATACCTAGATGGTGAATTGAGTTCTTTTACCAAAAAATGTGCTCAACTTTAGCATTTCTTGGATAATATTGACTGACCCATAAAGCTCAGTGATGCCAAACTAAACCATTTGATAATTGTTGTGGATATTAAAATTTTTGATAATGTTTACAGAGTTGAATGATGATTTAATTGTTAGGGTCCAAAACCTAATTCAGATTGAATCTTGTCTGTGATTAGCATTGTGGAGCACATATATGAGCCAATAGTGTTTCTCTAAATAGACACTAGTTGTTTAATCTGATGATGTAGGCAGAACTTCATAATTATTTATTATGTATGCATTATGTAGATTTTCTGGACATCACTGAACCTAATCCTTTATAATCAAAATTACTGCCACACTCTGGTAATTATTTACCAGTTATCTTTTGGAACAGACACCTAATGTCAAAAATTAACTCAGCAGTTTGATAAATTAATTTATTTTAAACTCTCTATATAAGAAATTACAGTTGATATCTCAATATATATATATATATATATATATATGCATAATTTGATATCTCAAAAATAAATGGTGAATAATTTGATATCTCAAAAATAAATGGTGAAGAAATGAAATCTACTTGAAAAAATGTATTATTGACATTAGTATTTAGTAAAGGTGATGAAGACACTATTAGATATTAGTCTTGACAGTTGTATACAAGATCTTCATGAATATAATTACAATTTATCTACAGTAAACTTTGGTCTAAAATACAAAAGAACAACTTGAACATAAAATTAATTATAACTCACTGGATTATGTTATGAAAAAACATATGTGTTGATAGACATTATGAAGAATTCTTATCAAAATGCCATAGTTGCAATTAGATTACATGATGACTCCATTAATGACAAGTGGTTACAATAGACTGACTTTCTTCAAAACACTTTATAGCCATTTTAGAATATGTATTTTGAAACACAGGCATTCTTATACCTGAAACTTACAAAAGTATTTTGTGGATTAAAATGGAAACATAAGGGTATAAAAAAATAAATTGAATTTCTTTAAGTCATCTATTTTTTGTAGATGATGTGATTGTTTTTTAATATAACTTTCAGGAGCTTTAAGAAATGTTGCAAAAGTTATCAGATGAAAGTAAGAAAGTAGAAGTAAAGGTAAATACTTGATTACTAAACTATTCTTCTATAGATTTTCTCAGAAGAAAATTTGTTAAAGTTGATGAATGTGAAGATATTTAAAGCTTCAAGCTTTCAAACCTAAATACTTATGACTGGCTTAGATATATAGAAAGAAAAGTAGAGAAAAGGGTGGCCACTTTTTTCTCATAAAATCTTTTTTGTGTGTTTAAGTTTGGATTTTGTTTGGACAGCTATTATGGCATCTGATTGGCTGTCAGATAAGTGTTATAATGAGCACTAGAGATTTTGCAGTATCTCAATTTATTTCAATTAAAGTATCATAAATTTAAAAAAAATTATCACAAATTCTTTAGCCATATTATTAATATAAATGGAAACATAATGGATTACAATCCTAGAATCAAGCCTGGTTGAAATGTTTTTTATCAAAATAATTTAATATTTAAAAAAATATGTTAATGTGCTTGAAAAGGAGGGTTTTTTAATAAAAGGTATTTTATCATTTTTTCCATATAAGATCTGAAATTTGAATGAATACTTAAGCAGAAAAGCAATACAGAAATTTTACAGCACACAATGAAGTACGTTGGGAACATAAAAAAAAAGCAATTCAAAATTAGATTAATAGATAATAGAATAAAATATGGAATTTTTGATTGAATTAAGAGACTGAAATGAGACTGGAATGGATATATTGTTATATGAGATTATAATAGACATTTGAAGATGTACAAATTGTTGTTGATAAATGGATGAAATAATAAAGTTTGCTAATATGATGAGAAGATAGACTATGGATTAGGATTAGATAAACTGGATTAATCATAGAAAAACTTTCATCCTGGAGTATATTAATAATGGTTGATATGATGTTGATGACATATATACATTTATAGACTAATTATATTCACAAATAAAAGATTTAAAAAAATAGAATACTACATCAAACAAAATGTAATAATCTTGAAGCTCTTTACTACTAATTCAACATTAATAAACTAATAAATATGGATGTTTTTGAAAAAATTTAAGAATTCATATTTTATGCTATTGTTTGTTGTTCACTAATGAGCTAACAATTTGGCCTTAAAAAGTCAGTAAACATTGAGGCAATGACTCAAGATTACTGTACAAGAAATGTAGGCAACATAGGTTTTAAATAGTTCACTTTTGAAAAAAGTCTTTCCACGGACTTCTAGAAAGAAATAATAATAGAGAAGACATTACTCTTTAGGTTTTTAACTGCTAGATGATAAAAGTTTGAAGTGATTTTATATCCATGTTTTATTCCCTAGTTAAGAATAAATAAATATTCATTTAATGAACAGTATCAAATGGTTAGTTGATTTGACTATAGACTGTATACTAAAAAATACCTGTTTGATTATAAACTGAAATTATTTTTTTTAGCCAACTCTGATTCAAATTAGTAGGAAGATTACTACTTTATATCATCATCATAATTTTCAACCATTAACATAATATTGCAATGGTGTCTCCAAGTTTAATCCATATTTTTTGATCAATAACTCTCTTTTCTGCATACATTACATATCAAATTTATTTCTATATCATTTACAATCTCTTGAAATAAGCAATTATTTTATCTAGCACATGTTTACAATTATATTACATTCAAATATCAGTCTTTCAAGCTAGTAATTTAAAGTGAGAATTCTACTCACGCTCTCCTCAACAGTTCTTCAGATTTGCTCATATAAAAGAATTTGAGTTGTAGGAATAAGAGGATCCTTTTTATTCCTGCATAAATACCATAACTTGGATTGAAGAGGAAAGTATTCATTTATTTAACACTCTCAATAGGTGCATGCTCAATTAGCTTGAAAGGCTGATATTTGAATGTAATCTTTCGAAATGTAATTTAAATCTCAACTGTCCTTTTATTATTATCTCTTTTAGCAGTATATCCAGCCTAGCTCTATTTCAATCATTTACCTCATTTTCTGATATCAATTATAGTATTAATTTTCTTAGCCAAATATTCGACTTTCAGTACATTTTTGTTTCTTCCAACATGCATTTCTCTATAATTCAGTGAGTGATCTTAAGTCTCTGTATTATTTTTATTTTAAGTATCCTAGTCTCAGATCTATAAGCAAGAACATCTAAAACACATTTGTTAAAATTCTTCATTTCGAACACATTACCATATTTACTTTATTATTAAGTTATTTCTACCAATCCAAGTTTTATTTTATTAATTTTATTCATTATGTTTCTATATGCATTAATAATCTACCAAAGTATTTATAATTAATAGCTTCTTCTAATTCATGATAATCAATCTTTGTTTTCTTTTTCTAAGATAAAATCATTGGACATACTTTAGTCTATTTCAATATATTCTTATTTTCCTCTGTTAACTTTTGCAGCTATATCATAAAGTTTTTTATACATCTATATATAAAAATATTTTACAAAATATGTATAATATTTTTGTTGAATCTAAAATTCATGATCTTTTTTTGATTAAGAATAATTAGTTACTTTAAATAAAATAAAATTATTTTACAAAAGTTTTTATAGTAATATTTTATTGAGAAAAGTAAGAAATATATGTTTAAGATATCAGACTATCTGAATAATATATATAATATTCATTTAACTGTTATTCTTTTTAATAACAGAAAATCACTTTAATGTCATTTTATAACAGACATAAACATCCAATGATCTAACGTACTGTTAGTTGTAATAAAATACAATTTTATCTCAAATAATTAGAATTTAATACCCACATATAAATTTATGACTGCTACTTTAATTAAAATTTATGATAATTAAAAAAGATTAGCTGACTTAAATGAAAGTTTTCTAAATGTTTATTCGTTTGTTTTCTAAATTGTAAGTAATGGTTGTTAATAGTGAATTATTGGTTTAAAGTATGGATATTTTCATCAATTATTTTTACTTTATTTAAATGATTTATTATTTTTCTGTTGGCAGAACAAAACTGACAGTCTGGAATTACTTTTAGAAGATAATTTAAAACAAAAATGTAAGATAATTTGTTACCAAAAGATTAGATAGAACTAAAACCACGCTACAGTTTTTAATTAATGATTCAGAAGAAAAACCAACCTAGAAAAATATGCTGTAAATATAATGTTTTAAATTATTTATTTAATAAATAAAATAATAGATTCTAACTATAAATTTGTTGGTGCTCCTGTTGCAAAATATCCGTCAGATTGCTTGATCTACATAATCTTGTCACTGAGTAAACAGTACAGATAGTAGAGGTGATATGGAGTGATGGAACATATATTGAGGAAATGGGAAATATAATATTTCTGCACATATTACAGATATGAAAAAAGCATAATAAAAATAATATAATTATAACAACTATATTTATAATCTATATCACCAACATTGCACAAGAATAATTAACTCATCGACAATCAACCCTCATGACTGAATTTTAAAAGTGATTCAATGGTTAATGCCCAACTTAGGGCATAATATACAATAATCCTTTGCATGTACCTTTTGAGGTGCTAATTTATTCCATCTTAATAATAATAATGCTGGAATCCTAAAAAGTGCTGGTCTTGATCAATGCTTGGGCCAGGCCAACTATAAACTCAATTTTCTCTAAAAAATATGAAATGCAGTGAATGGACTTTAAGTTGATACCTTTGCATTATCCAGAGAACTAACTGGATATCCAAATACAAACATAAACCCCCACGTATAAATAACTCAACTATTATTGCTCTAGAGCTAAATGAGATTACATCACCCTAGACCATGACTGTGAACAAGAGAAAGTATTATATAAGCTTAGTCTACTTTAATTTGAATAGTTTACTGTGCCCCCAAATCCCTAAAACACCACATTATAAATGAAATCAAGTCACACACATTACTAATACATAGAACAGATGGTTAGAAGAATAAAATGTATTAAAGTTATTCATTTTTAAGCAATTATTTAATAAATTAACTAATAAATAATTAACAAAATTAAAAAATATGAAATGAGAATTCCAAATTTAATACATGTTTATCATCGACATATAATTTTATTTAGCATATATGATTAACTAGTTCATTTCTTTTACTAATCCCCTTCAATAATTAAAATTATAAAACAATATTTTAAAGATAAAAAAAAATTAAATTAAACCCTCTTTCCCATTTTCTATGAAAATTAACAGGTCCTTTACAATTAAATTTTGGCCATGTTTGTTTTTCTTTTGGTAAGCATTTCCGTTAACACATATTTCCAGGGTAATGCACACAGTTAAACTTATTCAGTTTCACAATAGAATATTTTCAGTTTCACACAGACTGAATCCATCCACTTTTACAATATAATAACTTGCAGATTGGACTAAAACATAAAATGAGATAGTCATGCTTGTGGATAAAAACAAGGCTTGTTGCAGATTACTTCAATGATATTATCATTTTTCATTTTCTTTTAGTGAATGGACTATATGGTGAGATTTAATGATATTCAGCTTCGAGCTAAAACTAAGTACTCAGTTTTTCTCAAATCCATTTAATTTCTTTTGAAACTAGTAATAAGATGAATCTTACTTCAAACTACAAACTATTTTATAACAAACATGGTTTGAATTAGAATCATATGCCTTACAGTGATATTGAATCAAGTTAAAATGATTTTTGGTTATTGTACAAATCTGGTTAACATAGCTGATTACAATACAATTATATGAACATAGACTTTATAAAATTATTTCATGATGTATAAATGTAGACATTGATAATTATAAATGATTGTCATTAATGGTACTTTTTTGTACAACATAACATAAGATATAAATTTAAAAAAATTAACAATATTAATATCATTAATTGGAAAGTTCATTTTCCTGAAGCTTGACTAGTCTGGTTAGATGGATTTCTATGGCATTGGATTATTTCAGCTAGGACTTCTGGAACATAGTCTTTCATGCAGATAGTTGTACTATGAGATACTGTTGTTGTTGTTGTTGTTATTATTATTATTATTATTATTATTATTATTATCATCATCACCATCATCTTTCAAAAGGACTTTATTGAATATAACAAGAAAAAGGTTGCATTTATAACTATTTTACCACATGCAGATGAATTGAAGCTAGTATAAATAAGTTGAAAATTGTAATTGGGGGGGGGGGCAACAAAGACAAAGGATATGCATGTGGTGTACAAATTTGAGTTTACATTTTTTTTTTAAATATACACATCCATTTAGTTTTGTGCACTTGTAAGGCTCTTAGTTCTGTTTTTATTAGTCTTTTTTTCCATCTATAATTTTGAGCGCTGTTGTAATATAGACCAAGTGGCTGTATACATCTTTTGGGATACAATTTTTTCATCCCTTAAGCGGAGCTGTTCCATTTTGTTTCAGAATGTGTTTGGATGTCTTCTTGGATTATTGTTGTACATGAAGGAGCATCTTGTACACCATAGTGAAAATAATATAAAAGTACTTGCTTGAATATGAGGGTAGCTACCCTTAACAAATGCTTGTAATAGTGTTTGAATGTCACAATTTCTTTGTTTGTACAATGATGGTATGGATGAGCGAATATTATCAAATGCAGGGCAGGTAAAAAGAAAATGTTCTTGTGTCTCAGTTTCTCTATGACATAACCAGCGTATGTTTTCAGTATTTATGAAATGTCTTCTATATCTACAAAAGTGTAATGTTGGCAATGCTGCAAGATTTAATTTGAGTAGAAAATCATAATATTTGGGTTCTAATGACCAGAATTTAAATTTTCAGGTTAGTTGTCTATTGTTAATGTTTAAAATTGGTCTTTTATCATTTAGGGGAGAGCAAATTATCTGGTATACATCCCAATATTTAAATTTATCTTGAGGTGGTAAAAAAATAATGTTTGGAATGTTAAGAATTAGTGTAAGCAAGGTTTTTCCCATTATTATTATTATTATTATTATTATTATTATTATTATTATTATTATTATTATTATTATTATTATTATTATTATTATTATTATTATTATTATTATTATTATTATTATTATTATTATTATTATTATTATTATTATTATTATTATTATTATTATTATTATTATTATTATTATTATTATTATTATTATTATTATTATTATCATCATCATCATCATCATCATCATGATGTTTCAATGGTAAGATTTATTTGTTTTAGAGAGTTACAAGAGTTTTATAGCTTGAATTAATGTGTTTCCATGTGCAATCCATAGATTTAGGTTTACATATGTAAAAGTTGATTGATTTATTTACATGAGATTACAAGAATTTTTTCATGCTGTGGATTAGTTACAAGGGTTTTACATGGCTTGGATTGCTGTGGTTATATGGGCAATCAACAATTGTAGATTTATGTATAGAAAAGTTGATTTATTTATTTACATGGGATTATATGAATTTTTTTATTCTAAGTATTACTTACAAGGGTTTAAATAGCTTGGATTGCTATAGTTACATGGGCAATCTGTAGTTGTAGGTTACATTAGTAAAATTTGATTTATTGATTTACACAAGATTACATAAATTTTACATTCTCTGGATTGCTGTATCCACAGAAAAAAACCAGATATAATTTTATATGTAGTTGGGTTGTCTGGTTAACATAGATGAGGAACTAGCAATTTCCATGGTAGTGTGGCTATTGTCTGTCAGGTTCACCCTGGTATGAAATCAATGCCAGTTATTTTTGATTTTTATGGTGCTAGATCTTCTTTGGATGACCAGGTTTTTTCTTGGTTTCATTAGCAACATGGATTGGAGAGGGTGTTAGTAAGGGTGGGAGATATGGCAGGATTGCTTTTATAATTGGTACAAATATGCCATGCCTGTTTTCCAGTGCATTTGAATAGATGAGTGCTCCAGATGTAGTGACAATACAGTTATGTTAGAATTGAATGCAATAGTTAAGTTGGAGTATGTGTTAGGTTGGTCAGACTCTAGTTCTAGCTGTGGGTTAGAAGTGCAGGCTTAATAAAGCTTTTGATGAGGTTTAATTGTGAGATCCATCAGTAGAGTCCCAATTTCCAAAGGGGGGTGGTAGTACTGTTACATTAGAACTGGTTGCAATTGTTGAGTTGGAATTTGTGGTAGGTTGATCAGATACTGGGTCTGTCTGTGTTAGAGGCTGAGTGAGGCTTTTAATGTGGTTTGTGAGATTCATGGGTAGAGAATCCAGACATAGTATGACAGGATAAAATCTGGGTAGGTAGCTAGACTTGGATTGTTATTGGAAGTATGCATTTTTAAATTATATAGTAACAAGTTAGTTGAAGATTTGAATTAAAATTTTAACACAAAATTGAAAATAAGTTATCAACTGATTGGAAATTGAAAAAAAGGATAAAAAGTCAGTTTTTTTTTATCTTGCTGGCCTAAGGTTTTGATTGCTTTATAAGCATAAACATCCAGAGCTTGTTAACTTGGTTGTGAGCAACTGAACTAATTGCTGGGAACTTGAAATCGAATGTTGATTGCTAAGCAAAAATCGAAGTTTGCTACAATAACATTAAAAATAAGTGAGTGCTTGAATGACCTTTGAACTTTAAAACCTGTGCTGTTATTATTAGAGACAGACACTCATCATGCGATGGCTTTTTAAAAAAATTATGGTTGGACGTAAGTAATCAACTGATTAAAGGTTTATTATTATTTTGTATTGACTAAAGTTTTGAATTCTTTTTTAAGCTTTAGAAACCAGAGCTTGTCAACTTGTTTGCTTCATGCTAAACTTGAAATTGGAATTTTTTCGCAGCAAAGGTCGGAATTTGCTACTATAGAATTAAAAATAAGTTTATGTTTGACTGAACCTTGGATTTTGAAACTCTGTATTGGTAATATTGGCAGCAAGCTTCTCATCATGTGATAGCTTTGTCGCTATATTGTTTTCTAAAATTATCATTGGTGACTTGCTTTTAATTGAAATTTTGAATGAATAATGAAATATACAACTATTAATTAATTATCAGCTCATTCGAAATTGGTGAAGGTATATCAGGATAAGGTTTTTAACCTTATCAGGCTTAGATTTTGAGTACCTTTGGAGCATGAAAACCTAGAGCTTGTTATCATGATTGTGAACAAGTGGACTGTTGCTGCTGAATTAAATAATAATAATAATAATAATAATAATAATAATAATAATAATAATAATAATAACAACAACAACAACAACAACAACAATAAAAAAAGGTCTAGTTTGCCATGCTCCAAAAAAAACCTAAGCCTGACAAGGTAAAAAACATATACCTTTTTCGATTTTCAATGAGTTCATAAGTAATTAATAATTTTGTGTTACATTTTTAATTAAAAATTTCAATTAAAATAAAGTTACCCAACGATAATGTTAGAAAATAATATGGAGACAAAGCCATCACATGACCAGATATTTACCAGCACAGAGTTTCAAAATCCAAAGTTCAGTCAAACATAAGCTTATTTTTAATTCTATTATAGCACATTCGGATATTTGTTGAGGCAAGCGTTGGTAGCTGAGAGGTCAGTGCAGCTGCAGACAGTTGTTGCAGGTTCGCTTCCTGGCTGATGCTTTGACGTATGAAACAAAAATTCCAAGTACACATTTCCCAGCAAGCAATTTACTTGCTCACAAACAAGATAACAAGCTCTGGTTTTTAAGCTTAAAAAGAATTCAAAATCTTAGTCTAATGCAAATAATAATATACCTTTAATCAAGTGATTACTTATATTCAATGTTGAGTTATATTTTTTACTCTAACTTCTAATTAAAATCAAATTACCTAACAATAATTTTAAAAAAAAGCCATTTGATGACTACTGCCTATCGTCAATAATATCAGCACAGAGTTTCAAAGTCCAAAGATCAGTCAAGTATACACTTATTTTTAATGTTAATGTAGTAAATTCCGATCTTTGTTTAGTAATAAAAATTCGATTTCAAGTTCCCAGTAATTAATTCACGTGCTTACAAACAAATTAAAAATCTCTGACTGTTTATACTTATAAAGAAGTCAAAACTTTAGGCTAGTAAGCAAAAAAAAAAAAAAACTAACTTTATATTCCTTTTTCAATTTTCATTCAGTTGATAACTTAATTCCAATTTTGTGTTAAATTTTTATTCAAATTTTCAACTAACATCAAGTTACTAGATAATTTAAAAAATACATCACTTTCAATAGAAATGCTGAATCTAATTACCCTATCCAGATTTAGCATCTCCCTATGTCTGGACTCTTTAGCCATGAATTTAACACTTAAATCACATCAAACACCTCACTCACCTTTTACCTCTAACACTGACCAATTTATGACAAACTCCAACTCAACAATAGCTACTAGTTCGAACATAGCTCTAACAACAGCCCCCTTTGGAATTCAGGACCCACTACTCATGGATCTCACACTTAAACCTTAACAAAAGCCTTATTCAGACTCTATGTTTTATATAGATAAATCCAGAGTCTAACCAACTTAGTGCAAACTCCAACGTAACAAGTTAACATAGCAGTCACCTCTTCCCTCTGCACCAGAAACCAGACATGTTGGGGCTATACCAATTATGAAAGCAATTCCACTGTGTTTTCCATCCACATGAAGTCCCCCCAACCCACACTTGCTAATGAAACCAAGAGGAAAACTTGGTCACTCAAAGAAAATCCAGCACTCTAATAAATCAAAAATAACACATTGATCTCATATCAGTATGGATCTCACAAACAATTACCACACTACTATGAAAATTCTAGTCCATCACCTATTTTACTCCAGTAACCCAACCACATAAACCTAATCCTGGTTTGCATCTATAGATGCAGCTGTCCAAAGCATGTAAAATTTATGTAATCTTGTGTAAATCAATAAAATAACTTTTATATTTGTAATCTTACAACTACAGATTGTCCATGTAACCATGGAAAATCCAAGCTATGTAAAATCCTTGTAACTAATCCACGGCATATAAAAATCCTTGTAATCTTATGTACATAAATAAATAAACTTGTCCATACATAAACCTACAATTACAGATTGACCATGTAATCACATCAATCCATGCCATGTAAAATCTTTGTAACTAATCCATAGCATGAAAAAATTCTTGTAATCTTATGTAAATTAATAAATCAATTTTGACATATGTAAACCTACATCTATGGATTGCCCATGCAACCACAGCAATCCAAGCTATGTAAAACCTTTGTAATTAATCCACAGTATGTAAAAATTCCTGCAATCCTATGTAAACCAATAAATCAATTTTTATATATGTAAACCCACAACTACAGATTGCCCATATAAACACAGCAACCTAAGCTATGTAAAACTTTTCTAATTCGCTAATATAAATAAAGTTTTATCTTTGAAAGATAATAATAATAATAATAATAATAATAATAATAATAATAATAATAATAATAATAATAATAATAATAATAATAATAATAATAATAATAATAACAATTATTATTATTATTACTATTATTATTACTACTACTACTACTACTACTACTACTACTATTATTATTATTATTATTATTATTATTATTATTATTATTTATTATTAGATGAATTCACAAAAAATTCACAAAATGTCAAATAACAAAATTCAATGGCTGAAATTTCATTTCTATAAATAGACAATTAATTTTATGATCTAGATTTTACAGATTTTTAATATGTTTTCAATAATATTCCTGGTACTTACAAATACCTTGTGATTCATAAATCCTTTTGAATATACAACCATGTTCATTATAGCATCAGATCAGGTAGAATTTGTAATTGAGACCTTCAAAAATGGAATTTGTGAGACAGCTAATGAAAAGAAAGTCTCGATATCAGATCACTATAGTTATTTTTTTTACTCTCCTGTATATTCTATACAATGTGAAACCAGATCAATATGAATAACAATATTATGACTTGTAATAATGATGCATTGACCCATCTATATTTTGTTGTCATATATTTATATACATTTTAAAAAGTTGTAAAATCATCTAAATAATTCAATGTAATCTTCTTTTATCTAATTGTAAGAGTGGTTCAACACTTACAACAATTGTTTCAAGTTTAAGTTAAATTTTTTTTTAAACCATGAGAAATAATTTGATCATGTGTTTAACCTAAAAAATAATGTATTCATAGTATGTAAGGAAAAAGACAATGGAAAAAGAAATGTTCTGCATGTTACAAATAAAGAATATTAAATTGGTGCCCAATTCTGTGTAATTGTGGGATTGGTTATTTGTGTAATATGATTAAGGGTATTTAAAAAGATATACATATATCATTTTCTGTTTTAAGTTTAATTTGCAACCTCAAAGATGATGCAAATGTATTGAAAACCTGGATTTATTGTATGCAAATAGATAATTTATTATCAGTAGATAATATTAAATAATTGTTTTGCTTTAAATAATCACTTATTGTTATTTATTTTATAAGTAAAATGATATGAATTTGCATACTATAAATTATATTTTCATTACCTTTGTTTATTAGTAGTATTTTATATTAATATGTTAATGATAATTATGAGTTTAAAACAGTATTACATTTCATTATCTTATGATTTTTATCTAATTAAATAAATTTATTTAATATTTGAAATTATATGCAGAAATATTTTTCTCATTTCGAATTAATCATTAAATGTCTTTAAAATTCAAATTTTATTTTCAATTTTTAGCATAAATTTGTTAGTATATAACATAGTGTTTTGAGTGGAATTATTCTTTTTTCTCTCAAGATATTACTGACCTGACCACCTTTAGATTTGTGAATACTGAATTTAAAATGACCGTCTAACTAATTAGGTTATTCCGCCCCGCCCCCCAAATATATCAGCAGAAATTTAATATACTTATCTTTGAGGTCTTCCTGATTTTTATTTTTCTTCTTAAAAACAATGTTATTGAGCGTTATTAATTTTCATATTAGATTGATTTATGAGGTTATTGCAATTGTCATTTGAGAAGCTACTTTTTTTTTTTTTCTTTCTGTCCAATTTTCTTGTCTTTTCCCAATTGAACGTATGTTTTTTTGTTAGACACATAACTACTACTTTAGTTACAAACAATTTTATTCAATAGTTTCAGCAGGAATAAAAGAAAGAAAAAAAACAACATATTATTGCAAATTTTTTTGCCAGCTCAATTATTTTAGCATAAAATAATAATAATAATAATAATAATAATAATAATAATAATAATAATAATAATAATAATAATAATAATAATAATAATAATAATAATAATAATAATAATAATAATAATAATAATAATAATAATAATAATAATAATAATAATAATAATAATAATAATAATGTTTTATATACCAAAAAAAACCCATCAATTACTGATAATATTATAATTTGCATCTCTGAAGATAATATAAATGGAAAGTTTAAATTTAAAGAGCTAGTTTATCTAGAAGAATTGATAGAAAGAAAATTAAAATAAACTAACAGACAAAAGGATTGCCCATAGAAATATATCTTTTTTTGTCTGGTTTATTTTATACATTTTGGATTAATAGTAATGCATCTGTATAGTATTATATTTATCATACATTTACAAAAAATCTTAACTATTAATTAATAATCTTCCTATATTTGGAATTATTTTAAAAGCTACCTTCAAATGTTTAGAAATAATAAATGTAATAAACAGAATTATATCTTATTATTGATATATAATAATGTTAACTATTTTAATTGTTTATTCTAATATATATATAAACTGTCACTAAACTTATTTAATGTATATAAAATATTTTTTTGTAGCCAATATGTAACAAATACTTAACATATACTCTAATATTAAACATGTAAACCAGTTTATATATACATAAAATTTTATTTCTAAGTAAAAACGTTGAAGATTGATTGGATTTAAAAATTTATTTCTTAAATATAAACTGATTTTAGATAAAATGATATTTGCATAAAATAATTGAAATATTACAAATTTAATCAATAGATAATTGGATTTGATGGAAATTGTAGAATCTAAAATTTGTTATATCTTCTGTCAAAGACAATAAAATGGAAGACTTAACAGCCTTTTAATCTGTATCTGAAAATCATATAGAAAAATAAGCATTAATATCTAAAGTCAAATAATATTGGCACCATAATTTATATAAGCTTTTCAGGTATTGTGTGTGCCTTGTATAAAATGAAAATGCATCCTCAGGAAAGAGGCTTCCCCCACTTATCATAGGCAGATTAAGGAGTTTCAGGTATTTGGATTTGAAAGAATTGTATTATATGTTGAAGTCACCAGTAATTATGGTAGGAAGCAGGCATGTCCTGAGAGTTACATGTTGAAGTCACCAGTAATTATGGTGGGAAGCAGGCATGTCCTGAGAGTTACATTGATGGAATGGATTATTCTGATTATAATCTCAGGGTTTCTTGTAGGTAAAGGTTAATCAGGTTGAGTGACCATACCTGAAATTGAATGATCATTATGAGGCAATCAGAGTTGATGTACAAGATTTTGAAGAATGTTATTGGAGATTTCTTGTTGATAATGAGAGCCACACCTCCTGATGCAGCAGTGGAGAACTCAAGTGGAAGAAGCCAAACTCTTCTATAAAGTTGGATAATGTGGGTCTAACTGGAGGTGCAACTTTGTTTCCAATAAACACAGAACATCTGGAGCCTGTTTCTGGAACCAGTGTGACAGACCATAAGCCCTGCATGAGAGTTCAGTCTTTTTACATTAACAAAAAAGATTTTCAACATAGTTGACTGAGGAGTGGATCAATAGATTTCGGGGTGATTCACTGAACCCAAAGCCTTGGGGGGAAGCAGTCTGGAAGAAATCTTCAATCATCAAGTGGGTTCCCAAGATGATGAGTCAGAGACAGGATCAGAACCAGCCATCACTATCGGCACCAGAAGAGGAAGGAAACCCTCTACCCGGACAATAATTTCTTTGCCAGCAACAGGAATTAGGGATTTTATGACAGGAGTCTCATTAATTGCAGTAGGATTTTCCATGGATGGGGGTCCCAGTAGTGAAGGGGAAGAAAGCTGCATCTTCTTTTCCTGAGGGGAGACCAGTTTACTTACTTGTACATTTGGGTCCAGCAGGTCATCAACTGCAGGGGATTCAGAGCATGAGGATGAGCAGCTAGTCATGGTCTGAGAGAATTTTTGATTGTTCTTTCTTTTATAAGGCTCTGCTGTTTGAAAACCCTTTTAAAAGGCTCTGCTGTTTGAAAACTCTCAGCATCTGGACAATTGGCAAATAAAGGCTGAAGATCAACAGCAGTCATGTCTGTGGGCAGATTGTCCAGTACTGCCTTTGGAAAGGTTCTCCCCACAGTCCCTCATAATGGGTCCCTATGATTACAATGGAAGCACTGGGAAGGCATGCCCCTGAAGAATGATGGTGAGTGGAATGTCAAAAAATTCTATCAGATCAGAGATCTTGAGTGGGGAAATGCCTTTTTTTTAACTTGATCTGAAAGTCAGCTATTTTGGTGAGAACCTCAATCCCAGCATAACAGATGATCCTATATTGAAAAGCAGTAATGTTCTCAAAGAGGGTCAAGGCTTTCTGGGGGTTTGTTTTGTTGAAATTAATGCCACAGTATTTAACATAGCCATTGATGGATCTGGTCCATTTGGGTCTATGGTGACCAAGTACCAACCAATAAGACCTTTATAATTATTTCAAAAGGCCTCCTTGGCAATGATATTGTTGAATTGGACCACCACATAAGGGTCATTTGGATGAAATAACACTTTATATACCAAGCCCCAGAGGTCATGCATAGTGAATAGTCCAAAAAAAGGACTGTACCAGAAAACTGTATAAGTGAACATTGTCATCTGTGGCATCCATCATTACTGCCTTCTCAACCTTAAATATGTTGAACAATTCCCTAAGGAGGTGTGGCACTGACTGATTGAATTTATAACTTATTGTAGAATGACTTGCTAGATCACACTTGTAGTTGTTAGGGTTTTCATGGGCAGGTTTTTACTCCCTCTGATCCCTGGGTATTGGATTATCTTCTCCCATTATTTGAAGTGCCCTACCATAGATTCTGATGCTTTCACCAGTGTGTGGGTGTTCAGAAACTGGGAAGTCAGTAGTTTTGAATCAAAGTCCTGAGATGTTTCTGAAAACCATGTGGACATAGGATGTTGGGGGAGGTCCTTGTGTTTCTGCCCACTGGATTTATACATGGATCCTTATGGTTGTGGAGAGATTGGGAAGGGGTTGGAAGTTGATTGACTTATTGATTGGATATGGTTATTTGAAGGACTTGAGGCAGGGCTATTGGCTGGTCTATTTAGAGGTGCTTTTATTGATGTGGGTGGATTGTGCAGATGGAAATTGTTGGGTGTTTTGTAACTTTTGGGGAATAAACTGGTATATTTTGAAACTCTTTGATAACATGGAAATCAAGGTTACATTAAGCTGCAGGAGAGTGGGCTCCATCAATTTAGGCCATTTTGGATGGCTGCATGAAAATTTGCCTTTCTATGCATTTTGTTATAGTTTTTATTTGTTTTTAAAAATTTTTTAGTTCTTGTGGCACCACCTATGCACCTGATTTTGTTCCATATCTTCTGTTCATGACCTCCAAAAATTTCAGTTCTTGGTTTGGGATGTAAGTCAACATGGAATCTATATTATCAGAAAAAGATCTGCAGTTTAAATTACTCCAAGAACCCATTTTTTTACCTGTCAGATTTTCCCACATATGTCAAATTCCGGAATCGGGGACACTTTGTAAAATTAAATTTTCAGTATCTTTTCGTACATAACTTTCTGTAGGAGTAGGCAATCTTGATGATCTAGGTATTGTTTTGCAAAGAAAGTCAAGCCCTTTCAAACAAGCATTGTCTTGTTCTCCAGGCCCATGTAGAAGTGTATTCGTTTTTGAATCTACCTCCATGTTACTTTTAATAAGATTTATGGTGACTTCCTGTTTAGTTTTACTATTAGAATTTTGCATTTTGGATTGAGTTGTATTACTTTGAGCAATGGGACTAATAAATTTGGAAATTTTCATGGGTTTTATCATATTTGGATCAAAACTGAACTGTGTTTGGTTATTTTTTGAATTTTTTTGTTGAGATTCAGATTGATTTTTGCCTTTGATTTTCTTGTATGTGGAGTTTTTAATGGTAGATGCCATTAAGGATAAATGTAAATAGATGAATTATCCACAAATATTGAATTGGGAAAAAAGAAAAATTATTTTTAATTAAAAGTCACTTTATATAACTGACCTGTGAAAAAGAATTATTCTCAAATTCTGCAAACCAACACCATAAAAAATCTGAATCAGCTGGAGCTTAGAATAGACAAATCATTCCATGTGGCAACCAAAAGCCTTATATATATATATATATATATAATCTTATTAGAAAAAGATATTTTGGGAAAAATCCATATGTGAAGATAATAATGTTATTGTAGATGTGTGAATAATATTCCCTACACACACACACACATATATATATATATATACACACACATTTAAATATGTCAAATACTTTTTAGATAAATTAAATAGTATAAAAGGTTTAAATTGGACCTATAAAAATATATATATTATCTTAAATATTTAAATTTAATATTATAGATGAAAAAGAATTTTTTTAAAAATATTATGAAATTAAATATTTTGAAGATTTTATTATTTAATTTTTTTAAAATATTATGAAATTAAATATTTTGAAGATTTTATTATTTAAATTTGAATGTAGTACTACACCTAAATTGGCTGGTTTTAGAATGTGTTTGTTTAGAAATAAGGTTTTATTCACTATAAAAAATATATACAATACACATATTAAAAGAAAAATGTTAAATACATCAACATGGTATATGCTTTCAACTAACTGATGGTCATACTCATAGCTATAGTTATCCAAGAGGATTGTGTGATTTTATTTACATAAAATTTGGATTATAAAATGTACATAAATTTATTTAAATGAGCCAATTTTGTGACAGGGTATTTAAATGAGCCAATTTTGTGACAGGGTGATGCAAGATTGTTTCTTGTTGACTGCATTTATATAGTTGGCAATATGTCTGGCCTCTTTAAATTTGCTTTAGCATTGTTTCTTTCATAGAAGAAATACTGACAGATGTGGGTTCAAAACTTTAACTATGTTTATATCAAATTCGAAGAAAATAGATATCTATATTATTTTTAGCTTAATTATACTGATATTTTGGTTGTATATTCTTGTAGAGAGATTGTGTGAGATTCTCCAAAATAAACTGCATTGCAGTTTGTGCTATTGCATATAATTTTATACATGACTTGAAAATCCTTCCTTGGAGTAGCTTATCTTTTGTATTGTTAATCAGGTGATTCAGGGTGGGAGGGCTATGAAGATTAATCCTGTATGCTTCAGTCCTAGAATAGATCAAATATTCAATATTAAAATATATCTAAGAATATGTTAAATGTTGATTACAAAAAAAAAAAGTAATTTATATATATTAAGTAAATTTGAACATAATTAAATGTACATAAAATATGTATTATTTAAAAAGTATATATTTTTAATGTATCTGTAGTATGGGAGTATGGGAGATTGATCTGACTTCTGGGCTGATAGACAGTAAAAAAAAAACTTTCAAACATGGTATAACCCATTGGAAGTTTCAGTTACTTCTTTTCAAAATCAATATTATTATATAAATTCAATTATGTCTCTTGTTTTTTAACATTTAATTTTTTTTTTAAAATTTAATATGGCTCCAATTGTAAGAAGATTATTGATTAGTAGTAAAATGTTTTATGCAAAAGTTTGACAAATATAATATTGCTTATAGAATAATATGTACATATAGACAATTTTATGTGAAGAAATCAAAATATGCAGAGAAAAAAGTATATGAATATGAAATGAACTATAGAAAATTAGTTTTTACATAATATACTATTAAATATGATGTCATTTTTCTTTTATAGGTTTGATAGTAATTTAGAAATAATATGAATTAAGAAAAGCTGTCATTCATATTTGTTTAATGTTCTTATGAATGAACAATTGAATTGTATGCTTGATTAATTGATATGAATTGTATCAAATAACATTAAAAACAAGACTTGAAAAATTTAAATATGATTTCTTAAGATGTGACAAATACTGATATTTTATTAGCATTTTAACTAGTAAAGTTCATTTTTTTTATTTATTATTTTTCAATAAAGTTGAGTATAATGGAGAGAATAATGATGTAATAAGTTATAGACAATTAACTTGTCTACATTTGCAAAACTTTTATTTTCAAGCTGCAAATAACTACATATCTACAATATTTAACAAAAGATTCTATACCTTCTAGATACTTAATAGATTTCAGACTCTCACTTCTAAAAATAATGATTGTAAACCTAATGAACACTCAGAAAAACAATCAATGTGTATATTATCATTATTTTTAATAATAAAGATCTATGTGAGTTTAATCTAGTTTCTTTATTCAATAGTATTTTTTCCTCATCTCTCTATAAAATTATATTTCCCGATTCCTAGATCATTTACAATCTTTTTAGATTCAGATAAAATTTTTAACTGTCCATCTATTATATTGTTTTGTTTTAAAAAAAGATCCACTTCAGTTCCATTTCAGTTTTTTAATTCTTTCAATAATATTAATAATATCTGAGTGTTCTTATTTTTGTTTTTGATTTTTATTATTATGTCTAGAATACATCTTTCTGAACATTGTTTTGGGGTCTAAAGAGTGAAGTATTTATTCTCTTGGATGTCATCCAAGTCTCAAAATATGCAAATGGCTTAATTTCTTGGAAGTTCCTAAGAAGTTTGAGCACCAGAACTGTGATCACCAGAATCAATCCTGTTACCTTTTTATCCCAAGTCAGTTGATTTACCAACTGCACTAAATCACAGTTTTTTTTATCCATGTCTCAAATAAATAACTACTGGTAAAACACATTTATTAAAATTTCCTTTTCAAATATATATGTATATATGATTTTAATATTATTTCTATAAAAATCAATACACTCTATGATTAACTCAATATAGTTTTCTGGTCAAAGTATTTACATTTTTTTCTTTTAATCTATTACTATCAATTTTTATTTAAAACTAATTAAATGACTTTTTAGTTCAGGATTTCATAAGGAATTCAAATTCCAGAAATGCCAGAGTTGGAATCAATCCAGGGATCTTATAGTCCAGGATCTAATACTCTACTACTATACTAAATCATGTCCTGTATGATTTAATGCAGTGGTAGAGTACAGAGTGTAAAGTCCTTCAGTTGATGTTAGTTTTAGCTCTTTCAGTGTTTTAACATCTTTTAATCTCCTGAGCAATAAAGCATTTGATTATTTTATTTTAATTTTTATTTACTTATTTTCTGAAAAGTCATTGAATACTATTTTAGACTTTTAAGCATTTATCTATATGTGTGCATGCATGTTTATAATACAAATGCTACATTTTTGTTGTGATTGGAAAATATTGCAATACACTTTCTTTTAATATTGTACAAGTAACAAAAGTATAATAAAAAGAACAGTTATATCTGGTAACTGAAATCAAAGTTCTCATTTATGATACATAAATCATGATATATATGAAGAACTTACCAAAAGATTTTAACATGATTTAAAATACACTGAATGGATCTCAAACTCCACTTGTGGCTTAGATGTTAAACACCCTTTAACCTAATAAACATGTAGAAACCAGTTGTCATATTATATATTCTGAATACTATAATTTATTTATGATTGTGAAAAAATAATACAGGATACTAATCACATATCCCTAATAAAAACGAGGGCACTAACTTGTAACATGCAAAAAATAAAGATAGCTGAGACAAAAATAAATCTTTTGTCAAGCATTGGTAGTCGAGAGGTCAGCGACAGCTGCTTTACAAGCAGTTGTCCCAGTTTAGCGAGTTTGCTTCTTGGCTTATGCTATGATACATGAGGAAAAAGGTTTTAAACCAGTTTTAATATACATTGTGATTTAATGAAAATTCTTTCTAAAGGATAAAATTATAACAAACTCATCTCACTCACTTTTAGAATACTGAATGAAAATATTTTTGAACCTTTTCTATTAATTTAAATATAATAATTTATTTTAGGTATAAATTGAGAACTATAATAGAATCCCTTATCATTTTTAAAATATATTATTCATTGAAAATGTATATCTGCAACCATCATAATAGAGAAGATCTTGAAAACTTTTCAGATTATAAATAGACATAGGACCTTTTTTTTTTGCAAACTCAGTTTACCATTCAGGGCAGTTGGTAAATATATATTTACATTAATTTAGATTGAGCAATTCATTATCAAGGTACTGACTGTAAAGCAATTACATAAACACACAAGGAGGAACCATAGACTATCACTACTTTGAACAATAATAATAATCACCAAATTAAGTAGCTTAAACAATATGAAAATATAAGAACATCTTTCCATTTATGCATCATCTACCAAAATCTTGAGTGATCAATAATCACCACATGCATGTAAAATTTCTATTTGTTAAGTTTTTGCCTTTATCAATGAGGCCTAAGATTCAATGTTGATAGGAATGCCAATGTGCATCCGACAATCACTTTTAACTCTATTTTATTAATCAAACTAAAAATTGAAATTAAAATTATCCAGAAAAATAATGTCCCTACAATTCACACTGAACTGAATATTCAAAAATGTATAGTTATTAAATTCTCATATCTATATAACTGTTTAAGCAGGTTAGTAAGTTTTATGTCACTCAGTAAACTAAAGACTATCCACTTAATGAATAATATTTCATGCAGGGTAGGAACTGATGTCTATATATGTTTAACACCTCAAGAAGGATTGGTTATGTTTAACACTTTGTGGAGGAGTGTAATCATAAACATAATGACTAAAGACATGTAAAAAAGATGTAGGATCCCCAAGATGCATATTTCATGCTGAATCAGCACTCATCAGTTGGCCAAAATCAAAATCTCTTAGACATATCTTTATCATTGTTCAGAGATACGAATAGCCAATTACTACATTATAATTTATGTCAAACTAACTGCCTCATGCTATAGATACATTATGCCTTAAGAGGATTTCCAATAACTGGTGTGCTTCAGTGATGTGAGGGTAGTAAGTTTGACAATTATCAATTAAATTGCAATAATTGTCTATCTATACTCTACTGAACAATGATAAATATATATGTGAAAAAAATGTTGATTTGGGTGCTGCTTCAGCACAAAAGGTACATCTTGACAGTCATACATCTTTTTTATAAGTCTTTTGTAATTTGATTATAATTGCAACCCTACACAACCTAGAGTCTACCATGCGTGAAAGTGTTGTAGTGAAAATTATACTTTAGAAATATTATTCTTTTGTTTAAGAAAATTATCTTGAGTTAAAAAGCTTAGGCTCATTTAAATTTCAAGTTTTTATTTTAACAAATAAAGTGGAGTTAATAGTGTTTGTTGGATGCATTTTAGCATTTCTTTCAACTCTGAATTGTAGGCTTCTTTGATGAAGTCAAAAATTAGCCATATGCCTGTGGATAATAATTTAAGGAACAATAAGTGTAGGATTTTATATGTATCTGGTTATCAATGATTATTTAAGTTTACCCTAGATTATTAAATTGGACAAATGCTCTTGTATTACATTAAACAATATTATATAATTAAGGGATCTATCAAAATCCTAAACAATTTATTGAAGAAATATTTTAATGCAATTATGATAACATTATGAACTAACTGACATCTGAAAAGAGTTGGTTTCTGAAGTACCAATACTATAACTTAATTGCAGAATATTTTTCAAATGAGTAAAGGAATTATATTGATAGCCTATTTCATCTTATTCATCTCAACATTTAAAATTTTTAGACTTGGTCATATCAACTTACAATAAAAGTAATTGCACTAAATGTAAACAAAAATGTTAATAGCAAAATTATTTCCATTGTAAAAGAATTAAATCTAAGTCTTGGTATTTTCTTTATTCTTTGAATTTTGTCTTCACTGAATCTCTACTGCTTCCAATCACTTCACATTCAATTTCAATTCTCAGTTAAATCTTATATTATCAGGAAAACTAGCACAAAAAGTGCAACTCAGATGTGTAAGAATTTTTGTGTTAGTATTTCTGGAAATACCACAAAATCTGATTTGAAAAGTTTTTTAGTTGGACAGGAAGTGGTAGCAAGTAGTAGAGATAAATGAACATAAAAATCAAAGAATGAATAAGAAGAGGTAATGGCTTAGGTCTAAGTCTTTTTTTCTGCAGATAATTTTACCATTATTTAGCAGATAACATTTATCTTTTATTATATGGCTTTAAGCCTGAGATATTTAAAATATAGGGATGCTATTGTCAGATTAATAATGCATGATAATGTTTAAATCTTATCACTATTATATTTACAAATTTCTGTTATCAAAACCTGATATTAGCTCGACATTCAGATAATGATATGAACAACAGTGCAAAAACTATTAAAATATCTTGATCATGGTTTCTAAAGAAGATGAGTAAAAACCATGACTACCATAAACATATCAACAATTTTTAATATACTACAAAAGCCATTGTGGATTAATTTAACTTTTATATCTAATCATTAAAATATTCTCTATGTGATTTAATACAATGATAGAATAATAGAAGATCATGGATCACAGCTTAATATTGTCACTTTCAGTGTTCAAACTTCTTATGGATTCCTGACCAATAAACAGTTTGATTATCTTACATTTATCAGTGATATAGATAATAAAATAAAGTGATCTGCAATATTAATGAGATGAATAATATTATTGATTTCTTCTATGTAGTTTCTATGGTGGTGTTATTGAGATACGCAATTTTAAAATAAGTAACTGGAAAATTTATTAAATTAATATATATATAAAATCATAAAAACCAGTCAACACTTAGACAATCCCAATATCAATAACAATCTCAAACCATTATCAAGGCAACCTCCTTTTAACAATATATATATATATATAGACAACCCAAGAACAAATGATTTATATATATATAGACAACCCAAGAACAAATGATTTCATTTTCTTGTTACAGCATTGTAGAGAGTTAATTTGGGGAGTGTGTATTATTAATTATAACAGTGTTTACTGTTCGAAGGCGATTATGTCTAATGTCATATACACATATATATATATATTATTTAAAATTCAATATTAATGTTTATTTATAGTTTTGTTCTAACATGGTTTTTAGTTCTAATATTGCAATATAAAATACAAAACTTCAGTGGTACTTCATTAAAACTGAAAACTATTTATGATTAGCTGAGTATTATTTATACCAAATTTACTTAAGTAAACCTGATAAAATTTCATCAATATTTATAGTAACCAAAAATAGGGTTTCAAGATTCATGGGCCATAGACCAGCTCTGTCACTTCTGGCAACTCCCAAGCCGCAATGCCATTTGATTATTTCTTTTTTTTAAATAGAGGCAATTAAAGATATAACAGGTAAGAGAGAAATGAAAAAGCTTTATTGAAAAAAAAAATCCACAGTTTAAATAATGTCTCACAAACAGATTGCCACAGAGATTTAAAAAAGAAGAAAGAAGTGACGAAGAGCAAAGTAGAAAAGAAACTTGACTGATATCAAAAAGAAAGTATAAACATATTTGATGAATACTTAATATGCCAATGTCTACGACCTAAGGTTTAAATCCAAACAGGTGTTGATAATTTTTTTCAAGTTACAAGCAGATTTAAAATTTTTATTTCACAAATTTATTGCATTATCAAATGGCTAGTCATCCATTGGGTATCTAAATTTTATTAGCTATTGAGCAAAGATCCTGGTTACTTTGCGTTAGATAGTGATGTCATAATTCTAATGATAGTGATTCCAGGGCTTATCTTTGTCGTTAAAAGTGAAAGTAAAATAAGAGTAAGAAAATACAAACGGGATTATTTAAAGGAATGCCATAAAATGGGATTGGGATTTTTAAAAAAAAACAACACACATATATATACATATGAACACATACATACATGTGTGTTTAAGAATTTTGAGAAATGCATCAATACAATCATAGCATTCTAAATTAGGCCAACCGATTGCTTTTTAAAAATAGAAAAGAAATTTAATCTTTTTTTCTTATCCACTGGACATCTTTTATAAATATATATAAATAAAAACCCAAATAATATTTTGCAGGACGTTTATCCATATTTTATTTCCTAGGCTGCCTAATGGTTTGGAAGTCTGTCATGCAGTAAGCTATTATTTTTTACTAGTTTGTCCATCTAATGATTGCAACAGCAAAGAAGAGCGGAGATAGGAGGTGTTTGATGCTTGATGGAATCTTTTCCTCTTGATTGCACCAAATGGGCTAGATTAGTGACCAATTTTTAAAGTGTCATCAAGCATTTCCATCCCTGCTGAGCCTAGCCTTGATGGGAGAGAGTCTGAAGCTTCAATGTTCACAATTTTTCACCAGTCACTGCACAAGATCAAAGAATGCCCGGTATGAACTGCTCCGGAAATCAATACAAATGTGTTCCAAAAAGGAATTTTCCTCTTAAACACCTTCTATACAAAGACATTAATGTGAAAACTTACGTGTCCTTATGCTCTTTGCATATAAGTTGTATAGTTTTATTGGTGTTGGTCTGCAAAGCGGTATAGATTTATTAGCATAGAAAATAAAAGTTTTTTCATCCAACTGTTGCTTATAATCGCAGAAAAGTTAGGCTTTATTCACATTTATTTGATACCTAAGGAACTCTTGGTTTACGTAATTATAAACTTTATATAATGTTTTTCTGTTCTTTTTTTTTTTTTTTTTTGAAGAAAAAAAATTAACAACAACAACAACAAAAAGCCCCCATTCGTCTTAATTATTATTATTTTTTAAATACAACATTTAGTTGCTATTTCTTGAATTTATTAAATAAAATGTTGTTTGGAAAACTAAATTATATATATGAAGCCTATTTTATAAATGTTTTATAAAAGAGGGAGATTTCATGTAGTAATAAGCGCATCCCGCTGACCACGATTCGCGATTCAAATCTATGCCAGGCAAATCTTTTCAGAGCCAAGAGGCTTAAGAATTTTTTTTAGGTAGCCGGCTATAGTCAAGCTAGGTAGCTATCCAAACTTGTCCAGTAAATGGATATTCAAATATTATTAGAGATTAAAATAAAAAATAGAAGACTGCATAAAATTTCCATTATGCAGCACTGACTTTTTTATAATTAGACAGCTGGAGAGGACTTTTATCTGCTGAGACTATTTAAAAACTATTGCCTATCTTTTGTAAGTAAGCATATATAAACATTATAATGATAGCGTTTTAAATATAAAGATTGGACTTATATATTAAGGCGTAGCACAGACTTTATGCTGCTGCTTTTGACAAGTTAAATCTTGGAACAAAATTATCTATAAGCTGCTATTTGATATAATTTATTGTATGGAAGTGAAACCTGGACATTCTATTATAACAAAGAAATTTAATTTGAGAATGCTCCATAATTTATTTTTTTTTTAAAATCTGGACTAATCTAAATGCCAATCAATAATTCAAATTGCTAGATGTGATATTATAAAATCTACTATTAAAAATGTATATCTTTCATTGGCTTGGGTACATGAAATTAATGAACAATGTTCTACAGTGTTTCATAGGAAAAGTGGACATCATTTGATATAAATATCATCTAAAATGTTATAAAGAAGTGTAGTGTTGATTGTTTTAATTGAGAAAATATGATAGGAATGGAATACATTATAGAGTGACTGAAATATAGTATGGATATATTTCAGAAAGAGAAGTTTTCTATAGTATAAATTTAAGGATAATGTTGCAAAATACCAACATCCTACATGTAGTTGTATTTATGTTTTCATGTTGGTTTGTGCAATTATAACAAAACTTATTTCAAATGTAATATTATTATTTTGTTTTTTCTTTTCTCTTGGAGTCGAAATGAGGCTGAACTTGTTCGCAAGTGCAACATACTACTGGTATAAACGTAAGCTTTTTTTGCTAAAATGATTGCATAAAAATTTATGCAAATTTTTATATATTATTTGTACATTTTACATATGCATGTTAGAAATACATTTTACTGTGAAGAATAAAAACCCAATGATAATCAAATATTATTTTCTAGTTACTTTAACTATAAATAAAAAATTGAAAAGAATATTAAAAAAATAAAAAGTAGTAAGAAAGCAATTCCTATTGTGAAGTATTGTTAAATTATTTGTTGTAAGACAGATATAATTTTGAGTAAAGATTTTTTTTTTTCTAATTAAAACAATTTTAAATAGCCAACTTCAGAAAAAAAGATCTCCAAATTTTAATTATGATTTTTTTTTATCGCTTTCCAGCACAATATAGCAAAATACCCATTTACTAACCAAAATCCAATGCTGACTGGAATGATCATAAACTGCATGTGAAAACCATTTTGAGATTCTTGGAAGTTTTCTAGGTCCACTCTGTATTTGAAATCCAAAGAATGAAAATAATGTATTAATATATTAATCACAACTTTACCAATATGCATATAAAAATTCTCTCATATACAAAAAGATATATATATATAGCTCGCAAATAAGCTCTTAACAAGCTGTGCAGAACGTCCCCAACTCCAACATTTGTAATACAAGCTTGTTAAATTACGTCATTGACATATGGCTTGATTTCTTTGTAAAAAGATTTATATTTAATGTGTCAATGACTTAGAATAGTTTTTTCTTTTATGTATGCAATGGTAGTACAGAATAATTGGAACACCAGTTATATTAATATTGTATTTTTGATATATCATGAAAATAAAAATAAACACCAATGTACTATTTATTTTTTCAAGTAGAATAGGTGATAAGCAACATCTAATACGAAAATAGAATCAATGATCTGGACCTATAAAGGAAATGTTAAGTGTGACTTAGTTTAAAAGAGTCAAATTGTGATACCTAAATAGTTCAATCACTGATATAAAATTGTTGGACAGTCTTAATGGTAATAATGACCATCACTAAATACTGAAGGAGGAAACCATTAAAAATCAATGCTTACCGAGAAGAACTGTAGAGAAAAAAAAATCATAATAAAAGTAACTATTACAAGGATCAACACATCTATCAAAACAAATTATCAAAAGCAGAACATTTATAAAACTAGGTAAAGGAAAAAGAAAGCATGCCATATAGCATTTGAAGGTTTGTTTATATTTTTTCATCTTTTTGAGAAAGATTTTTAATTGGTGTTTAACAAAAAAGGTAATCAACTAGTGTGGCTTCTTTCAACTGCATTAATGAAATTTTCATAATTTTAACAACTAGGATACTCTATGATTATCATATCTCTGTTATGTAGTTCCATATCTTTATTTGAATAATATATATTATTTATTTTTAAGCATTGAAATCTTCTGAGTTTTTATTATTGAACTATTAAAACATTGGCCTATCTTAAAAAGTATTTTCAAGTATGTCATGAGTTAGTGATATATTATAAAATTAATGATATCTAATCTTTATATAGTAATGATAATTGAAAGCAATAAAGTCAGTAATAGTAATCATAATAATAACAACAATTATTATTATTATTTGCTTTTTCCATTTTAAATTTAATCACTTCATTAAAATCTTATTCCAGCTTGCAAACTTTTGTATATAATATACGATAGTGTTCTGTGTGCATAAATGACCTTATGACATAAATGTAATAGACATTTCAATCAATATCATTAATAAAAATTTGTTGACTGGAATACAATTTAGAATATTTTGTATGAGGTTTCTGATTATCTTCAGTATCAGTAAATTCATGAAACTTTTTGAAACAATCTCTACAAATTCAGTCAAATATGAAAAATATATTCATATAATCCTTCATTACAACGGTTTGTTAATGCTAAATTATTCTATAGACAATTCAACAATTAAATACTTGATTATTTTTAAAAATGTTTTATTTCTGTAAGTTCTAATAACAAATAGAAATAATAATAATGCATTTTCAATGATATGTCAAACTATTTCAACCATGTACATGAATTGTTAAATGTGTTTTCTTTAATTTCAAATTTTGTACTTTTCCACTATTTTTAACTGTTAGTAAATACACAGACTAATATAGAAAATAATGTTTCATGTGGTATGTTGCTTTTCTGTTTTTAACTGTGATTGAATCATTAAATGACAGTCTACTATGGTGTATGTAATATTTATAAACTTTTCTCTTCAATTCAAATCTGCTCTACACGCTGCTTCCAGATCTCACCACACCTGTATTTGTAGAACATTTCAATTCTCATAGTAGTCTTTGGAGTTATATAAATTAAGATCAAGCAAGTTGTCAAATTGTAGAATTGATTGACATAAACATCAAGCACTTACTTTATGATGCTAAGCAAGAATAAATAGTTGATTCAAGCAAATGGGAAACACAAGCAACTGCTAACTTATGTTTTGATTCAATAAAATGGTTAGATTATTTTCTCCAGAGTGAATATAAGCCTAGTCTAATCAGTTTTGGTGACTACATTCCTATAATAGAAAGCTATCTGATTCCAAGATAGAATTTAAGAAAAGCTAATTGAAATCAATATAGTGGATATCTTGGCACAAAATATAAGCAAGTTATTCCAGATTGGAACAAAGCTCACAGTGCACTTTAGTAAAGTTATGTCTACCAAAGATCCAGAAATTGCTGACAAACTTACCAAATCATTAGATGATGTCAGAACAGAAATGTGGTGAGAACACAGGGAAATGAAACTTAACAAGATTTGAGTCATAAAACATAGACACTTTTAGGTTGATAGGTAGAAAAATATATCTAAGAGAACTATCACTATTATTCGAGATGTCAATCATTTATTATTTTTAAACCCAATATTTAAAGATTGAGGAAAAGAATCATTAGAGCAAATTGCAGGTCTGTCTTTTACAATGTTCTTATAATAGAAATTGGATAAACCTATGGATGTTGGTGAAATTGAATTTGCCATTGATTGTCACAAATGAGGAAACCCTTGCAGAAGATACTTTCAGAATTCTTAAAAAAAATTGGGATCAAAAACCAAAGTCTGATTGACAGAATTATTTCATAACATTATTTGTATAGAAAGTATTATTCTTAAAAATTGCCATACAAGCAAAATTTTGGCAATTTTAAAATCAAACAAAGTCAGCAATGCTCAATAAATTATGATCCAATATCTTTGTCATGCATTTCCTATAAGTTTTTGAAAGAATAATATTAACAAAAATTTTACAACTCACATTGAAAAAGGCTTTTAAAATAAATTAAATCAAATATTGGTGCTATCTTTATGGGCATATAATTTATTTTAGCTGTAAGATAACTTGACTTCTTAGAGAAATCCAAGTTATTATATATATAAGATATTTCTATCGCGACTAGTAATAAGAATGTTAATTGCGTACAGGAACTGAATTTATGGACGGATAACTAACTCTTATTAATAAAATCATTTTATTCTGACCTGAGTAAAAATCATACTTACAAATTTTTGTTTCATTGAGGTAATTATTTATTTGTATTTTTTATTTTTGTAAAAATTAAATGAAAAAAATACAGCTTAATACTATATAATGCTATTAGCTACGATGGCTAGAAGCTAAGTACAGTGTACTTGAAAATAAAATTCCAAGTCCTGAAATTTTTTTTCCATACTGGATTTAAACGCATGTTATGAAAATGCTATGCAAATGTACTATGACCGCATCACAAGGTCCATTAAAATGTTTATTGTTAAATCAATTATTTTATGTGTGCATGTGTTTGTTTATTATTACAGATTGAATTTTTGGTCAGAAAGGTAAAGTCATTATTCAAAGAGTTTTTAAGTACACGCGCGCACACACACATATATATGTATATGAAAAAAAATATAAAATATTAAAACTAAACTTTCCTAAAATTTAAGTTAAATTAAATTTGTTTTCAATTTTTGCTTTAAAAAAAATAATTAAAAATTGTTTAACTTTTTTTTTAAAAAAAAAAAATTATTCCCAAATTAAAAAATCTTTTTATTTAAAAGTGTTCTCTTTCAATCAACTCAATGGTGCATTACAGTAGTGCAGGCATTCAGCTCCCTATTGTTTCAAAATTCTCATTTAAAACAAAAAAAAAAACTAAAATAATTAAAAAAAGATTTCTATACTTTTCACTTTTAATTTTGTTAGATTTGTATGTATATTATCATAAAAATTTAAATATTATTATCAGAAATAAAAATATCTAGAATTAAATAATTTATCTCTTTTTTGTGTACTTTTTATTTATAAAATGCTTTTTATTATTGTTGGTGTTTTTTTAATTTCAATTATCCAGCAGTCTTCTTCAGAAGCTTTGATATAGGATTAATAATAACAATAATAACAACAACAACAATAATAATAATAATAATCATCATCATCATTATATAAATCAAGTCAAAGCAGAGCATGCTGAGATCTCAGAAGATGACAATGCACACTTGGGAAAAGTAAGTATATTTCACTGTATTATAAACAAAATGATATAGATACTAACATTAGAGAGCATTGACCACAAGTGCAACAGAAGTATAACACATCTACACATGATGAAACTTATTCTAGCTGATATATAATTTAACAGGTTCTGACTATAATATTACAAGAAGTAGTCTAGGTAGAGTAAATAATAATATAAATAATGAAACTAAAACTAAGTGTACATAACAGGGGTTTGAATGCTGTGGCAAAAAATTACCAAATAATTAAATTGTTAGACATAGTGAAACCACATATAATAGGATTAGTAGAAACAAAGATCTACAGTAATCACAGATTCTTCTAACTACATGAACAGACTGGGATTAGCAACATTCTCTAGGCTTACATCTGTACTCTCAGCAGGGACAGGAGAAATAATCATGCCCATTTAACTTATTTAAAATTTTATTTATAGATGAGTATGCATTAATGCTTACAATACAACCTAAAATTATAAGTTTAAATGTAGTGTTTGTTTATATTCCAATTGTTCTAAACATAAAATTATTATTTGCTACTTCCTCACAGCACTCATGCTGATAAAAGACATTAATATTTCATATTTTACATTTGTGAATAAATTAGTTGCACCTCATCATTAGTCCACTTATGATGGTAAAAGATTTTTGACAAGCAATTCTGTTTCATTCAATAATGGCAGATACTCATCACATATAGATCTAGTATTTTACTCACTATCATTTCACCACATACTAAAAATTCAGCTAGTTGTCTCTCCACTCTCACATCATGCAGCAATAATGGCCATTACATACCATGAAACACTGCATAAAAGAACAATACAAATCCTATTACATACAAGAACAATAGATTTTTTTCTTCTCAGAAATATACATTTTATTAGAAAAACTAAACAGCTTAGAAATGAACTAGTACAAAAATGGATAGTGTACACACAAATAATATCACATACTATAAACTATGTCATAAGAACCATTATACCACCAACAAAATTTTCAGCCTTTTTTGATGAATTACATAAAAGGATAATACATGATACCCTAACTACAGAAAATAATCATCTATTAATTAATCTAAAAAAACTTACAAATTCACATTTGTTGTATTAAAAGAATGCAGTAATACAAAAAAAAGAAAAAAATTTCATCACACAAACACATATCTGTTCCAGACAATATATTTAATAGATACTAGACCAACCACCTGTAAACAAGAGTTTCTTCAGCATTGTGACTAGAGATGTGATTGTCACAGGTGATTATATGTTAACAACAGTATACAAACACTTGTTGAAAATAGTTCTAAATGAGCCAGAATTCAAACCATCTTTTGGCCAATTTGGGATGACAGATGATATAGAAATATTCATACCTAAAGATTTTATACAAAGTTTGGAGAAGATGTCAGATTCATGCCAGCCAATACCAATGGGTATACCAAATTTGTTTTTGCTCATTTAACCTTCTACTTATTTTGCAGACATGGCTAACTTTCTTACAAAAGTGATATATCATATTCAAGATAACAATCATTCCTTTTATGAAGAAACAAACTTTGCTTTGTACAGTGCAAAATATAAGGCCAATATCTATAGGCCATTGGGTATTAAATTACTCAAAACAGTAATAAAAAAACAAAAATTGAAACACATTTTATATATTTATTATCATAGGCACAATTTGCTAAAAAAAAAAGGCTTATTAATAATAGGTCAAACAGCATTTGTATTCAAAACTATAATTGATACTCTGCAAAATGCAAAAGAGTACAGCTTGATCATGGCACAACTAGATATAAGAACTGCATTTGTTTCAGTATCAATTGATGTACTCATAAAAATATTAAAAAAAAATCAATACTAAAATCAATATTATATTTCCTCACAAACTTTCTAATAAATAGAGAAATATGCATAAAGTCTAAATGGAAAAATGTCTCTCCCTTTTAATCCACATCAATCAGTTTCCAAGGATCTCCATTTAGTGCATTGCTATTCACCATGTCCATATATCCACTACTTAATAATATTGAAAAACAATTCCTGAAAATCTATCTACATATTCACACTTGGTCATAATGTAGCATGCATAGCCTATATGAATGATATAACAGTTTTTCTAATAACTAAAAAACAAATACAAACCTTAACTGATATATTACATGAATACCCTTGCATCTATAAACTAAAATTTAACCTTGATAAAACATGCACAGTGTATATATATAGACAAAACCCATACAAATATATTTCAAGGTAAATCTATAACCTATTTAGGATTCCCCTTTTACTTGAGTAACATGGCCATGCAATGACAAATACAAGACAAACTAATTAAAACAATGGAACAGACCAAATCCTACTTCTCAAAAGCATGTCTTTCTCTATATTCAAAAGTATAACCTATAAACATGTTGATTATTACAAAAATTATTTATTACACACCAATTATAGTCTTCACAAAGTCCTTTACATCAGAGATTTATTCGCTGTGTAGAAAACTTTTATTGGGAAGAAAAATAGTGGCCATCTCACTCAGGCATCATAGCAAACTAAATGGATTAGGTCTACTTTCTTTTTGTGTATTTATAATACAAAAAACTATTAATCTTTTATCATCTATGACAAGAATATAGCCACATTTAGAACACCTGCAGACAGATCTCCATACACAAAATATCTGCATACAATCTTAGAACTTTTTAAATCAATATCTAACTCTAACATAACTTTCCCATAAGACAAATGGTGCTACTGGAATACATATGGAATGTCTACCAATGCTAGACATTAACAATAAGCAGCCAATACATAGATTTAAGTATTGGACACTTGAGCCCAAATTTTTTGATTTTCTACATAAGATGAACATGAGGTCATTGCCATCATTATGTTTCAAGAGATGTAAGAGGAACATATTTAACATTGACACTATACGTGAGTTGTGCCACAGATCAGAAGAGAACCAAAAACTTTTTTTGAGGGTAGTAGCCTACAAAACACTCGATCATATATTACAAAAATTTATCAGGAAAAAAATGCCACTGTAAGTTCAATTATAAAGTCTTTTGCAAATGCCTGCTTTGCAAAAATAAAAAGTATAACATTTATACTATATGCAATATGGTGCATTAAGTGCACTTACCTTTACAATAGTAATGCAAGAAATTTAACACATTTAAAAACAAATTAGAGACAATAAAACAAAGAGATTAAAAACTCACCCCAATCAGACATTTTTGCAGACACTTGGTCACTTGTCCATCAGTACTACAATCTCTAGTGAGTTATATTTTCTGTTTTCTAATTTATTGTAAATGTTTTTAATAATAGTTTAATTTACTGAATGCTATTGAAAATATTTACTGTGGTATTCTTTGATTAGTCTGTATTAATTTTTTTTCTTTTAAACTGAAATACCTGTATATATACCTCCCCCCCCCCCCAGTTTAAACTGAAATATTTATAGATATATTTTTCCTTGAACAAAGTTCTTTATAAAACTAGAAGAGTTAAGCTCACAAAAAATAATATAAAAAGAGTGAATATTTCATAGAGTTTTAGGAAGAATAATAATTAAATCTAATAAAAATACAAAAATGTAAAGAAACTGAAAATCTAAAAGGACTATTTTTAAAGTAATAATAATTTTAATACAAATAAAAACACTATTCACATAATATTATTACCACCTTAGTAATAACCTTAAATAATCATATAAAGGCTTACTAAAATAATGATCTTGGATTTGAATTATATTGAAACATAAATATCTATTCAGGTTTACAAACAATTATTATTTTTCAGTTATTCAGAAAATTGATATATAGCTATTATAATAAAAAGTAAATTGAAGATGAATATCCTAAACTTTTACTAGCCTGTATTATCTTTTTTTCTCCACAATTTTTAACAGCAAAATTCTGGATAGGTCTTTGTTTCTTAGCTGAAAATTCAAAGATGATTTTAGCTTTTATTTATGGCAATATGGCAGAACTATACAACACTTTATATTTTATATCCACAGACAAATACATATTCACAACAGACAACTATGAAGAAGACCAATATAATCATCTATCTTTTCGATTTAATAGAACCATCCCTAATCTTTTGCTTAAATCACTGCTGAATTATAATAGTGACAAGAGTCTCGTCATGGCCATCACAGACCCTAATTGCTCACTTATCAAATTCTCCATAGACTCATTCTGTGCAATGATCAAAAAAAGGTCTATGGGTGCGGGCATTCACAGAATACTAACACATCCCAACGACCGCTATATAGCGGTCGAGTTCAAAACTTGTGCCGAAAGGAATAATTTCAAAGTCAACAATAGGACCATCAATAACCATTTTATTTGCTATGTTGACTTCAATAGAACATCAGCATTAACTGGCAGGATAAAAAACTGCATTTCTGGTTTTGAAGAAGATCAGCTTCAAAGCACCCTCAGCCCATTTGGAAAGATATACAAATTTGTATATTTACCAGAAGATAGGGCTGGTGATGCATTATTATCTAACACTGCTGTGTTTGAATTGCATCTGAAACAAGGAATTAAACCTACAGATATACCCACTACCATCAGTTTCAAGGGAGCTCCTATGATTCTTACATTTCTGGGAGTAAGACCCCAATGCTTTGCTTGTGGTCAAAGAACACACTTGATCAGAGAGTGCATGACAAGGAATTGCTCTCACTGTGGAGAAAGAAACAACCAAAACCATAAATGTTCGGAAATAGACCGAAATGTGCAACCCCTACCCAAAACAAACCAAAGTGATAAGCAGTGTTTCTCAATAGACCAAAATATTAACACAACCAATTCACTTCAAAGAGATAACCAATTACTAAGTTTTAAAACTTCATTAAACTTACCACATACCACAAACAAACAAAACACACAAAAGTTCTCAAGTAACAATGCACCTATACCAACAAAGATAAAACCAAAAGATTTGAACACAGCTACACACAATCAAAAACAGCCATACAATATGATACACACCAACAATCAGGATAAAATGCTACCTTCGCAAAACCATATACCAGATCTCAATAGAGGCAAGACTCAAAACAAAATAATTAAGAAGTCGTCTTGTAAAAACAAAACACACATTGAATCTGAGTATAAACCTAATGATGAAACTGAAATGGAGCTTACACAATCCATAATTATAAACAATAAAAGAAAATCTTTCACAAACCAAAAGATAGACTCAGAAGATGAGGGTTGTAGTTCCATAGCTCCAGCAAATACTATTAAATCTAGCACAACAAGCAGTATCAAGAAGATAAGAAAGACAAGTAACCCTATAATTCCAAACCCATCAAATGGAATAGATAGAGAAGACACATGTGAATCTGTCAATCTTTTTACACCAAACTTTTCAGAAGAGTCTCAAGTCCTCCGACCAAATATAAGACCAAAGACCAATTCACCATCTACAAACCCGCTTGCGGTTATCTATAGCGGTCACCAACATAGTGCAGACTATTAATTGTAAGATTATGGGGTTGAATATAAGAGGTATCAACTCCACTACCCATGTATATGACATAAAACACTGGTTTCAAAACAACCTACCACATATACTATTCATGGGAGAAACTAAATATCACATAAACTCCAGCAGTATTATCATGGAAGAACTATCCAAATTGGGTTACACTCAGTTTAGCACTAGTAATGTAGCAGCTGGAGGAGTAGGCATAATTATAAATAGTAAAAATGCTCCAGATAGTTTTAAAATTACTTACACAGACAAAAATATAATATCTATCAAACTCACATATGGAACTACCACCTTTAATGCTATATACATATACACTCCTAACAATGTCAGTTCATATATTAAAATAGTTAATAGCATCAACCTGATAATCTCCACCAGTAGCTGGCCAACAGTGATTGTTGGGGATTTTAACACTTCCTATGGAGAATTTGTCAATAAATACCTTCATCTTCTGAATAGAAGCTTTCTTAGTGGGGAAGGTTTTTTTCCAGATAGTGCTTTTTCATTCTATACCAGAAGACACAAATCTTTGATAGATCTGGTCTTTTACACACCCGAATTCCACTACATTATGGAGGCAGTGCTTCAGCCTGTAGCATTCTCTGACCAGTTTGCAGTGGTCATCTCAATGCAAATTGATAACCTCACACAACTGAATCACAACAAAATGATTAGAATGCTAACAAAGGCCAACATAACTGAAGCCATCCCATCAGAGGCATATATTCTATTTAGGAAAATAGATATACTTTCAAGACCACCTGAAGAGGCTTGGTTTGCACTAGTGAGAGTTCTCCAAACTCTAATAGTCCAGTACTCCCACAGGTCAAAGTGCCCAACCTCATTATTAAAGAACCTAGAGAACATTAATGCTCAACTTAAACAGTTCTCTACTGAAAGCAACTCGATAGATGACATCATCTCACTTAAGAATGAATATAAAGCAAAGCAAAAAGCCCTTGCTGAATATGTGTCTCTGAAAAGATCCAAGATATATCTGGCTCCTCAATATTGTTGGACTAGAGGATATCTCAGGTGGGCCCTGGGGCCACAGAAAAAACAAAATACTCCAATACTAATTAAACATCAGGGCACCAGCATGACTGGATACCACATGCTTGAAAAAATTAAACTACACTTTGAAAACAAATTAAAAAAACAAAACTCATCAGTAGATCATGATTGGACAAGACATTCATCCAGTGATGATCATTTGATCATAGTCCAAGATATTAAAAACAAACTATGCTCTCTTCCAGACATCATCCATCCTGGAATGCATGGGATACCTAAATTTCTTCTCTCCCACTTAAGCAATTTTACTGTCCCAATCATCATGTTAATGATTGACCATCTTGCGCAAAAGCAAAGGTTCATTAAAAATTTATATCCAGTTGCATTGGTGCCATTTATGAAAAAGAGCAAAGACCCTACTGATATAAACAACATAAGACCCATAACTATGTCTCCACTCTTAATAAATATTATAGAGGGTGTCATTAAAGATAAGATACAACATAAAATCCTGAGTCATATCATGCCCTCTCAGTATGCCAAAAAAGGCTCCTCAGCACTCATGGTGATTGGTGAAACCAAAATACTCTTGGATTACATCAGAACCAACAGAAAATCCAAGCCCATTGCCATACAACTTGACATATCCGAGGCATTTGACTCAGTCAATATCAGCACACTGCTGAATATTTTGGAGGGCCTTGGTGTTCCCTCCCAGATAATTCAGATATTGGACAATTTACTACACAATAGGGAAATTCACATATCACTCAATGGAGTATATACAAACAGTTTTACTCCGAATACTTCAATTCCACAAGGATCTCCACTCAGTGCTCTCCTGTTTGCCTGCTACATCAATCCACTTCTTAAAGACATTGAAGATAACCTACCTGGAGTATATATACCCAGACTCAAAAGAGCGATCAAAGCAATTGCTTACATGGATGATGTCTTGATCATTCTGCCAACTCAGAAATATCTAAACACACTATATAAAATATTGGACAAATATACAAATCTATCAGACCTAAAAATAAATACAGGAAAATCCACAGCTTGGTCTATCCTATCTGGAAAAAAAATCAAATCGCGCTTCCAAGCTGAACCACAGAAATTTCTGGGATTTAATATTTCAAAATCGCAATCAGCAATGTCTAAAGAACTTCAGGCAAAAATCCTCCAGTCCACAGACCAGATCACTAAGACCCTCTCAAAGGTATACCTTTTGCTCTATGGTAAGGTTTCACTGCTAAATATAAAGATTTACAGCAAAATTGCATACTACTTGCCAATGATGAATGCAAATAAAACTTTCATCAAGAAAATTGAGCAATATTGCTCAAGATTACTATGGAAAGGACAAACTGTTTCCATCAGCATGAGAAACATGCAGGAAAACAAAAGATTAAATGGAATGTCACTACATTCCATCACTTCAATTAACTATCAGAAATCACACACTCTGATATATAATCTAGTCCAAAAGTATGGCCATGACCAGATCACTGAATCCATAATTCCTACCGACACACCACCCCCCCCAAAAAAATTAAGCTGGCTTGACCATCTAATCCTGTCAACAATGCAACAAAATACAAATGCCCATAACAACTATCAAAGCAAGATCAAGCTATGGGATGCCCATCGCATCCTAAAACAAAATAATCAAATCTCTACTACAAGATTAGGAATAACTAATTACAAGCTGATTTCCCTATTCAAGTATTGGGCTCTAGAACCAAAATACTTAGATTACTTACTTAAAATTAATCTGGATGCCATGCCGGTCAACTGGTTCCTCAGATATAAAAGATCTATCACCAAAGTCCAATCAATTTGCCACAGCTGTGGCAGGGATGAGGAAACATTTGACCACATAATTAAAACATGCATGGGTCTAGGTAATATTAAAACAATAATATTTAACAATTCAAAGATAGACTACTACAAAATACTTAATATAAAAGAATGCATTCGTGGAAGAGATATTCCTACAATCAGGCTGTCAATTTTCATCACCTATGCCATTTGGATTGTAAGGTGCAAGGCACAATACCAACATCCCAAGCCAGATGAAAACTCATTATTTATTCAAAGCATAGAGAAAATTAAACAAAGAGACAAAACTCTTGCCACAACATTCATTTTTCAAGAGACATGGAAGCTATATCAGACTCTCTAATAAAGTTAACAAAGAACTTAAACACTAAATACCTAACCCTGTTTAACTCAATAATGTTAGTTCCATAACTCATCTCCATATTTGTAATATATCATCCATATTAATTAGTTTAATAAATGTTTTGACTTCTTAGGAGATAATGTGAATAGCAGAAAATTGCTCATGCTTTGTCTCTTTATAATACTGTTTAGGATTATGATTAAATCTTCATAATAAAAGCATTGAAATCACACATTCTTATGTATACAAATATAGATATGTTAAATTATGCATAAATATGTATATGCACACCTCACATATTAATATAGTGCACTCTTTTTTAATAATTAATACAAAAATGTTTTTTAAAAACATTCTTTTTTTTTGCTTGATGATTTTTGTTAATGATTTATTTATTTTGTTTTCTATCTATTTTTTATAGCAACACTAACAACTAAAATTCTCTCTAGTATTTTATGCAATAACTACTAATTATTTTTTGTTTGGTTTAACTTAATTTAGTAATACGCCCCCCCCCCATCTGTCTTCTGCTCCTCCAATTTTATCTGGTAAAAAATTAAATATAAGGCAAGACAAATATCACTCAACATTTTTTATATTGTAAATAGAAAAAGCTGTAATTAAGAAGTTTAATTATATGTATTAGAATAAAATATATGCATGCAATTTTTAAAAAAATTGCAAAAGATATCATATATAAGTGATATTAAATTAATTAAGCACCTTAATCATTCCACTAGGTAGTTGTATATAGATTTTTATTTATTATTATTGGTTAATATTTAGCTGAATTACTGGATGTTGATGCAGTGAATGTACTTATTTCATTGTAACAATCATAATATTATTACTTTGTGATTATTTCATATAATCAATATGGATATTTTTTTAATCAGACTAAGCAAACTATTGGGATAATTTAAATTTTAAAAATAAAATAAATTAAATTAACAAAATCAGAACTAATAAACACACACATATATAAAACAACAAATTTTATTTTTCTAATAAATGAAAAAAAAGTAATAAAGAAATCAGACACTCAAACAATATAATAAATAAAAAAATGATTATACAAATGTAATTTAAAGAAAAGAAATATTGGTGAAAAAGATAAATAACAGAGATAATAAGAATAAAACAAAACAAATATAAAAGTTAAAAAGATTGGTGAAAACAATGTGAAAAGAAAAATGGCAACATGGCTAGAAGCAATTTATTCAATCATATTTTTCAAGTAGTTTGTATATAGTGGTTAAAAGGTTATTATGGATAATTACTATAGTTTTTTCTTATCTCTTTATTTTTATAAATTGAAACAATAAAAGTATTTTTAAGATCAGATAGCAAATGTTTATGACACAATTTATATCACCATATTTACTTTTAATCTCAACTAAATTCACATTTATGTATATATCATTAAAAAACAGTGAATGCTTAGACAATATCAATAACAATCAACAATATCAAGCTGTTGTCAAGGAAATCTCCTTATATATATATATATATATATGAATGTGATGACTAATTGATCATTGTCATATACCCAAATTAAAGCATGCATTCATTGTATAAATTTAATTAAATGGATTGAGAAAAAAGGAAATCCATGACCAATCAAATGGTTGTAAGAGAATTGATAGATTTATCACCATTGGATAGAAACTCTATTATATCAAGTAAGAATTAATATTTCATAAAATGCACGATACTGAAATATTAAAATAAAAAGTTTTATATGTGGTGTTGACTTTAATCTCTCATTCATACCAAGGATCAAATAAGAAAATATACTAACTCTTCATTAGTTACCAGGCTTTAAAAGATAAATAATAATTAATATTAATTAAATGAAATAGAGATAAATTTATCCTAAATTATTTATCAGTCAAAATTCACCTATTCCTGTCTTCTGTGGATATAATTTATAATTATTATTGTTAAGATTTAAAATAAATGTGACCCATGACTTTTGAATAGTAAAACAATGATGGCAATTTATTTAGATTGCATAAATAATAATCAAGTCATAGAAAATCAAACATGTGGTGATCATGTGGGTTCTTAAATCATGTATGATTCAAGAAAATATATGTATTGCAAGTAGAAAAATATAAGTTTGAACTTAAAAATTTCCAAATTAATAAAGAGAGTTCAGCTTATTATGGCTTGTTATTAAGAATATTAAACTTTAATAAGTTGTTCTAATAAAATGTACTCAATGATTATTCATAATCTCAATCAACTATAGTGATTTCCTTTAATTAATTGTTTACTTTAAAGCAATTATTCTTTATATTGACAGACATACATGAAGTAGTTACTTAAGAGACAATCTTAAAATACAACTAAACACTCTTCAACATTAATAAAACACTCAATATACAAAGTTTTAAAACACTTAGAGGGACAACAAATCCGTGTGCAATTATTTGAATACACCACAACTATGGAACAATAATATTACAACAAAATAGTATTTTAGACATATGTTTTGGGGTTATCCATTATTATTTCATTATCAATACATCTGGAAATGTTAGATCATTTCTAAAAAACTGTTACATCATATATTCCTAATTCAAATCCTACTGATGTATGAGCAGATCATCACAGGTTAATTTCTGCAGATATTGCTGTTATAGTCATTATTAATTTTAACTATTATTATATTTATTTGGGTTCTGTGATTAATAATTCTTATAATATATGTGATCCAAAACCATGATGCAAAATTAATAAATGTTTTCCTTAACGTGTGTAAAATAAATGGTTTCTAACATATAGGTCATGGATATAACGATTAAATATATTAAATCAATATTTTACAATTTCATTAAATAATTCAGTAGTACATCAATATTGAGTTTTGGCGTTCTCGGTAGTATTAGTGATTTCATTTATAACATATTGGCATTGTATCCAAGATATATACATATATACTTGCTTTAAATCTCGATGAACATTTTACAGATATTAAATAAAAATCCTTCGAATATGATGAGAGCGATATTTCAGTTGTTTTTAAACCTCTGTTAATATTTTCTGGTCTTTAAAGGCAGATGTAAACTTTGTTTTTTTAATAATCTATGCTATGTAATTCTATAATTAACAATTTCATAAATACATACATTACGTTTTCCTTTATAGTAAAGTATTAGTTAATCGTATAGATTTCCTTTTGGAAATGGAAAAAAAAAAACATATATCTGAATACAAACTAAAAAGAAAAACTTTTCTTTTTTTTTTAATGTAAAGTTTTCTTATGATTGCCAGCCACTATGCTCGAGGTGTACATTTTCATAGACTTTGTTGAGTGGTTATTGTTATAATAAATAGTATTTTTTTAAAAAAAAAAAACTTCAATCATGCATATAAATTCATACCTGTGGAAATATATCATACCGATTTCAAAATTTGGAATATTTTTATTTCTTTTATCGGTATTTTAAAAAAGGACTAAATCTTAATGTACTTCCTATTTTCTTCATATATTTGATTATTCTTTACTGTTTTTTATAATAATAAAAAATGATTGTGAGCTTATTCTCAAAGACGTAATAAAATGAAAGAATTCAAGATTTCGTCTATGTCACTAATTATATCAAAAGTAAACATATGTGCATTTTTCCTTTTTAAAATTATGAATAAATTTCTACTTTGGATACATTTAATATCTCACTAGTTTCTTAAGGATACAGAGGAGAACAAATCGCAAATTGCTGTCACTTCTAAGAAACATTCATATTAAATTATAAAATAAACAACACATTGTGTAGTGTTTTATCAAAAGAATACATCATATATTGAAGTAAAATAATATATTAATTTGGCTATTCCAACCATTAATATTGTTCATATTCAATAATGAGTTAAAATTCAAATAAAAAAATTTAAATACCAATATATAAGATCGAATGTGGTTTGAATACCCCTAGAAGATAGAGTATATATATATTCATTCTAATATTCTCATGGTCAATTGATGAATTCATAGTATTATTTCTAGGAGCTTTCATGTAGTAAAAATCTAATAGCTAAATAGTGTTTCATCTTTATCAAATTATAATATGATAAATACAACACATCTATGTGCATGTAATGCTCAAGATTATTTTCTTGATGTGTTCTGCTATAAGTAATTGATTTACTCTCTAGCGATACCAGTTTTGTTTGTTAGAAGAGAATCATGAACATAGGAGTAAAGTCAATCTGTTGAAGTCATTTCTTGAACATTATGCACATTCAAACTATAATTGTTTACTATTGTATATAAATATAATAAACATTTTTATGGCTCCAATATGAAAATAAACAGTTTTTTAGGTTTTACCATGTATTAATTTTTTGCATAGGGAAATTATTCACTCAATATACAAATGAACTTATTATTATTTCTAAAATCTCCAAAAATGTTTTCATCCACTGATATATAGGGTATATGAGCACAGACTTTTACATGACCCACCACTCTCTCCACTATCTCATAACACTGATACACTTGAACACATATATGTTGAAAAAATAAATAATCACCAATATACGTATTTTATGCTAAACTAGCAATCATCAGTTGGTCCAGATTACTATCTCTGCACATATATGCTATAAATGCTCAGATATATATCAAGATATGTGCTCAAGTATATCAGTGTTATGAGATAGTGTGGAGAGTGGTGGGTCATGTGAAAGTCTGTTCTCCTATACCCTATATATTACATATATAGGCACAGGTATATAATAAGCCTGTGTGTTTCAGTTATTCACTGATATAAAAAATTTCTTCACTGAATTAGATTGACAATGTTTCAGTGAAATCACATTCATCTTTGTCAAGACTAATATTACTATGAAGAACTTATATGTCTCAAGTAATAATATGATTGCAATTGCATGAGAAATAAGAACATTCATTTATATGTAAAGTATTTATGGTTGTCCAATCAGAATAGGAAATATATAAACAAAACATTTTGTGCTTGCTTTTGTTTTATAAACAGCTGATTTATTAAAAATGAATCTAGAAAAAGAAATAAATAAAATAATGAGCTTCCATAAGGCTGGAATATGCTGAATTTCATCGCACTTATATAAAATGCTTTGCCATTATAAAATTTCAATAGTCTCACAGATTTTAAATTATATTTTTCCAAAATAGCTGTTATTTTAGTATTATCAAAATAAGCAGTGTGACTAATTTCCAAAAAAATGCCATGTAAAGTTGATGTAATCACTTTTTAATTGAAGGCACTCTGGCATCAATATGTTTATTTAATTAACCCCTACAGGTTTTTGGACATTGTAAGCATAAAATTTCATAGATACTTTGGTGTTCTAAAAATACTCAGCTTTCAAATTTATGGAAACAAATCACCAAGATTTTTGATAATTGAAAGGTAGTCTTAATGTTGAAATTAAACATACATCTACTTCTAATCTTATCAGTAACTCTTTTAATGTACTCTCAAACAACTCTATAACCATCTGAAGCATTCTCAACTATGCCATCCTTTCTCTTTTTGCATCAGGACAATGTAACATCATATATGTAAAGTTTTTACTGAAACCATTTAACATTAGAATATATTTAGCCAGTGCTATTTTTTAGGTAAGGTCAATCTTTATCAGACAAATACTATGCTCTCATGAAAATATTTTTTGCCACAGAAAATTATGAGCCGGATGGTAATGAAAATTAAAGTTGAGATATTTATTTGTATAGTTAAATTTTCTGTAAACAGCTAGTGTTTTTATGATTTAAGACATTTAGAAAAAAAGTGTTTTATTTTCAATTTCCATGATAAACTTAATATATATTAATTTTCATGGAAGCTTCATATATATAATGTATGGATATCGTTTATCTCTGTAAAGGGAGCTTGTGCATAAAATAATGTATCTTATAATTATTTAATATATTTAGATGTTAATAAGTCTTAATGATTAAAAGAATGTATTGAAAGTTTATCTAATATTCCAGGTTGGCAAGTAATAATAATTGAAATGAATAGAGACACTTATGTATAAAAATATAGTTTGAATTGTAAAGGGATTTTAATGAATCCATACCATATTTTGAAAGAATATTAAATGTTTAAATGTTCTTTATCATATTAATAATAAATGAGACTATTTAATTTTCAGGAATTAGTGAATGATATAATCCATAATGAGTGATTTAAAAAAAATTAATGAAATTAAATTCACTGCTTATGATGATAATAAAGTAAAACAGTAAATATTATTTAAGTAAATAAATATTTTACCGAACGGTCTATTATTTAGTTGACTCATAATAAAATACATGGTTCAATAAACTATTACTAGATTTGTATTATCATGTGCTGCAAACATTTCACAGAAACTGAAATATGTTAAAATATCAATACAATTTTATTAAAAAATAATATATTTTATTAGCTTATAAATTTTAATAAACTTTTCTCAAAACAATGTAATTCAAAATAAATGCATACAAAATGTATATAGAAAAAAATTTAATCTAATGCTAACAGCATGGTATGCTTAGCATGATTTTGACTACCTGGTAGTCATATTCATAACAGCAGATGTCTGTGAAAGAATAAACAAAACAGGTGATTTGCATAAAATTTGACTGAAGAATGTAAATAAGTTCATTTAAATGAGCCACTATTTTGAAAAAAATGTTGCACAATTCATCTTTGTATTTATTGTATGTATATTTTTCTCAATATACTATGCCTTCTTAATTTTACATTTATTATCATTTCTTTCAGAGCAGACACTGTTGGCAAATGTAGGTTCAAAGCTATGGAAAACTTTAAACTTGTTCACAAAGAAAATGAATTTAACTTCCATATTTGCCATGATTCTCCATAATAAACTGAATGGCAGTTTATGTTATTGCATCCAATTTTGTATACAATTTGGGACTTTAATTCAGGAGGCAGCTTGTCTTTGGTATTGTTAATTAGATGATTTAATGCAGGAGGAATGCAAAGACCAACTTGTTATGTTACAATGCAAATTTTATTTATCCAATGGGTAGCCCCAGATATATATTGAAGTGACATTCAGGGGTTATCATTAATTTGAATAGATCTTTTACTAATTCTAGTATAAAAGCTTTTGATGATTTGGATAACTGAATCTTTGTATCTGATGATATGTAATTCCCTGATATATGTTTCAATGTTAGTTTTTCAATCGGATTCAAATTTACAAAGATTATGGTTTTTGTATAAAAATACTTTGAGATGGCTAATTTATGAGCTTTAGGGTTAAAGATTTATGGTATATTATCCTTCAAGCATTTATGGGTTTAACTAACCTTTTAGTTTAATTGGGTAGTTTCACAATATATATATATATATATATATATATATATATATATATATATATATATATATATATATATATATATATCTGAGAACTTAAAGCCTTTTAGACTATCATCATTTTCTATTGTCCATTTTAATAAACATGTATGTATAAGATTTTGCTGTATTTCTTTAATTTGTGCCTCTGGGCACAAATAATCACAGATATCAATAGAATTGAGCTAAGGTAAACACAGAAGTTAAATCCTAAATTTTATTAATTACAAATAAAATTATTTGTTTACTCCATGACTTGAAATCTCCCATTACATTTTGTGATTTAATAATTAAAACAATCTAAGAGCAATATGCTTCCCCATTGTTCAGAAATCTTTAGAGTTCAGATGGTCCACTTGAATGGTTTAAACAACACTTTTGTCTTGAGAATGTCCTATAAAATGTTTCTAAACTTTACAGCAAAGTCTCTTGATCTTACGTCTGGGATTTTAGACATTGTTAGAGTGAGCACTCTTGATTGGTTACCATAAGATGCTGCCCTCTCATAGCATCCATTCCATTCTCTGCAAGTTGATATAGTGGAATTGAGGTAGAATCTCATCCTATAGAATTTTGACATCTGAATTAGGCATTTGATGGATGAATTAATATTTATATCTTCAGGTAAGTATCTACATACGACTTCCATGGCAAGTTGTTTATCTGAAAAACTTGGGAATAGCCTTTAAATAACTTAAATATTCTTGTTTATAAATTATTTAATGTTAAAAAGCTTTGCAGTTCTGCAGCAGATATGTATATATGCTAACAGTCATTCAAGAGCTTTAAAATGCAGTTCTCCAATATGTATACATGGTAACAGATACAAAGTTATTCTTCTAATAAGTTCTGGCTTATAAATTATTTAATGTTAAAAAAAAACTTTAAAATGTGATTCTGTGATATATATTAGCAAACGTGAAATTCTTCGTCTGATAATATTCGAATGATGTGTTGCTATTCCCTTATAATTTTCAAAATTAATAATATATTTTTCTGAATGGTTGCTGACTAATATGAAACTCCCTTGTGTATGAATTTGCGATCTTATAAATGAATTTCTTGTTAATAAAGGGTATATAAATGAATAATTTCTTTGACTTAGTCAATCATCTTTTTTTTTAGTAATTCTGATCTTTGAAAATAAGAAAATGTACTATGTGTTTTTCTTTTCTTTTTTTTCACAATGTTTTTATATATAGTTTTTCATGAGGTTTTTATATATAGTGATTGTTGAGTTAGTTAATGTTTTTATAAACTTTATCTTTTGAAAAATGGGTAGATTGGAGATGCTTGACCTAGATCATCTTCATGTTTTAAAGTTCAAGTTCTGGTTAGTTTCCATGGTTATTAAATAATAGGTTTATTTTTATAGTATATATGTGTGAAATAATTAATCTTTAATTGTTATGTCTAGTTAGGGAAATATTTTTATATTATTATTATTTATTTAAAGCTAATGCTTTCTAATTGACATTACTAATATACATGTATGTTAATTTTTTTTTATGTTGACCTCAATAATTTCTATCATAAGCTATTTATTAGAGTTGACATGCAAATGAGCATGCACATGAGCATTTACACAAGTTATAAATGACTTTTATAAGAAGACCCTTACAACAGCCCTATTCTTACAGAATTGAAATTTTCTGACAGGGGAAATTTCAATTCTCTGAGTGTGTATATATCTGTTTGAAATTGGATATACCTTATCCTATGCAAGGCTTATTGAGGGTTATTTAAACTATTCACAATCCATTCATTTTCTTTTTTTTGTTACCCTTTGTTTTTTTTTTATTTTAGATGACAAAAGGGGTTGAACTGAACCAATAAGGTGACTATTACAGAGGGCACATGTAAGACTTTATTAACTTTTTATCCTGTTCTCTTTTGGAGTTTTATTGGATTTTTTTGAAGGGTACACAAATTATGGAGGATTCATTTTTATGTATGGATTAGTTTTTTATTGGTTGGCTCAGGAGTATCCCCTAAGTTGCTTTTCTTGTCAGCTAGGGTATGCTTTCATCACTGAAATATCTGACCCTTTGTTTTAATTAATATCATTTTCTTTTCTTTTTTAAAAAACAATCTGAAATTGGCTCAGGATTATCTCCTAAGTTGCATTTCTTGTCAGCCAGGGTATGCTTTCTTTATTAAAATATCTGAACCTTTGTTCTGATTAAAATTCTCATTTTCTTTCCTTTTTTTAAAACTTAATCTGAAATTCTAATGCATACTGTAAGTGTTAGTATCTGTTCTTTATGGTTGATCTAAATATGGTTTACAAATTCTCACGTTATAGGTTTCTTTCACCTCTCCATTTATACAGAAAGCATTAGGACCTGCCTGTTTCACAATAGGGAACAGTTCTCAATAAGGGCTGTTAAACTTTTGATGTATACCCTTATTTGTTTACTGGGGTTAAAAGTTTTAATAAAGACCTTGTCTCCTACTTTAAATTGGTAGTTACTTCTTTTATTTCTGCTTCTCTGCTATGATTTTTTTTCAATTACTGGAGTGCCTCCATAATGTCTTACCTTGTTCAAGTTTAATGGGTAGTTGATATTTTTGAAATAATACAGATTTGGTTTTGTGTAGGTGTAGTCTGATGGGTGCAAATCCTGTGGATTCATTCACATTCCAATTTATATAATTGACCACACATTCATTTGTTTTACCCATTCCCTGTGCTCAACCTCTAGGTGAGTCCTAAACAAATGCCCAAGCTCCCACATTATGTGTTCATAAGGGTTTGACTGGAGATTCTTAATGGACATTAGCATATATTTTATTTGAAATTTCTCTATCCACCTCTTTCATTCCTTGGACAGGAAGGGTATGCCATTATCTGTCAATATGGTCTTAGGTTTTCCTATAGACTTGCCCATACATATACATTTGGGTCGAAAAGATAGATGGATTTATTCTATCTTTTCACAAAGACTTTATCTTGTGTTTGGAAAGTGGGAGTATTCATTTATATAGTTAAATCTACAAAGCACATGTGCATTAGCTTATTGGCTTATTAATATTACAGTTTATAAAAACATTGTGCTATATAAAATAAAAGACTTTTTTATATAGTTGTGAAGTGGAAAGAGTCTAATATTCTGACTGTGTGTCTGGTATTAGTCTGAAGTATTGGGTAAACTGAAACATATTTTGATAAGAGATCACATGCAACCAATAGTTAATTTTGTTTGTTAAATGGTAGTAATGGTCCATAGTAATCTATGGCTCAGTCTTTCTGGTATGATTGGTTTTGATGTATTATTATAATCTTTGTTTATTGGCTTAGCTCTTAGGCACACATAACAGTTACACAATGATTTTAAAATATCTCTGTACATTTTTGGCCAGTAAAACCAATTCTTTAGGGTGTGTTCTGTCTTATGGGCATTATAGTGTTCATATAAACAGTAGATATATTTTGTGAGTGGGAAGTGCAAAATTTTAGGTATCTTGTGAAGTAAAACCTTACCTACTAACTTATAATGCTCAAGATCTTTCAGCACATTCAAAATTTTCCCTCCTTTAATGGCTTTTATAATAGGTTTAATTTTGGGTCACTGTTCTATAGTTCAGGTAAGTTCTCTGATTTATTCTCTACACTATTATCAGTTATGGTGTTGAGATTCGTAATATAGGTGTTCTCTACTGATAAGTGTTTTTGTTCTGACCAACATGGGTTTTGATTTAGGGCATCAGCCATGACATTCTCAGATTCCTACAGTATTGCACCATGTAATTGAATTTCAGCAGCAATAGACTCCACATGATTAAGCAGCTATTAGTTAAATAACTATGGTTCAGGAATTTGAGGCTCTTGTGATCATGATCACTATCACCTCTGATTCAAAAAGCATCTGCTGAAACTTCTGTAAGTTCCACACAATGGCTAATGCTTCCTTACCCATGACTGTGTAATTCAATTCAAAACCTTTCAGGCAATGAATGTTGAAATAGAGGACTTCCAGTAGACTATCCTCATGAATTTGAGATAATGATACCTCTAATCAGTAACCACTACTGTCTGATTGGACAATGAAGGGTTTATCAAAATCAGGGAAAGCTAACATAGTTTGCTTTAGGAACCTTGTTTTGATAGTTTCAAATGCCTTATTCTGCTCCTTGGTACAGTTTCAATGCTCATCTTTTCAAATAAGCTTAAATAATGGCTCCATATTGTCAGAGAACATTCAGTAAAAATGAGTGTAGAAGCTACACAGGCCTAAAATGATTGGATTTGTTTTTTGTTTGTTAGTTTGAGGAAATTTTGAGTAGCAAAGAACTTGTCTGGGTGAGACATTATCCCATTGCAACCAATGATGTGAACTAAGAAGACAGCCTGGCTACAAACTAAAATGCTCTTCTTGAAGTTGATTTTGATACTCTTCTTATGGCACTCTTTAAAAAGTAGGGTTAAGTGTTGAAGGTGCTCTTTAACCATGATGAATGCAATGATCACATCATCCATGTGAATAATTGTGATCTTTTTAAGCTCAGGAAATAGGGTTCTGTTCAGGCATCTTATTAGACCAGCTCCACTATTTATCAATCCAAAGTGCACACTATTAAACTGATAGGTAAATGCTTATATCAGAAGGCAGTATATTGGAAATCTTCTGGATCAAGCTCAATTTTCCAATAACTCAAGGTTAAGTTGAAGGTTGAAACACTTTATTTCCAAATCTCTCAAATGGGTGGTGAATATTCCTGAAGGGAACAGTAATTCTATTCAGTTGCCAGACATCTAAACAGAATTTCATTGACCCATCTTTCTTCTTCACCTTTACAATTGTGTTGCAATAGGGTGAAAAGCATTTGGAAATAATTCCCCAATCTAATTTGCTTAGATATCTCTTCTCAGTACTGGTAGAGAATGGAATATGATTTGGATTGAAATTGCTGATCATGTATCAATTTGATTCTTTGCTGGAAACCCTTGATTACTTCTGGTATATCTGAGAATACAGGGCTAAATTCCTTAATAACAGATTATAATTGCATGGGCTTTTTGTTACCAAGTAAATTGGATTCTGCAATCTTATCATTTATGAGTGCCTCTTGTATCATAGATACTATACAATCAACTTCAGCTAAATTGTATCTTGGAAGTACTGCCATCTCTAAGACCTCATCACTTACCCTAACTATCTTGCCTGCAAAATCAATAACTTATGTGTTCATATGTAGGAAGTCTGCCCCCCAGAATGATATCATGTATAAGACTATTCAAAATTAGGAATACCTGATAGAGTGTTGTTTGGCCTACATTGAGATGAGCCCAAACCTATTTAGATGCTAGCTTGGCCTTCCTACTGTTAGCCATTGTAACCTCAATTGACAATACTGGAAGTGTGAGCACTATCGATTGGGTTCTGAAAGGTGCTGCCATTTTGTAGCATCCATTCTATTCTCTGCAAGCTGATATAATGGAAATAAGGTGGAATCTCATTCTATAGAATTTTGACATCTTAATTAGGCATTTTATGGCTGAATTATTTACATCCTCCAGTAGCATCTAGACAAGACCTCCATGGCAAGTTGTTTGACTAAAAAACCATTGGAATAGCCATTAAATAACTTACATATTCTTGTTTATAAATTATTTAATATTAAAAAGTTTTAAAATGCAGTTTTGTGATATGTGTATATGCTAATGGATACAAAGTTATATGTTAACAAATGTGAAATTATTCTTCTGATAATATTCAAACAATGTGTAGCTATTCCCTTATAATTTTCACAATTAATAATATTTATATTCTCCTGAATGGTTGCTGACTGATATGAAACTTCCTTGGGTATGAATTTGCAATCTTATAGATGAATTTCTTGCTAACAAAGAGTATGTAAATAAATATTTCCTTTGATTTAGTGAATCATATTTTTTTGAGTGATTCTGATTTTCGAATTTAAGAAAATTTACTACATGTTTTTTCTTTTATTTTTCTTAACAAGGTTTTACGGATGGTGATTGTTGAGTTAGTTAATGTTTTCAATTAAGTAATTGAATCATAAACTTTTATCTTTTGAACAATGGGTTGCTTAAAGATGCTTAACTTAGATTATCTTCATGTTTTAAAGTTAAGTCCTGATTAGTTTCCATGGTTATTAATAATAGGTTTACTAATATATATATATATATATATATATATGAAATATTTAATCCTTAATTATTATGTCTAGTTAGGGAAATATTTTTATATTATTACTTTTATTTAAAGCTAATGCTTTCTAATTGACATTACTAATATATGTGTAAATTAATTTTTTTATTATTATGTTGACCTCAATCATTTATATGATAACCTTTATTAGAGTGTACTGATGTGAAAATGAGTGTGTACATGAAGGTGTTACACAGAATTGATTCCAATAAGAAAAAGGGTAGTAAAGATGAGTATTGTTCAGTTGGTTATACAGTTTTTTTAATATTAAAAGGATCACTGATAAGATTAGTAGTAGATAACTGTCTAATTTCAACATTAATTAAAGATCTGATGATTTCTTAAATGAGCTTAAAGGCTAAATAATTTTAAAACATCAATGTATCTATGAAATTCCACATTTGCTGTAGCCAAAAAGTTTTGCTGGTCAATCAAATAGTGATATTAGAATCACAATTAGGGAGCATAAAATTGTCTTTAATCAAAAGCTAATTAGAATAGCTTTTATATTGCTTTGTAAAAAAATTTTATACCTTTGACATGAATAATACTAAAATATAAACTACTGTGGAAAATATTTAAGAACTATGAGTCTATTGAAATTATAACAGTTTAAATAAATATGATGAAAATATAGCATATTCCCACCTTATAAAAGTTCATTATTTTATTTCTTTCTTCTTTTAATATCATTTTTAATTAATCTGTTGGCAGTAAAACAAGTGGATAGCTAAAAATGTCTGTTAATCCACATTCTGGTTGGACAGCCATCTAATATATATATGGGTGAACATTTTTAATTTAAGCACTATCACAATCTTGTTATTACTTGAGATACTTGGCTAATATGAATGTAATTGCATTAAAATATTGACAATCTGATTTAGCAACAACATTTTCTGTTTTGATGGATGAAGATCATTTTTGGAGATTTTAGAATATTAAATAGAATTTTTTGTATGCTGGATGGAATAATTTCTCTATGCAGAAAATAAATACATAGTATAACCCAAGAATTGTTTTTTTAATGCATATGTAGACGAACCATATTTATATGGGTTGGTTCTATAAAATAAAATGAACTGCTTTGCAAATTTTTAAGCTTAAAAAATGGAAATGAACTCAGGCAAGATTTTATTTATAATATTTAAAACACAATCTGGAATTACTGAAGTTTTGATAGAGTAATAATATAAACTTTAAGGAATATTTATTTTGTGCCAACTAGGATCATCATCATTTGGATATCTATAACCCTAAACATAAACCCTTAATCCATATAATTGTTATGTACAAATATAGTTCAGAAAGCAAGAACTCTATAAACTATTACTGTGAGCAAGAGAAAAATAAATAAATAAAGCAGTTTATTATAAGTCACTTCAAATAATTCATAGATTTATGGTATTATAAAGAGATAATTTTATTGGGATCATGTAAAAAAAATATAAAATATTAAAGCTGTCTTAAAACAAATCCATGCACACTACAATTTAAGAAATGGGAATTGCATAGAATAAAGAAATTAAGACTGAAATTATTTTTAAAACAATTATTTAATAACTAATTAATTAGCAATAAACAAAAAAATGACACAATATTATAGAATTTTAAACATTCCATTTCATAAAAAATATATTTTTATTAAAATTAAAATAAATCGATTTCTATATATAAATTAACTTTTATTAATTAACTTATTTTATTAAAATAACTAAGATTGGAAAAACATTTTCAAAATCAAATATAACAATCTCCAATTTAGATTAATTAACCTTTTGTTAAGTTTTTAGGAGGGAAAATAAATAAAAATGGAAAAACATGTTTAGAAAAAAATAAATTTTTAAAAAATTAAATTTTCTAAATCTATTTCATAATTTTACAAAGAAAATTGACTGGATTTAAGAGAAATGTGTTTCACACTTTGAAAACATTAATGTAATAGAAAAAAAATTTAAAATTATAAATTCTTACAAAAAATATTATTTTTATATATATTTAAAAAAAATTTTTTTTTTACAATTAATAAAAATACAGTGTGCACACACAATGAAAAAATATGTTTAACCATGTTTTATTTTTTTTCTAGGAGTCTTTCCCAACTTTAGATTTTACATGTGATATAGTTGTTTTTGCAAATAATGCTTTAAAGTTTCAGGAAATGTTACAAGACTTACCATATAAAAGTATAATTAAACATAAATGTTAAATAGACTAACGTAATGTTCAATAGATTTTCTTAAATCAAGAAAATAAAAATTGGTAATGATATGTTGGAAGAATTACAAATATCTTGATCACATTATTACTACAGATGGAAACATAATATATGAATTGTTCATGGAATTAAAGTTGATTGGAAAGCTTTTGGTAGAAATAACTTAATATTAAAAGGAAATATGCCTGTGTGTGAAAGGAAGGTTTTCAATATATGTACGTTTTCAGTTTTTACTTATGGACCTTAGATTTGGGCACTTAATAAAAAAGAAATACAGAGACTTCAGACAATTTAATGAAATATGGAGAGATGTATGTTATGGATATAAAGAAGAGATTGAAAATGGGATGAGAGAACAAACAGTGTTACTGATATCTTAGAAAGAATTGGAGTTGGCTGGAGATTGATTTTTCTAGAAAAAATGATAATCGATGGAAAATTAAAATCTTAAACTGGATTCCAAGGGATCGTAAAATGCCTGGAAAGAGATCATGTATGAGATGAATGGACAATATAAGGAAGTGTAGAGATGTGATGTGGAGAAGAGAGACTAGAGATCAGGGATAGATTGAACTTGATGACACCATCATCCTGTAGTTGTTCAGAAATTGCTGAAAATAATATATATATAATGTATCTGTCCTCTTATATTTTCAGCATATACAGATATATATATATATATATATATATATATATATATATAATGTGTCTGTCCTCTTATAATTCAGCAGGTCCTCTGGAAGTGATGAAAAATGCTAGCACAAACAAAGTTAGAATTAAATATATTTACAATCTTCTAAAAATAAAAACAATTGTCTTTAGGTAAATATTGGATAATATCCTGATCACAAAGAAGTTGTTAGTCAAAAACCAATTTTCTAATTTAGAGGATTCTGTAATGTCCTGATCAAATTCTGGAATGATTAATCAGTAATCTGGTAAAAGTAAGGTATAAAAGTGATTATTTGCATGTACACATGATCTATGGTTAAACTTGTACTTTTTGCCAAACTAAATCTGCATATATGTTCTTGTGAAAATCATGATTAAAATAGAGATTTGCCAACCAATGGGAATTGTGTATTTCCAAAATTATGGAATCCTGAATTTTATAAAAATTGTGTTCAAATTGTCATGATATAGCACTTTATGGGCACACTTCAGACAAGAAATAGTGTGTTACATTGAAAATTATGGAAAGAGAATTTTGATTCATAAAGGAACCTGGTTTGAGAGCTCAATGATTATGTTTGTAACAATGCAGAGATTTATTTATAGTTGGTCAAGAGAATTCTATTTAATGGGGAAAAAAGCTGTTGAATATGGCAGATAAAGTGATTATAGACTAAAACAATTATATACATAAAGTTTACACATTTAATTGTTTATCTTTACAAACATGAAAAATCAGAGGCCACAAAAAATTTGTGGAATTCAATAAGAGCCTTTTCTCTAAGCTGGTAAACTTTTCCAGAGAAGTGGATGTTTGGAGGCTTCTGCAGAAAGACTGATGAGTGCTATATTGTTAGAATGCCTGACAAAATAACAGTGACTCTTATGAAAGTGGTCAAAAAGAATTTTGTACAAGGTTCAACAATATATATGGATTGTTGTGAGCTACCAGTTATGAATATTTACAAGTCAATCACGCATATAATTTTGTTGATACTTCCAGAACATTGAAATACTTTGGGGTGCTGCCAAATGGCATAATAAGAGATATCAAGGAACTGTGTGGCAATGACTGCCTTCATATTTATCTGAATTTATGTAGTGGAGATTGCACAAGGATGATGACACTTTCATATCTATTTTGCTTGACGTAAGGCAATCTATTGCATGGATGATAAAAGAACATATATTTTGTGCATAAAGAAAATTATATGCTTATATATAAATGTTTATTTGCTTTTTTAGGTTTTGCTAGCTCTTATACTATTTGTAACAGTTTATTTGTTGGATTTTATTTTTTTGCTAAAAACATAATTTATTATTTTTGTTTTTCTTTAACATTTTTAATATGCAATAAATTCATATTGTTATGGTTTACTCATCAGATCTTTTTTTTTTCAAGCAAATAAAGTTATAAATCATCATTTTTCAACAATGACAATTCCTAGGCAAATTTTTATGGGTTCACAGATTAAATCTGTCAAAAGATCACATGCAGATGTTATTTTATGAGATTGCAAGGTTAGTTATATGATCACAAGATTAGTTATGAGATTTCAAGGTTAGAAAGTTAATTTTGGACTTAATATGTAAGTAAAATGTCACTGCTGGACAAATATATGAGTATTATTCAGGAAATTAATAGAACAATTTCAATGAATTTTGTTTTGTTTTTTTACTTATAATACAATTTCTAAAATATTATAGACTTTTTAATTTTATAAATGGGTGTATTCCTATTACAAATGAATTTGAAGAAAATGCTCAGAAATTTTAGAATAATATTTTTAATGCAATTTGTATTGAACTTAAAATATTATGTAACTATTGGAGAAAGTGCAGAATATAAAAAGTTTTGATCTACACCTTTGAAGATAATTTGAGTTGATTTACATTTGATAAACAATGTTTGGGAAAAATAATGTTTTATAATTCAGTTTTTATAAAATCTTCAAATAGAAATTATATACACAACAACAACTTGGAAAAGTGGTTTGGTTTCTGGGTGTGCTTGGAAGCACCTAAAAATATCTTTAACTAACTTGTTATTAATAACATGCTGATGTGTTGCGGTGAAACTTTTCTATGTAATAATTTCTGTAGACTTTTTATATAATAATTTCTGCAGACTAAGTGCTTTCAGAGTTTTGTTACTTCATAATCAGAGCCTCTTAGATTATTAACATCATTATATGCAAATGTATGCAAAACTATTTCCTATATTATCCAATTTCTGGAAATGGCAAATCAAGTGTCTTTCTATTTATTGAGTTGATATCATTGGTGATAAAACAAGTTTTCTTGATTTTTTTTTGATGTCATTTCTTTCTGTGCAAAATATATCAGCCTTGGACAGTTCAAATCTGTGGTTGAGCTCTTGCTGGTGGTCAGCAAATACAGAACAAAGATTTAATCAAAGAATGTTTTCAGCTGACATAGTAGTAACCTTATTAAAATGCAATCCAAACTATTAATAAGACACCAAGCCAATTCATAATGATTGATTACACTGATGTAAAATAAAAATTGTTCATTTTATAGGAAGTTATACATAGTATGCTTTTATTTTAATTGATGTTGTGTTTTAACACTAAGTCAAATTATATGTTATGAATAACTACAAAAATATTGTATATATTAACATTAATGGTGTAGCACTTTGTAGTCCACAGTATTTAAATCCTGTGATGCTTATTAAATAATGACATATTGAAACCTATCTTCATGTGTGAGCTAAACTTTAATTATAAAACTATCTACATGACAAACAAATATATAAGTTATATATATTGTAACACTGCAGAATAAGGTAATCATGGGGAGATGAAATATATCATCATCAGTACCATTTAATAAATAAAATATAGATTGATCATGAATACAAGAGCATAAAATAACTATAAGTAATTATAACAATAATGGTACTTATAAGTTGCAATAAGTTATAATAAACTACAAAAGTAGTCAACTATCAACTCTTATCACTGGATTTAAAAGAGATTCAATAGCCAATGACTGACTTAGGGCATGATATACAACAATTTCTGGATTTACATATTTAAGTGCGGTTGCTAAGATGACCGTCATAAAAAATAATGGAGGGATCTTGATACATGCTGATCATCATCAATGGTCTGGCCATATGGTACTGTAAATATACAGGCCAACTTTAAACTAAATGTTCTTATATATATATATATATATATATATATATATATATAACATTATATATATATATATATATATATATATATATGTAATACAGTGGACTTTAAAGGTGATATATTTATGTCATCCAACATAAACTGCCACACATAAATAAATTGACCATTATAATTCAAAAGCTCAAGATCACAAGACCTTTGGGATTGTGACAGTGTAAAAGAGAAACAATACATGTATATGCTTAATCTATTTTAATTTAATTAGCCTTATGCACACATAATTTATAAATCCTTAAACACTATGCTATTATGAAATCAAGTCACACATACTGCCAATTTATAGAACAGAGAGTTGCAGAAAAAAATAAAAACATTAGCACTACTATTTTTTTAACAAAAATGTAACAATTTCATTAATAAATTAATTAACAAAATTAAAAAAAGATATAATAAGGCAAATTTAAATTTCATATATTTTTATTAACCAAATACAATTTCTTATAGTAAGAAATGTAAACTTTGTATTGGCCCTTACTACTTCAATTAACCAACATTAACTCAAACCAATTTCAAAAATAAATTATCTTAAACCCTGTTTCCCTTTTCTTATGAAAATGAAGAAATCTATACAATTAAATTTTGGAGGAAAAATAATGTGTTTCAATAAAAGAAATCTTAATGAAATTAGTAATTATTACTAATTATTACTTAATTTAAAAGTAAATGTGAGCATGAATAAGAAAGCATAAAATAACATAATTATAACAATAATTATATTTATAAACTGCATTATGTTTTTTGTCATATCTTGCCTTCAAATAATGAACTAGTCCAGATAATGGCACTACATTTACATCAACAGAATTGAAAAATTTTGTGCCAATAATAGCATTAAGCTAGGATCCTGCCCATCATTTTATTCCAAGAGCAATGGTCAGGTTGAGAGACTAGTTCAAGAGAGAAAAAATGGTAATGAAGATAAATAAAGGAAGTTGAAACAACCATATTGCCTGAATGCTGTTAGCACCATGCCAAACACAATCACTGGAAAAATACTAGCAGAATTATTATTCAATAGAGATCTGAGAATCAACCTAACAGTTCTCAGGCCTAGTTCTATTAATGGAAAAAAAAGAAAAACGATACTACAAAAGTGCAAATAGGCACCTATGTTCTATGTTAAATGTATAATGGAACCACCAAATGGATTCCAATAGTGGTGATTGAACTGAAAGAGCTTCAAACCACAGCAGTTGAAATGACTGATGAACAAACATGTCATCACCATAGAAAACAAATAAGATTAAATCATACATCATCAGCCAGCTGTAATGAATCTTCAGTTTCAAGAACTAATGACAACAAGAGTGGACCTATGAGAACATCACTAAGTCAGAAGAAACAACAAAGCAGATAAGATATATTCTAACACACCTACATTACTACATTCCCCAGGGCCTAGTTTTAGCCCAGGTAATGTCATATCTCATCTTGCCTTCAAATAATGGACTAGTACAGATTCCTCTCTTATCATGATTGAATTGAGCAGTCACTACCACTAATTAACCAATGCATTATAACGGTCCAAAAGAAAGTGAGTCTTACCATAATCTGCACTACAAGGGCGCCATCTAGGCATTTGAACCTAGAAAATTTTATATAGTAGGCAGATATGCGATGACAAGATACCACTTTATTTTATATTTAGACTGTTAGCCCAAGTCACTAGCTCAGTGGAGATGCAGAGATAATAATATATAACTTTAATTTATATCTTAAATATAAAAAAATAAAAGCCACTGCCAGTAATTAACACACAAACAATATTTATTTACGCACATATATAATCCTTTTAAATTTGAAGAATAACATTAATTATTTAGATTTTAATATTAACTTTTAATTTAAATTATTATTTTAAGATTTTAAATCATCCACACAGATGAATTTTATATTTATTTTAAGATAAACTACATAGATTGTATTTGAAAAGAAAATATTATGTCCCTTACTTAACCTTAGGCCAAAATTTCACAGTCAAACTGGCATCAATCCATCTGATACACTGATGTATTCAATGTAGCATGAAAATACAACAGCACAAAAAATACTATTCTGTCAGGAATGTACATCTGAACAGTATAGTTAGAGAAGATATTGACCCTAAACCAAACAGGAATGCTACATCTGTCAGCAAGAAGAACAATAAAAAAAACTCCATAGGAAAGGACTGCATTTTTGTCTTACTATCCCTTCCATAGGCAAAAAGGGGGTGTGTGGCATATAAATCGATCCTGCCTTTAGCAAATCTCATATTACAGCTACTAATTACACCAATATATCCAATCCATTGACCTAATTTAACTACAAAACAAATAACCCAAGATTACCCTGCCCTAATTAATTAATATAACTTTACAAATCTATATAGCCATTCATGCCCGAAATAAATTTAACATTTATATAAATTCACACAGATGAATTTTATAAAAGTTTTTTTTTTTTTAATGTTGAGTATAGATCGATTACATAGATTACATGCTCAAAAACATTTCAAAATAAATATAAATGATCAAAATATAAAGTCATTGATGTAATTGAAGAGGGAATTCACAAGAAACCCAATGGACAATGGGGTGGAGTCAGCATATGTATCTATCTTAGTAAAAAAAAAAAATAAACAGTAGTGTGTAAATTTAGTTTGACGTAAGCGCTAGTTTGAAAAAAAAAATGGTTTCAAAATGGGAAAAGATATAAAGCTGGAGGGATTAATAAAAAAAGTAGATGCATTAAAAAGGGAACATGAGAATATAAAAACATACATGAAATGGAGGAAATAAACAAAGAAGAGATATCTGAGACGCAGATGACAATGAAAATGATAATGAATATGATGCAGAAATTTGAGCAAAGTCAGCAAGATCTCAAAGAAGGATTGTATCAGAAATTTAAACAAAGCCAGTTAGAACTCAAAGCAGAATTGAAGGAAGAAATTAGTCAGGTTAAAGGAGAAATTAAAGAACTCAGATCAGAAGTAAGGAAAATAAGATGTGAAATTACAGGAAAGGTAGAGAAGCACCAAGAAATCAGAGAGTTAGATTTAACTAAAGAAAGTCAGGTAGTTGAGGTGATAAAAGAGATAGAAATTAAATTAGAATCAGAGAGTGCTAAAACAGATAAAGTAGATACAAATGTAGACCAAGAAACAGAAGAGATACATAAGTTCAAGGTAGAAGATAGCATAGAAGTATTTTTACAAAAAGTTAAAAAGGTTAAAATAAAAGTTCGTGTTCATTTTAAATGGAGATTTAAAATGAAGAGAAGGAATAGGAAAAAATATTCACAATTAGGAAAAATACAGAGGTCTGCAAAGCTTAAAGGTTTTCTAATTTACAAGGCAGAAAATAGAACAGAAAGAGAAAGAGATAAAGTAATAAGTTATAAGAGAGGGATTGACAAGAGAGGAAACTCAGTTTTTATTATAGAGTTAGTACTTAGAAAGAAGTAACTGCCTGATAAAGTTTAAAAGTTAGTAATAGGGACAGAATATTAAAGGAAACAGAAACAATAAGAACTGGAAATGGACAATGAGCACGAATATGATTATTCTAATGTAAATAAGTCTGATAAGTTAAATCTGAAACTTCTATTTAAAACTAAAATAATAAATTAAAAATAAATGAATAATAATAAATGAAATGTTTGGAAGTAATAATAATTATGGAAGCTTCATAAAATAAAAGATTTTTTTTGTCACACACATAAAGTAATTAAAAAAAAATGTTTGTAAATATAGGTCAAATAAAATCAATAAACTCAAGTTAAATAAATAAGTGTAAGATATCCGTAGTAAAAGAATAAAGAATGACCCGTAATAAACGAATAGATTTTTTTTTGAATATACATAAGTTAATAAAAGGAAATAAATAAATGGTTTAAAGTAATAAAATCCAATAAAATCTTTGTATAATAATGGAGAGCAGTAAAATAAATAGTTTTCTAAGTACATGCACATTAATATATAAGTTAAAGTAATGGGTTAAAAATAATATTGTAATATAAATAAATATGTAAACTGATGTCCGTGATAATTTAGAATAGTACTGTAATATAAATAAATATGTTAAAATAATATTCATAAGGGTTTAGAATAAAGATTAAGATAAATAAATGTTTAAGATAATGTTCATGTTAACTTAAAAATAATATTGTAAGGTTAAAATAGATAAAATATAAACAAAAGTCAGTCTAAGTTATATTAAGAATGTATAAGGGTTTGAAATTAAGGGATGAGGATGGTATTGAAATAAGTTAGATAAGGATAAGTTTAAAGCCGCTGACTGGATAAATTTTAGTACCCATAACAGATTGGCAGGGATCATTCTTCTTTTAAAATGCACACTGGGGACAATCCAGCATAAGCAGCAAGTCATTTTTTCAGGGGAGAATCCCCATACCTTGTACCTCGTGTTCCAAAGCATAAGACGGAAATGGACAGTTGAGAATTCCTGCCATTCACAGTGACCCATTCTTTTTCCAAGTCTGGTAAAAACCTGGCAAATGAAGCTTCATTTTTTCATACATGTAAGTCAGTATAAGTCAGCAAATCTGCCTCTGCTTGGTTTCCAAAGGATCTCTATGCCACCAAATTAGTTTGTCCTCATGGTCACTATCCTGGACTCAGAACATTGTAAGCAATGTTGCCAGCATTGAAAGAAGTAAAGTATAATTGAAGATTGCCCTTAGTATGGAAAGTAAAAGATATTAAAAGGCAAACTTAGAAAAACAGTAAATATTTAGAATTAAGAATTAAAGTTGTCAGAGATTAAATGGTCAAAAAAGGACACATTTTACTCTCAGAGGAGGACAGTGTAATGTACCAACATCGAATTGGTACATAATAATTTTATCTAAAAAATTATTAAATAAAAATCTTTCATAAAAAACAAAAATGTAAAATTAAAAGTTTAAGAGTTTTACTGCAGTTTGTTTAGTAAACACAAAAGTCAAAGAGTTTTAAAATAAAAGTTACAATTAATTAATTAAAAGTGGGGAGGGGGAGTTTGCATCAGAAAAGTCAAACTAAAAGCTTTATAAAAGAAATAAAGAGTTTATTATTATTAGTTGAAATATAATTTAAAAAGTTTAAAAATATAAATCTCTTTTCATTCAAGTTTAAGTAAAAGTAAAAGTCATGTTAAAAAACTAAATAGTAAATTGTATTAAAATATACATGTGTGTAAATGATTAATATAAATTTGTTAATAAATAATATATGTGTGAATGTAAATAATATATATGTGTATTAAATATTATAAATAAATGAAGGTTAAAGAATTAAAATAACACGTTTGCATGGCTACTAATTAAAAACAAAAAACAACATCTTTGTGATGGGTGCTAATTAAAATACCCAACATCAAGATTAAAAAGGATTAGTTACTAAAGGAATTTTGACAACACATATTGCCGGAGGATATTAAACGGACAACACATCACAGGTATAAATAACCAATTTTTTATCGGAAAGTCGGTAAGGACAATCATTCAGTCGAGTTAATTGTTTCAGTTCAGATAAACAGTTCAGTTTATTATGTATCCAGAAACAAAAATGCAGTGCTGAGCAGGTTCGGGGAACATAGTCTTTCCAGACTGAAGTCCAATGAAAACAGCCAATATACCTGATCTTAAATAATGTCTGCGTAACAGCTTGAAGAATCTCCATCAGTATCTAATTGTCTCCAGTAATAATACCAACTAATAATCATCAAATCTCTGCAAGAAAACTTCAAATCTAACCGGTTAGATATACTTCATTAGAAGCAGCAACAGCAAGATGTATACACATTCCAAAATTTTAGGTAAACATTTTCTTATTCTCATTTATAAAGTAGATATTGCATTCGTAAGAAAATTTGTAAAGCCTCCAGAGACAAGTAATTTGAACTCTATAAGCATGTATAAAATGAACTATTGATGTGCATGTTTGTGAATGCTATATGATTTTATAAATGTCAAATATTATTTATGCTTTCTCATAAGAGATACATTATAGTGTGTTAATTTAAAATGTGCATGTGTTATATTAGATTTATAAAATGTTTAAAATTAGTAAATGTTAATTAAAATAAATGGTCTTTGAACTTAAATTTTATTTGTCAGTCAATTCTTTTTATCAATTCCTTTTGCCAATTCTTTTTTATCAATTCTTTTATGAATTCTTTTCACCACTAATTATGTATAATCTGTTAGTGATTACAAGAAGCTGAGCTAGTCTATGTGTATAACTTAGGCGTTGAGTTAGTGGCCATTGTTCAAAGTGTGTTGTTTATTCTTTCTGAATAAATAGCTGGCACCCATGTTTACACAAAACAAAAAAGTGCTTTGAACTTGGTGTTGAACTCAACAGTCGAGAAGAAGTTATGTCCTGGAAATGTAACGCTAGTTATATACTATATAGCTATCGTTTGGACATACATACTTTCCGAGTATGTTCTTCTCTGCCTAAGAGTTCGTGTTTCGATCGTCCCATATCGAACCCAGTATAATATATATCATATTAAAAATATATTGTGTGTAATATTTGCAAAATCTCATGTATCAAAATATCACTTTGTTTGATGGATAGTTAAACATAGAAAATTTTGTGTTTTTATTAAAGTTTATCTGGATGGCAATCAGAAAAAATATTTGTTATGTAATTACACACACACATACACATACAGAAATTGATTTTTATTGAATTTAGTCTTTCAGTGTTTGAATTAGAAATTGGATTCATAGAGATGCACTTATAATTTATTGAATTAACCATAGTCTTTTATTCTTAATTTTTTAACCTAATAGTCTCCATATACACACATACAGAGTATAACTATAGGCTTTTATCCCAAATCAAATAAGCTTAAGAAAATAGGAAAATAATAATAATTTGGTCCAAAGAAAACTTTTATGTATTCAAAATAAAATTCTCTTTTTTTTTACTTCAGAGCCATCCATTCTATGTAACTAGAAAAGAAAACACTGTATAGATATGGCTGGCAAATATTTTATAACCTACACTTTTTTTCTAATGTAATAAGAATTGTTTTTTTAAAGAATGAACCATCAATTTTCATCAGTATTGTATGCATTTTTTGATAATTTCTTTTATTTATTTATCATACATTTATATAATCCTTATTTTCAATATATTACAAAGTCTATATACAAAAAGTAAGTCATATAAAAGATTTGATCACAGATTTTCAAGCTTTCTTCTGTTATCCACTTTAGCTCATACCTCTGATACACATGACCACACACATGTGAAAAAGATAAATGATCTCTTAGTATGTGTTTTATGCTGAACCAGCAGGGTCAGAGTGACTTCAAGTCAATATGGGCATGACAATAATATTAGCATGAACAAGTGATGTTCCATCATCAGATTTTGAATGGTATGGACGGTTGAAGAGTTGAAGGATGGGGTAGATGGACATTGCCATTAAAGTTTGAAATTTGCTATTTAAATATAAACCAAGCACTGATTATACGTATATGTGGGCGATGATAATCTGGACCAACTGATGAGTGCTGGTTCATCATGAAATACTTATATTGGAGATCATTTATTTTTTCACATGTGTGTTGTCACGTAAATCGATTATATAAGATAGAGCGGATAACTGAAGGCAGCTCAAAAATCTGTGTTCAAATTCCTTATATAATTATATCTAAAAATTCCAAGTATATAAATTATACTTTTATTCAATCAAATATTAAAAAGTAAGTTGCATATTATTCTCAATTATTATGCATAAAGTTTCTCTCCAATTATCAAATTTGACTAACACTATCTATACAATTTTTTTATATCACTACTTTATTCTAATTTATTAAATACAATCACACTAAAATGAAAGAGTTCGAAAGCTATGTTTTCTATTTATATATTAAAGTGAGAACAATAATCAACACCCACACATATATTGCCATAAATATTTATATTAAAAAAAGATGTGAAATATTTTTTTTGGGGGGTTGGTTGTCTAGAAAAAATCCAAATATATGGACTTAGTATGGATAGATAATGTAGAGGTGGAAATTCTGAAAACTATCGTCCCTATATCGATGGTTTATTTTTTTTTTTTTTTTTATGGCTTGCTAATAGTCAAGCTTGAAAAATTATTCATGTCAAAGCAAATGTTTAGTACCCACAAAAGTCAAGATTTTTGGGTTGTAGTAGTAAAAACTGTTTTAAAATAAATATGTAAATTTATAGACAAAGAAAAGTATAAATACAGTTTTATAATTTTAATTATATTTTTAATGTCAAAATTAAGTGTATTTAATTAAGCTCCGTATTAAATATTTTTTCTACAAAAGCTTTTAGTGATTTTTAAACACTCGTTTTATTATTTTATCCACTTTATGAATTTAGATGGTAAGACTAATAAGTAAAAACTGTTATCCCTGATTCAATATGGAAGATACCATTAATGGTAAAAATTAGAAATCCTTAAGGAATAACGAAGAAACCTAAATTAAACCAATTCTTTTATTTGTTGAACTCTCTATGACCTCTCTGAACAGGGCTTGAAATGTTTAAAATTTCAGTAACGAGCTTAGGGACTTTCTGTGCGATCAAACAGAAGCATCCTCCCTGCTCCCAACATAACCTTTTCCTTTTCCAGTTCTTCTTTCCAGAAATTGCAGTCGATGATAACTCCTATGAGAAGAAGTTTTTAAAAAATATTATGAGTGGACATCAACGTCTGCGTTTGTAAAGATTTTTAAACTTTTTAATTATGATTTAATAGAAGAGAACATGGGGGAAATAAGCTATTAAAACTTTAGCTTTTCATAATGACAAGTTTGTATTCTTTTAGACAAATAAAATTTATACAAAGCCCATGGCTTTAAAAATGTTTTGGAATATTCATTTTATAATATATTATTTTTAAAAAGGCTTTTAATCTTTGACCTTAACAGATGCGTTGATCATTCTCTGGCACAAATTAATCTCGAAATGGTGCAAGGTATAGAAATGGAATGCTATTATTTTTTTATTATATCTTCGCTGATTGATGGACAATGTTTTTTGATTTTTTTTTTTAAATAATTTTCTATTTAATTGCTTTTTGAAGTGTATTCCCAGATTAAAAAAAAAAAAAAAATCAAGCTGTCTTTATAAATTTAATTGTGAAAACAAAAAATTCATTTTAAAATGTATTTTAAAATTTAAATAATATATACATTCTAATACCCACTCATAGAATTCTTGCTCAATAAGTGCGAATGTTTTCTAATGGTTAAGCTAATATTAACCTAGCGAATAAATGATGGATATTTATTTTTTGTAAATAGTAACGGGGAAATTTAAAACTGCATGTACTTCTTTTTTTTTTGGAAAGTTTTATCCGATAATTATTAATTAAAATGTAAACTTTATATATTAGTATGCATATAAGTATTACAGAAATACCCTAATAATATTTTTAAATACACATCATTTTTAGTTATTCTATATGTGTCCACATATAAATATAACACTACGCTCAAAGAATTTAATATGATAAAAAATTAGCATATGATAATGGTGCTTTTTTTTTTTTCAAAAGGTTTATCGTCCTGGTTTAAATCTTTGACTTTACATGCTTACATCGTATGTTATACAAAGTTTAACTCATGATTTTACTACGTGTATGTTGACACATCTAAGGTAACAGAGAGATTAAAAACGCCCTGGACACCATCATCCCCGCTCTGGGAAGAAAAAAACTAGCACCGGATTTATGTTACAGATTGCACATATTATACATTATCCTACCATTTCCATGACTTAGAATTTTTTTTAGCTGAAACCATTTCTAGAAAAATTTTCTAGCTGACCCTCCCCTATAAACTGATAGTCTATAACTATACCATACATCTGTGTCTAATCTTAGTTGAAGCATTACTGAAAATCCAAACTACCTCACAAAATATTTGTTGATTCTATGTTAAGCCCTACTATTCAGTCAGCATTTAAAAATGTATGAAAAAATTTGGGAGAAAACTCTGTGCTGCAGGAGGTTGTACAGATAAGATGTGATGTGATGCACTGTGACTCCTTAAATGGAGTCAGTAATCTCTCAGCAACTATGCCCAGCGAAACCTGTTAGCCATTTTATCTTCCATTCCCCACTTTAAATTTTCCCATATTCTGCTCCATCCCATTTCCACAACATAATCTTTGTCAACTCTATAGCTTTTATATCTAAATCCCTCTTATCTTTTCCCAAACCCAGCATAAAAACCAATAATCCGCTTTCTGTATAATCACTGTGAATTTAACAAAGTGACATATTCTGAAATTAGATGAGAAAGCAACAATGTAGAGCAATAAAAAAGAATTACTGATTTTAGTTACCTAGAAATAACTGTTTCCAAATACATAACTATCTTTGAAATTTAAATAAAAGCAAAAGGATCAATTTATGGAATTTATATGCTTTGTATATACATTTCACATTCAGTTTATGCTTTTTATTACTTTATTCTTGAATTTGTTCTTTGATACTTTCCTTTGTTGTAGTTGTCTGAAGTGATGTACAATAATATCTTTTAAATATTACAATATCAAGATTGGGAACATCTTTTCTTTTTGCTCCATCTAAATCTTGCAATTTTCATTTACAAATTCTATTTAAATCAATTTATATATTACTACCTTCATTTTCAAAAACTTTCAAAAAATCAATATTAGACATGGGTATAGCTTTATTCATCCATAATTTAGTGTATTTATGAGTTCTCACCATCAGAATCCTTTAAGATAATTACTCATTTACTTGGAAATTATCATTTGTTTACAAATAGAATAAAATTCATTAAATATTAAAATGTTGATCTAGTTTTATAAATATGAATGTATTAAGATTTTAAACTGTATCTTTCAAAGTCAAAATTTTCAGATGAGCATATTTGTTTATATTTTTGCAGGAAAAGTAATAATTGTGTGGATATTGTTGTTTTTTAAAACGATGTATTTCTTTTGTACAATGTTTTTATTTAATTGGTAACTACTATAACCAGTGAAATTAATTTTTACACAAAGAGTATATATATGGTATTATGTAAAATGTTTTCTTATTAAATGAAGTTAGAAGTTGTGACCATTGCCAACATGATCAAAATTCTGTTAACAAAGTTAATTATTTCCAATTTTTTGAAATCCTTTATAACCAAAAATCAATCTCCACTACTTCTTTCTCACATTTTTTTTAACAAAAGCTGTTTTACTATTTGTAATACCTGTTTTTATATTTCCAACACTTTTTGTCATATATATTAATTTTATTTCATTAAACACAGTTGCTTTCAAAAATGTAATTTTTAAAACATTATATGCCCATGAAAATATTTGTTTCAACATATATAAAAAAAACTATGTACATTTTAAACTCCCTTCTTTTAATTTCTCTCATTCTTTATGCAATTTTCCTTGAACATCTTTTAAAATTATGCCTTTAATTTTTATGTAAATACATAAATAACATCCAAACTTTTATCCTTTGTTATTCTTTTCTTGGTATTCAAATTCCAATCCTTCCATCAAATAATAGTATATTCTAGCAATACAATAACATATTAACATTTTAAATTACTTTTTATAATCATGAAGTACTTTTATAAATATTTATTTTTATATTTTCATAACTTCATGTCTTTTTCTTTAATCAAGCTATCTGTCTTTTCAATCATATCTTACAATTATGCACATGATATATAATCACTAGATCTTTATCATATTTTTAATACAGAAGATAGAAATAAAATGTCTATCCATTAACTTTTGTTTTACAATTTTGCTAGCTTATTATGCTTATTGATTTCTCTACATAATTTAATTACATACTGTTTTCATTATGAGTGAGAAGATAAAATGGATAAAAATGAAACTTATAATTTCTATCTATTGAGAATATAATTATAATTGTGTTAACTATAATGAATATTACATTTAACAGCTCCAAGATGGCTTTTGATTTTTATCATAGTTGTATTTGGGACTTTTTACAGATAGATTAATAATTTAAGGATGAAATACAGATTAATAGTGAAATTTTTAATTTGGATCAATTAAAAATAAAAACAAGAACTTATATCTTCTTGGATTCTGAATTTACAATGAGCAGATAACTGTGCTATTTTTGTCCTTCAAAAACTTATCTACAGAATGCAATAAACGTTTGTGATACAACATATGTTTAATTATAACCAATATTTGATATATATGAGCATCTATTTTGCTACATCTCTATTTGAAATTTTTTTTGTTTTAATAAGACTTATAAATAATCTCTCATAGCAATGTATATATTAGACCTAACAAAGTTAATTTAAAACTAATATTAAAAATACTTTATTCGTTTATTATCCAATAATAGAAAAAAAGTTTTGAGCAACTTTTAGCTTTTCTGGTTGTCAACTTAAGAATTGTAGCTTTTTAAACAAAAATATAGAGTTAGATGTTGATAAGCAGTTCAAGCTACAATGTGTTGTGCTGCATTTAACATTATAATGAAATAACAGTTGCATGTATATTGATTATATTTAAAGCTGTTATTTTTCATAATTTATTGTATGAAAATTAAACTTGGATACTGTATCAAGATAATATAAAAACATACAATTGGAAAGTATAAGCCTAATCAATATGGTTTTTTTTTTTCATTTGCTGGCTGTGATATTGCATCTTCATTGTATTGAGCATGTAAAATAATAAAAAATATAAAACTCCTAAAAATATATTTTATAGTTAATTTTGAGTATAGTTTTTATTGGAAGAATTGCATTATTTATATTATAAACATTAAAATAATTATTCCATAAACATCCTAAAGAAATGCAGTGTTGATTGGTTTCATTGGGAAGATGTGGATAAGTAAATATATCAGCTTTAGTTAAACATATATTGATCTCTAATACATTATTATTATTATTATTATTATTATTATTATTATTATTATTATTATTATTATTATTATTATTATTATTATTATTATTATTATTATTATTATTATTATTATTATTATTATTATTATTATTATTATTATTATTATTATTATTATTATTATTATTATTATTATTATTATTATTATTATTATATTGTTTTGTTTTTTCACCTTGGTTTTGGAAATGGTCATACACATTTGCTAGTGAACATGAATGGATTATTTTTTTTAGTGTTTAGACCTTTTAGCAATATTTCATTCATTACTCTCAAATAACTGATTATTGGATATAATATTCTCAAATTTGATTCTAAATATATATTTTACAAAAGTCTATATGATTACAAAAAAAAATCAAATTATATGTCACATGACCTAATTTAATAAAGCTTATGTTTACAATTGTTATATATAGAGCTTGCAAAACAAATTTTTAACATGGTTTGTAGAATATTCTAAACCTCAGATCAGTTTCTACTACTGGCATCCTCAGTGAGGTGCTAGGATATTCAATCATTAGATTAAAAATATCAGAACAAGCCCAGCACTTTATCTAATGTATAACTAAATTTCAGAGTTTCTACTTAATAGTTATACATTAGATAAAGTGCTGGGCTTGTTCAGATATTTTTAATCTAATGATTGAATATCCTAGTACCTCACTGAGGATGCCAGTAGCAAAAACTGGTCTGACATTGGCGGTATTCTACAAAGCTTGTTAAGAGTTTGTTTTGTGAGCTCTATATATAACAAGTCTATATGATTTAAAGTACCTTATTTAAAGTATCAGAAATAAATATTATAGCCATGTATAATCACAGTTTAATTCAAAAGTTAGTTATTTAATATATCAATATTAAAATTTTAAAAGAAAAATTTTGTTTTGTATACAATATAAATACAAAAGATTACTGAATAAACACTCAATCAGTATGAAGAAAAATGAAAGAGCAAGCAGAGTTGGTGGAAAAATTAATAAAGGTTGAATGTTAATTTGAGATTAAAATATCTGTATGAGAAGAATGGTATTAATATTTATGATATATGTTGAATGTGCTTGCAATTAATAAGAAATCATTTAAAAGGGATAAGTTATATTTATTAGAGAAAAGAATGATGAAGTAATTAGCCAAAAATTTTATCTTTCACAGTAATAAAAAAGTAGTAAGAAATAGTAGTAATTATATAAGGAAAAAGTTATGATCTTGGATATAGAAGTGAAAATATATATTGAACCGCCTACCTTCTTTATTTTAATTAATAATGACAAATATAAATAGGAAATATTCTTCCTTCCCTACTAAACCATCCAATCTTTGAAGGTGCTTGGTTCTCAGGTAGAGTGCAAAATATCATTGGCAGCAAGCTCCCAATAATATAAACACTCAGCTACTAGACAAATACTGACCAAATAAACACTTTATTTATTTTAAGGTAAACTCTTTAAGTGCCAGTTAATCACATAGTAATTAACATGTTTATCTGATCAGCAGCAAATCTAGTATCTGAGTCCCCAGCTAGCTCATCGAATTGTAGCTGCCTTTAAAAAAACACAAAACTCTGCCCTATCTAATAATTCTACTTTTAATAATAATGACACTTCACTGTCTGAGAAAACCTTGATGTCCTTACATAACACATCCGTATTTTTAAAGAAAATTGTCCTTATTCTTTTAGTTTTAATTTAACTATTTCTTAATAATAATTAAATCTTTCCATTCCCACTTTATTAAAATATTATCTCAGCATAAATATGTGTATTCAAATATAAATATAAATATTTAAATGATAGTATAAATATTTTTTTGCCTCTTTTTAAAAACAGTCATTTTGCTTTATAATTCAAACACACACACACACTCTTTTCATTTTAAACAAATGTTTTAATACATTATAATAATTAAAATATACATGACATACTAAATTAAAATTCACACATATATGCACACAATGTCTTTGAATACAGTTAAACACAGAAGCTGATATCATTTGTATTTCCCAGATACTACTTGGTAAAGTTTAAAGTTTTATTTATTTATTTATCACAGTTTTTTTAAAAAAAAAAAATCAAGAATTAGAGAATATTAAAATTAAAAGTACCTAGGATTTGGAAAACACTAAAATGACATACATACAGCATAATGTAATTTCTATAATTAGCGCTAACCTCCAGTAAATCTTCCTTGAATTCGTGACATTATATAACCTCCTTGGATTTTCAGCATAACCACCCTGCTACTTTATGGGCTTTATCCAAAAATGGTTTGCCCTCCAAACTATCTGCTGATGTTATTGCAGTGAAGGCTCCAGCCAGCTGCACAATACAGTAAATTTAACAATGCATCATTTTGGTAGATGTAAAAATTTATATAATCTTTGATTCTGTAATTTTAAAAAAATATTTTGAAATATTTTTTTTTTAAAATAATAATGGAATGTTGAAATTTTTACACCGTCTTAACAATGACAAAGTTTTTTTATGTCCAGCGTTTATTATCTCATGAAATTACTGTACTTTGCTTCACTCTGATTGGGCTTCTATTTTATTCTTTTGTTCAAAACTTTTACACAAGCACACATTTTATTATTTTATTACAAAACAAAATGAATTTTTCTTTATTACTTTTTATTACAAACTAATCAAAAATAATATGAAATCATTTTATTTCAAAAAATAAAAAAAATCTTACTCTCTTTAAAAGTGTTTATTATTATTATTTTTTTAACAATAAACCCCCCTACCCTACTTTTTTTGTAATTAATTTTCTTTCCCTTCAACTTCTAACTTTTATTTTAACTTAATTTTCCCACTTTATTTTCTTTTTAAAAGGTGAGATTTATTAAATATTACTACTTTTAAATAATACTACATATTTGATAACAATGTATCTTGGTACATTATCTCCATTGCCCCCTGAAACTAAAATATCATTCTGAGAATTTTAGTCTTAAAATCTAAATTTATAAGTGTGATATAAGTCCCATTGCTTTATTTAATTGAAATTTGTTTCTTCTATATATGTGTAGTCATATTTATTTATTGTAATTTCCATCCCATTATATTTTTATTTATGCTTGATCAGGTGGCTCTTTCTTCCTGCCAAATGATTCATTATACCCATTTCATCTCCTGTATCGATCTGGAGGCTCCCAAGGTAAGTTGCCATAATCCAACTGCATTAAAAACTCTGCCATTTCCTTTACTGAGCATCCATCTTTGCTTAACATTAGCTGTTGTATATTTGGTGGCATGTTATTCCATAATATTCTAATCATCTGACCATCTGACATAGGAAATGCCGTTAATGTCTTGAGTTTTGATACTTGTCAGTAAAAGAACTGCACGTGTTTCTCCTTGAGCATTGGAATACCTCTCCTGGGATATTTTGTACAAGATCCTATCTTGTCTGGCTTTGATCCAAAATGCATTTAAAACCAAATAGCTATATTTCCAAATGTCTGCAGTTTCTCACCTAAGGTATGCCACCAACCACATGCTGTCTCTTGGAGGTAACTACTCACCACCACAACTTTATCCTCTTCTGGCAAATTTTTAAAATGAAACAAATTATCTATCATCAAAACTGAAATTCTCACATTTCTGTTCTATCTGTTTTATTTTTTGCCCTATCTCTTTCATTACACTACTACATATCTCCTTCAATTCAGCTTTTATATCCTCCTTGCTCTCTATTATTTTCTCAGAATTTCCTAATTCCTTGTCATTACTTTCTTTTGTGTTTTCTGTTTTTAGTTAACTATTTTCTGTTGCACCATTCTCTGGCTATTTACTAATTCCTGACATATCCCTTCTACTTGCACTACTCTTGTTTCTAACTGACTCACCTCCCCATTGTTTAGCTCCTCCCTCACTTCTTACATGTTTTCTTTTAATTCTAAAATCTCAGACTTTTCTTCATCTACATATTTTCTCATTACTTCTACCACTTTTCCACTTAAGTCCATTCTTACCATTAATTCCTGTCTCATTTCCTTCATCTCATCTAAGCTCACTAACTTCCTGCTTCATTATTTGATGATTTCAGTTAATATCTTCACTCATTTCCCTCATCATATTCATTAACATTTGAAATGCACTTTCCTCTACTATTTGTGGGTTTTTAAAGAATATCAGCTTGCTTTTAGCATTGCCCCTCCATCACTTTTGCTTTCTTCCATTTTGTCACTGATCTACCTAGCCTTATTTAAATATTAAAATTTTTTTTTCTATTTCAAAACATAAGTACAACTATTCTTAGCCCTCTTAGTTCTACTTTTACACCTCCTGTTCATCTCTCCTTATTCATCCGGAGTGTCTCCTTATTTTTTTCTTTCTTAAGGATTATGCCTCCATGTTATATAATGTCATATAAAAATCACTTTTACTAGTTACGCTAATCTGACTGATTCTCGGAAAAAAAACACTACTACCATGCTTTCTAACTTCTTTCTCACTAACTATCACCTATATTACTAATGGCTAACTTTGACCACACTATCTAAAAAACATCCAACTACAGCTTACTTTGGTCCTATCATTTGAAATGACTAGTTTTGGGCCCAACTGATGTGCCAAATGAATGTCCCACTACAGCTTATGTTGGTCCTACCACTTGAAATATCTAACTTTGGGCCACTTTGATGCACCAAATGAACATCCAACTACAACTTACATTGGTCCTACCATTTGAAATGACTAGGTTTGCCCCACATTGGGTGCCAAATAAACATCCCACCTTCTTTATTTTAATTAATAACGACAAATCAAATAGAAAATACTCTTCCTTCCCTACTAAACCATCCAATCTTTGAAGGTGCTTGGTTCTCAAGTAGAGTACAAAATGTCATTGGCAGCAAGCTACCAATAATAGAAACACTCAGCTACTAGACAAATACTGACCAAATAAACACTTTATTTTTTTAAGGTAAACCCTTTAGGTGCCAGTTAATCACATAGTAATTAACATGTTTATCTGATCAGCAGCAAATCTAGTATCTGAGTCCCCAGCTATCTCATCGAATTGTAGCTGCCTTTAAAAAAACACAAAACTCTGCCCTATCTAATAATTCTACTTTTAATAATAATGACACTTCACTGTCTGAGAAAACCTTGACATCCTTACATAACACATGTTTATTTTTAAAGAAAATTGTCCTTATTCTTTTAGTTTTAATTGAACTATTTCTTAATAATAATTAAATCTTTCCAATCCCACTTTATTAAAATATTATCTCAGAATAAATATGTGTATTCAAATATAAATATTTAAATGATAGTTTAAATTTTTTTTTCTTTTTAAGCCAGTCATTTTGCTTTATAATTCAAACACGCACACTCTTTTCATTTTAAACAAATGTTTTAATACATTATAATAACTAAAATATACATGACATACTTAATTAAAATTTACACATACATGCACACAATGCCTTTGAATAAAGTTGAACACAGAAGCTGATATCATTTGTATTTCCCAGATACTACTTGGTAAAGTTTAAAGTTTTATTTATTTAGTTATCACAGTTTTTGTAAAAAAGAAAATCAAGAATTAGAGAATATTAAAATTAAAACTTACCTAGGATTTGGAAAAAACTGAAATGATGTACATACAGCACAATGTATTTTCTATAAATGTTATCTATCTGACCAGTTAGCGCTAACCTCCAGTAAGTCTTCCTTGAATTCATGACATTATATAACCTCCATGGGTTTTCAGCATAAACATTCCGCTACTTTATTGGCTTTATCCAAATATGGTTTTCCTTCCGAACTATCTGCTGATGTTATCACAGTGAAGGTTCCAGCTATCTTCACAATACGGTAAATTTAACAATGCATTGTTTTAGTAGGTATAACAATTTATATAATCTTTGATTCTGTAATTTTAAAAAAATATTTTGAAATATTTTTTTAAAAAAATATCATAAATAATTTTAACAATGACAAAGTTTTTTTATGTCCAGCGTTTATTATCTTGTGAAATTACTGTACTTTGCTTCACTCTGATTGGGCTTCTATTTTATTCTTTTGTTCAAAACTTTTACACAAACACACATTTTATTATTTTATTACAAAACAAAATGAATTTTTCTTTATTACTTTTTATTACAAACTAATCAAAAATAATATGAAATCATTTTATTTCAAAAAATAAAAAAAATCTTACTCTCTTTAAAAGTGTTTATTATTATTATTTTTTTAACAATAAACCCCCCTACCCTACTTTTTTTGTAATTAATTTTCTTTCCCTTCAACTTCTAACTTTTATTTTAACTTAATTTTTTCACTTTATTTTATTTTTAAAAAGGTGAGATTTATGAAATATTACTACTTTTAAATAATACTACATATTCGATAATGATGTACCTCGGTACAATATATATTTAAAGAAAGTGATAAAATAGGAGAATTTATAATGTAGGAGCAAAAAGAATTTTCTTTACATATGATGCTTTGAAATTTACAAAAAAATAGGATATTTTTTTAAAAAAAATCAAGAGTATTAATATAAAATAAGGACAGATCTCTACTCTAATATAATCTATTATAAGTAATGACTGAGTACCACATAGTTTATAACATTTAAATCCCTATCCTGATTAATTTCTGATTTTTGTATCATCAATTAGGCTTTAGTATTCAAAGTTGGCAGCATTGCTGTTAATAGCACATCATCTTTTAATTACATTTTACTATTATTTAAAATTCCAAATTTCAAATTACCCTAACGTTTTGAATGGAAATCAACTTATGTGAATACACTAATACATCTAACTCCAATTAGATGCATATAATTTAATATCCGTATTTTACTATCTGCAGGTATGTTATAGTCTTGGCTAGAAATGTTAATAAAACAACAAATTTCTTTAATCTCCAGGTAACATTAATACAATAAAACAATATCATCTTTCTACTAGGATAATTTTCTGTAATTTCAAATAATAAGTGACTATCAAATATTTTATTGCATTTAAATCTTCATTCTCAATCTGGTTTCTGATTTCTGCTTTTATCAAAAAATGAACTTCATATATACAAATAGATAGAAATTATAAAAATAGTTGTAGGCAAATTATTGGCAATTTTTTGCAGATAAAATTCGCATTTTCAGCATAAGTACTATATTTTCAGTAACATGAATAAAAATGATAAATAATTGTGATAATAATAAAAAAAGAAAAAGTTGTTTGCATTACTATTATTAAAAAAATATTTTAGAAAAAAAATAAAGAACATATGGAGAGAAAGTAAAAAAATGAAGTGAATGTATTTCAGATTTAGATAAGTTTGAAAAATAATATTCAGATGTTGATTGTTAGTGAAATGAATAGTCCCATTAATGAAATTAATGTTATAGATTATATACAGGGAACATTATTAAAGGAAATGTGTAAGAAAGATGGATTGAAAATTGTAATATATGAGTAAAACAATTGAGATTTTACATAATCAAATCATACTGTAAAGTATGCTATTGTTTATGTGTCAGTGGATGATGAACAACAAGAAAAAAAAATTTCAAAAATAAGATTAAAGAACAAAACATTATGGAAGAGTGATAGGGCTGTATCTAAAATAGGGAAAGATTCAATAATATTTTGAGAAAAATTATAAGAATGATGGGTTTAAAACTTATCATGAATCAAATGATTTGGTGAAATAGGTACAAATGAGTTTTTATTTATGATTAACAGATCTAGCAAAGCATTGAATAAAGTACTTTAGAAAATATAAAAAAATAAAATGGACATATAAACAACCTGTTAAAAATTAAACAGGAATAGAGGGTATTAAGATTAGATGGAATAATTAATAAAAATAGGTTGAACTTAAATAAAGAAACAATAAAATCATCATATACGACATAAGAAGAGCCTATTACTAAAAAAGAATATGATTAACCAAATAAAAAGTTAACTGATATTATTATTCTTGCAAGAAAAGATAATTAACTAATGTTTTAGAGATACTTAAAAAAACAAGAAATAAGAAAAGACTATTATATTCATAAAGATACGGGTAAAAAAATATGAAAATAAAATAAAAACTTTAAAAAATAATGAATTGATAATAAAAACATGGAGTAATAAGGAGTTGGTTGGCAAATGCAATTCATTAAAGAGATTGATTTAATAGAAGATGCATAGATTGGAAAGTTCATAATTAAGTAGGAACAGGTAAATTTAAAAAAGGAAGAAGATTAGATAATATGTCAGCTGAAATGTTCATAATTATGTAAAGATTGCAAGAGTTGTTTTTTTTTAAAAAAAACAAAGTTTAAATAAAATTATAGGTATTAGTAAGATTTCAGTGAATAGATAGTCATTGAGATTTAGATTTTGTACAAAAGACAGAGAAAATATTATAGAATTTTTAAACTATAAATAAGTATCAATAATTTACAGAATAATTGAAAAAATATTTGCAAAATGTAGCAAAAATTTGTTACATTTTTTAGATATAGAGAAGGCATAGGTTAGAGTAAATAAAGTTAGATTGTGAATAAGTTTGGAAAATGTGTGAATAGATTCAAGAGGTGTAGAACATGGTTAAGAATAATTTCCAAATTGTAGTTATTATTCTTAATGTGAAATTGTTTTTAAATAGGGATGCTCATTATCATATTTGTTATTTATTTATTTCTATTAGAATTAGAATGAATAGAAAGATTGAGATAAAGTTAGAGATTTTTATAGTAAAACCAGGATACATATGATATTTTTTTTTTGGCAGAATAATGCATTTTGTGCAAATAATATATCAGATATAAAACTTTATTAGAGAAGTGTGCAGACGTAGAAAACAAAATGAAAATTAAATTTAGTAAAAAAAATTTAAGAAATAAATAATTAGTAAAAAGATTAAAACTAAAGGATGGAAAAGGAAAGATATTTGACTTTCTGAAAAAGGCATATATATATATATATATATATATATATATATATATATATATATATATAATTAGAAGGGATTTGAACCTGCACTTTCAAGGTCTCTTTAGCTATTCACTCCATCTTATACAACTAATACACATAACCACATATATGTGAAAAACATGAATGATCTTTAATATATGTATTTCATGCTGAACCAGAAGCTCATTAGTTAATCCAGATCATCACCTCCCACACACACACATATATAGTCAGTGCTCAGTTTATATTAAGATAGCAAATCTTCAAACTATAATGTACAGGATTCAAACTTCCATCTTTCAAATCTTCAGATATCTATATAAGTAAAAATCTGATGATGGGCACTGAATCAGCACTCATCAGTTGGTCCAGATCATCATCTCCCACACACACACACACACACAACACACACACACATATATATATATATTATGAGTGCTCAGTTTATATTAATGTAACAAATCTTCAAACTTTAATGAACAGGCTACAATCTTCCCTACCCTTCAACTCTTTAGCTATCCATATCATTAAATCTCTGATGATGGAATGCTCAATTCTCATCATCAGATTTTCAATGATATAGATAGCTGAAAAGTTGGATAGTGGAGAAGATTGAAATCTGTCCATTAAAGTTTGATGATTTCCTATCTTAATATAATCTGAGCACTGATTATTTATATGTGTGTGAGATGATGATCTGGACTAATTGATGAGTGCTGGTTCAGCATGAATTATGTATATTGGATATTTTTTTTCACATTCTGTGGTAATGTGCATTGGTTGTATAAGATGGAATGGCTAGCTGTAGGGAGTTTGAAAGTGTGAGTTCAAATCCCTTCTATAGACAGTATATTTGTAAATATTATATATATAGTAAGAAATAGAAGTGAAGAAATAATATTTATGTAAATAGAAATAACCTTTAATGTTACCAAGAAATTATCAATTGCTACTAGGTCAAACCAGTTTTTTAATTAAACCTATAATAATTCTTTTGTTTCAAGTTTTTCTTAAAGTAGTAGAGGTCCTATTTAACTCATAATACAGATGTTTATATGGATTTAAATCCAGAAAGTAATTTTTTAATAATAACAATCCATGGAAATATTTAATTCAACATTTATAATTTTCTGGAAAAGTTAAAAATGTTATCTGTGGAATGTCAAGGAAAACACTAGTCTTTCACATTCTCACACTTTTAAAAATAATCTCTGGGTTTAAATCCATATAAAAACTTGAATTTGAATTAAAAAAAACCTTTTGCTTAAAAAAAAAAAAACTCAATACAAAAGAGTTATTATAAATTTAATTAAAAAAACTGTTTTGGTCTCAGAGATTGTCAATGAGTAGTAATTGATAAATTCTTGGTAACATTGAAGGTTAAAGATTATTTCTATTTACATGGGTATTAGCTTCTTATTTCTATTCTTTATTATAACAACAATTTATGGAAATACTTAAATCAATATATATATATATATATATATATATATATATATATTGATTTAAGTATATTACATATATATATATATATATATATATTGTAATCTCCAAAAAAAGTGTTAATAAGGAAGTATGAACTAAAACCTCTCAACAGCCACATTCAAATTGTAATGTAGGGCTATAAATTTAGTTAACAAGTTATCAAGCCATGTTCATCAGGTCTATAATATATAACACAATACAAGATATACATAGGGGAAGCATTATAATAAAATATAATGAGATTTCTCTTCTTCATTTATTACAACTCACTCTAGCAGAAATAAAAGTCTTAATATTGTAAACATATGCCATTGAAATTACATTTGAATTTCTTTCTTCTACAATGATTTAGTACAACTACCATTTTTTATTTTTTTTATCCTGCTAAAGATCTTCTAATCATCTTCTAAGCATATCATTGTTTTGATCAGACAAAAACATTATTTATTTTTTCTAAAAATTTAAACGCTCTTTGAAAATCTATGCCACTTAACTAATATTAAATTAAAGTTAATATTATGATTTGTAACTTATATCATGGATTTCGACCTCATAAATTCTTTGAATGCAATCCTACTTAATAAAATAAATAAGATATACACTTCTTTTAAGCTAACATCTTATTGTAATCATAACAATATTACTACTACTTAGATAAAATATAACATGATGTCTTTAAATCGATTTATTCTAAGATGTTTAGGATGGTTATCTTAATTTAAAATTATTATCTTCTAAATACGAATTAAATTCATGTAAAATTAAATCGTCATAAAATAATAAATAAGATCTTCAGATGTGAAAACGATTTAAAACAAATATGTACAGTGATTTGAAATAAGAAAATCAAATTGATTTAAGTAATCCAAACTGCCAAAACTTGTAATTTTTTGTTAAACACATACATCTTTCTTTGATGTTCTACAAAACTTAAATAATTCAACAAAGTGATTCTTATTAATTTTAATGTTAGGTACTCTTTTAGCAAATACATTTAAAATAATTTAAAATATATTATAAGCAATTAAATTTTACTCCACATGGGGAATAATTTCTGTTTGATAAGTGGTATGATGTGAACAAAACGGTCTTTGCAAAATTATTTCAATAAAACAACAAAAAATTAATTACAGAAAAATTATCAACAAAATGTATAATTAATCCATATTTGAGTCCACAAAACCAAAAATTTTTCACAACGTTGCTTCAGCAAAATTTATCAGAGGGATCAAAAATAAAATTTACATATTAAGCAAAATAATCCAGCATATTAAAATAAACTGTTATTGTTAATTAGTCAAAAGCTCTTATTAATCAATTCATTCACACAATTATAATAACATTGCACATTTTATGAATATTTTAGCATACTCAGTAATAATATTAGCTTACTAATCCCATGATGAAGGAATAATAAGATAGATGTATATTGTCTATTATGCCTAAAATAAACTTTAAATAATCTACAATTAATTATTTATCATATTTAGTCCTAACAATGAGCAAAGTTTAAATATAAAACTGGCATATTTATAATATACTATTCACATATTACACCAATCAAGAATGCTCTAGAAATAAGGAAGAATTTCTCAATACCTTGATAAACCATTAAAATTGCCAGATAAAGCCAAAGTATAATCTTATACATGCTTTATTAAACATACTATAAACTACAAACAAAATCAAATTTCAATCATAATAAAATAAGGCAAAGTGAAAGTATGATGTCATAGCTCATAAGAATCACCTACTTTTGTGAGATAATAAAAAATATAGGACTTTGTTACTAGTCAGGAAAATAATGAGAATGTGTATCATAACAAAAAAACTAAATAATAATTGCCTTAAAATATAGAGAGCCTAAACTTCAACCCCCAAATATATGTTATAAACATATAAACACTAGTAGGACAACAAATAATAAGAGAGCCAAAATGCTACCATCCCTTTTAAAAAATAAGCTAGCAAAAATAATGATGGAGACTAACTACCACCTTTAAAATATACTGGCATATAAAAGCATTCCTAAAATAGAAAGAGAAGAAATCTATTATTTATAAAAAAAAATACAACAGCTAACAAATGTGAAATATGATAAATAATAATTAATTAAATATTAAATATGATTCTATTAACATTAGGCAATAGGTCATAAATAAATCATAGAAATATGTATTAGCTTATTCAGCCTTCAGCATGACAATATGCCTTCATAAATAAATTATTCATATTTTAAAAAGGGAGTCGCATACTATTTCAAAACATGTCAATATGATAAAATACTATTCTGAGAATTTTAACCTATAATACTTGAAAATAAAGCATACAACTAAAAGTGATATGCACATAAATAAAAAATAGTATAAAAAAGCATAATGCAACTAAATTCAACCTTTTACCATTTAATAAATAAAATAAATAATGTTCTTTTTGTTTTCTTCTTAAGTCATTCTCCATTTACATGAATATGAAAAAGATTATTGGTTACAACATCTTGTGGACAGCAAACATATCCATCATTCTATATAATATAACTATAAATGTAAAAAAAACCTTCTTTGGGGTATCCTTATTAAATTCAAAATAATTCTGCTAGAAAATATATGATAAATTCATGGCCTTTCATTAAACATATTCATTGATTTAAATTATGATAAATGATCACCATATTATAGTATATAAATTTCAAGTACTTGAACTCAGATTTTTAAATTAAGCTTCTGCTTAAGACCTGTAGAGGTCCATATCTTCACATTTTCATGTGCATATTCTTAAGGTTTACAGCTTTAGTAAATATTATTAATCAATTAGGTAAATTATTTGTATTTGCAATAGTAACATGAATCCTACATAATAAAGTATTCCTAACGAAGAACATATATCAAATATCATTAAATATTTGCAGGAAAAAATATTTAATTCCAACTTTATAAGGGAAAACCATTACAATCTTCAAGATAATGCACAAAGGGAAAAAATCATTTGCAGGTTTTAAACATTTGTGAAAGTTTTATAAAATTATTAAAATATAGAAAAGTTATTAAGTTTATTAAACATAATGTCATTTTTGTAGGTATATTCATTTTATGATTTTATGAAAAAACATTTTAAAATTCCATATGCTATTAATTAAACAGTTCATTGCAAGTTAATTTTTATTATTATCCTGAGAAAAAATGAATTTTAGTTATCTTTCAAGGAGAACAAATGAGAAATCATAATAAGTAAAATTTGAATGCTGTTATTCAATAATAATTCTATAAAGTATTTTTTGTTGAAATACAGTACAAGTAAATTATTTAAATTATTAATTTACTATTCTTTTGTAGATGTAAAATCATTATTAAATGAATGAAAATATATACACTTATCAGTGAACATTTTTATCTTGAATCACAGTCTATTTACACATGGGTAAATAAATTTGAGACAATTGGACACAGATAAATGTTTTGAAGAAAATACCAAGAAATGATTAATATTTTCTGTAATGTTCTTGCCAATGCAACAAATAAATGTTCTGTGGCAATTTTAATTATAATATAGATGTTCTGTTGAAATAATAAATTGACAATGGTTTTAAAATCATGATAATGGTAACAATAATAACTTTTGATTTTTTTTAACAAGGGAAACTTTAAGCATAATATCTGAAACATTGTAACAATAAACTATATTACCATTTCACTGGAAGATATAAAGACTTCAATTTCTTTGGTGTTATCAGGTCAGAAAATTGTGTCAAGATAGTTTCAATTTATTCTGTCATACAGCTAAAAAATAATAAGTTTATATAAAATTGTACTTTTTATAATTCAGGAGGTTTTTTTTAAATTTTAACTGCTACAAACAAAAATAAAATTAAAATTAATTGAGAAACTTGATCAGATCACAATATCACCCATTTATATACTATTAGTCATGTGACCATTTTACCAGATGTTTATTTACCTTTTAACCTACAATCTCTTCCCTAATTAGTTTAAATCTTTGATCTATTTTTCACTAAGGAAGGTTGTTAATCAAAAATTATTTAATCAACTTTTTAATTTCACAATAAATCAATGTTTGTCTAGACATTTGAAATTAATTAAAACAAACACTTCCTGATTGAATATTAATAATTAATTAAAATTTGCAAAAGACCAGGATAAAAATAAAAATATTACATACTTAAATTTATATTACATCTTTTAATAAAACAAATATTTCAAACAATATTTAACACCATTAGTTATCACTATTTGTATATAAACAAATCTCAAAATAGATTTTATTTTTTAAAAAATATTTAAAATAATATTAAATAAATATAATAATCATTCATTCATGCAATATTTCATTTATTCATACATTAAAATTTTAACTTTAAATATTACCTTTATTAAATTCCTTCTATTTAAATTAGTTTTAAAATATTTAATTAAAATATGTTTTACAATCAAAGTAAATTAAATATTATAGCTTTAATTTTAAACACCAACAAATCAAAATATATATAATCTTGTGTGTTAATTTTAACAATTAATCTAAGTTTTTAAAACAACCTAATAGTTAAACTAAACTAAAATAGCATTATTAATTTAAAATTGCCTTATTTATCACTGACATTGTTAGTTATTTTGAAATTTAAAGACTTTTAATACCTTAAACATTTCCTTAAGTTAAAAATTTTATTATTTAAGCTGTGTAAAATTATTTTACAGTTATATAACAGATGAAATACTGATATAGCAGTTCTACCATGTAAAAGTATATCATTAGAAAGTATTAGCAATAGTTCATTAATAACTAAATTATCCTATATAAAAATGTTTTGATACCTTGGCACAAAAATTAGTCTTAATATTTAGTTTCTTCCAAAACTAAAGGTTATATATTACAGAAATATTCATGTATTAGACATACATGTTAATTTAATTAAAAAAAACTATATTTTATTTAATTTTTGCACAAGTTTATTTTAGATATTTATTTTTGGTAATCAATATTTTGAAATGTTTATTTTAAAATATTATAATACATAAATATCAAAAGAAATTGTAATCATAATCTAAATTTTAATTAGAAAAAAATGAGTTATGTATTTCTGCATATATGGGCTTAGCTAGAATATTAAATAAGAAATATATCTTTGAGAGCTTATTTCTTTAAATATTTATACAATTTTATGTAAAATTATTTAATTATTTTAAATATATATTATTTAATTGTTTTAAATATATTTATTATTTAACCCCCAGAGTTCTAAATATTAATTTGGAGTATGTGTGCACTAATTTACAAATTTTTTACAAAAGCAATCAAGTACTACATCACACTGCACCCATTCTAGAATTATTATAACAATGCATCCATATATGTAAGAATTGACATTATGCTAACATAATAGAAAGAAAAAAATATTTTACTTATTTTTTAAACCAGCTGCTGTAAACTTCAGGTGTTTTCATTCATACAGAGTTTTCTAAATGGTTGAAATTCAACATGTCTGGCTAAAAAGACCAATAAAAGTAGAAAGGGTTCTGATTGATTGTTTCTTCCAAAACTATGCTTATGTACCTTCTGAGTTCTTTTCTTTATTCAGTAAAACAATTGACATTATAGCAATAATATTTAAGGCAAAATTTCTTCAAGAAACTTAAATAACAGAATTGGTCTACTTTGATTTAGAGCAAACCTATCTAAAATAAAATACCATGAGCAATAGCTGTTTACTTCTCTTCAGAGCAATCACACTTAAATTTCTCTGAAGTATTGCATTACTTTATTAAAAGTCAATTCATAATCTCAAAATAACTTTGGTTACATTTAATATGATGTCAATATCTTGGAAATTGAACAAAGATGTTTGACATAGATTTTTTAAAACTATAGTGTTTAGAAAATAATAAGAGACTTAAACTTTTATCTTATTATTGTTATGCATATTTTTTTTAATATTTAGGTCTTCTAAAGAAGCTGTTATTAAGTCAGGAAATATGATTTTGTATCAAATACCCAACAATATCATCTGTTTGGAAGTGAATAAACAGATAAACCAAATACTTATGCATTTTTACAGCAGGAAGAACCAAAGAATTAGTAATTATTGAGTTAATAAAATTGAAGGGATAACTTAAAATATCTTTTTGTTTTGTTTCTCTATATGCTATGCCTACATGGATTTATAAGAAGACTAATTTAATATTTATTTAATCTTTTTGTAAATAACTTTTAAAAAACAATATTTATGTTAAACCATCAAAGTTATTAAAGTTTAACCAACTTATTTTCTAATTTGCATGTCATAAATTATTGTAAATAAAAGATGGATATCTTATTAATTTATTCCATGTGTGTTTTATTTGTCTCTACTCACTTATTGAAAACAGACTTCAAGCATATGCCAAATGTAATTTATTATTACCTTTACCTGAGATCATATAATATTTGATTCCTTGAATATATTTTGAATTTAATAAAATAGTCCTTTGGTTTTATATATTGTTACCAGGTCTCATTTTTGCATTCTTAAATTATATGGAGGTGGAAATAAAATTAAATGCTCCATACACTCAGTAATTATGCATCAAATTCTTTATTACATGTTATGATTAATTTCATCTTTTAAACATCTCACAGCAATTAAAAATTGGTGTGCAATGTGGACTCAATGTGTGGAATACAAAATTTTATGTTGAGTAAACAATAACCGTTAAAAATATGTTCCCTAAAAATCATTGTAGAGACATATATAATTTTTAGTGTATAGTTGTTTTGATGACTTTATTTATATGCAGCAATGAAAATGAAGGCAAACCCTGGACTACTTTAATCCTTGGTAAATATTTTTGTTGACATATTTTATTTACTTAATATCTTTTGTTTTACTAAAATCTAATGTTATGGATAATACTAACCCAGGTATATATTGTTTGAATACAATCTTGACCTTCAAGAAATTATTAACAAGTTAAAAAGATTAAAAGCAGTATTAGAAGATAATTCTAAAAAAAACTAGAAGGTACCTTTAAAAAAGTGGAAGATAATTCTAAAAAAAAACTAGAAGGTAATGCTAAAAAACTAGAAGATAATTCAGGCAGAAGCTAAGCTGGAGATTCAGACTAAAGAATTAGAAGTCATTAAAAATAAATTACAGGAATTACAAGTCAAGAATTTAATTTTACATGAAGAAGCTAGAATTGAATCTTTGGATTTAAAAGAAAAATGAAAGAATCAAGGGAAGAGGTGAAGGTAGAAATCCAATTAAATAAAAAAGAGTCACAAGAAGAACATAAAACTTTTAGAGGTAAGTCATAAAGAATAATGAAGCCCTAAGAGGAAAGTTTAGAAACTTTTCTTAATGGGATAGAATGTTTTGTTAGGTATTATTTAAAAATGGTGAGAAGAAATTAAAATTCTATTGAGGTTCAGAAAAAGCAGGTGATTAAGTTTACCCAGGGAATACTGTTTACAGATAAGTACCAAAATAAAGTATGATAAAATAGAAATACATGAAAAAATTCAGCTGGTGTCTAATAATATTTAGAGCAAGTTTTAAGAAATGGATAACAGGATAAATGAATTTAATGCTCAAATAAATGAGGCAAACAGAAATAAGAGTAAGGTGATGAATTGAAGTAAGGTGTAAAAAAGAAGTGTGAAAAATCTTGTGACACATGGAAACTGGTGTGAGACTGAGAATGCTGCAAACCAAGGTAAATAAAACAATGGCCTACAAAACCAATGCAAAACACAAATTAGAAAAGAGGTGTTATTAATAAATAACCAGATTGAAGATCTTAAAGTGTCTTTACAAAGTAGAAATGACCATGTTGTTAAATTGGAAAAGCAGGTAAAAAGCTACAATTTGAACACTAGTCTTATGACAGGTCCACATCTGAAAAAAGCACAATAATATTCATGTTTCTCAAGAAAAGAATACTAACTGCACTGATCCTTTAAAAAGTGCTAATATATCTGTAAGGAATCACAGGAGAAAGCAAATCAAAACCAGGTTGGTAAACATACACGTGAGCTCCAATATATTTCATTTTATTAACATTAGAATTTTTAAAGAAAAATATACTGAGAACTCTATTGAATACTTAGCAAACCAAGAAAAATTGTTTGCCTTATATATGATAATGGAAGCAGAAATAGTAAGAATAGCAGGTGACTACATGGACATGGCTGCCAAGGCTTTGGAGAAGTTCCCTGTTGAACTACCTCAAACATATTATAATTTTAAGAAACACTATCATAACTTCTGAAATGAGAAAAATAGAACTCTCCTTATTGCAAAATATTTCAAGAATAGTAGAAAGTGGCAAACCTCAAGACTATGATCACCTATTTGAAACAAAGATTGTGAGGCTGTTATAATAACACCTACCATGTTATTATAAAAATTTATTTATCACTGCTAAAGTCTGTACAATAGAAAAAGTCTCAAGTATTTTGGAGACCTAATAATAATTTTAGCTCAAGAATAAAATTTAGAAAGGAGAATCACAACTATGTAGTGTCTATCATGAATTTTGAAGGACCAGTAACTCAAGATGCAGATCATATGCAGGATAGAAACAGAAACAGCTATTAAATGATTAGACAAACCTCATACAATGAGTTCAGAAATCATAGACATTATAATACCAGAACTAATCAAAGCATGAAATCTATTCAAAAAATATCCAGGAAACAAAATCACAGTAAGTAGGAGTTGGCCATATCAAATGGCCAGCAATAAAATTGAGAAGGATCTCATGGATAATTTTCTTGCTTCAGGGACTGCTAGGTAACTTGGGGAAGAATAACTATGTAGATACATTAGAATTTGATCTTAGTAAATTCGATTCAGAAAAGTGAAATGAAAAGATGCTTATCAATGAATGTCCTGAGGCTACTGTTAAAACAGTGGAATTCAAAATTAATGGCTTGTTGGATACTGGCAGTCAAATGTCCATAATATCGCACTGACTGTCCTACAAAATTTTCCAATTGAATAAAATTGATTCCTTCATTGCCATTGAAACAGCTTTCTCAGATTACATTAGGCAACAATCAAAAAGAGAAGTTATTTGCACAATAAATAAGGCTTATAATCCATTTGGTCTCACTGTATTTTAAGCATGTATTTTTGAATGGGTTGATACATGATTTGAATATAGGTTCGGATATTTTAGATATATTTAACTGTATCATAAACTACATGAAAAAATGTTATCTGTCTAGGTGAAATCATTAACTAGATCTAATTTCCCTCAATAAGTCTCTTCTGCATTTAGTCTAGAGTATGTGACTTGGACAACAAACTAAAATTGGAAGAATCTGATGAACTAAAAAAAGAACTAAAGACATCTTATAAAAGCTACTACATGAATTCAAAGAGGTATTATCTAAAAGTCATGGGATTTTTAAAAGCAACACTCATAGAATTCATTTTAATGACACTGACCTATTCCAATGTAAGTCCTATTTAATACTATATCAATATAAAAATAAGGTCAACAAACAAATGAACAAATCATAGAGTGTGGCATCATAAAATGTGATTCTCATATAACAACTCTTTAGTTGCTCCCAAAATAAAAATGAGTCCATCTGCATCTGCTTGGATGCCAGATTGTTAAACTGTAAAAATATTTTTAAACCAATGTTTCTCTAACCATACAAGAATTTCTGATAATGTTTAAGGCTAAAGAAAATATTTACCTTACAGCCAGTTACTGGTAAATATATTTGCACCCTGAAGATCAAAAATATACTACCTTTAAATATGGAGAGCAACATTTGTTTTTCAAAGGATGCCTTTGGCTTAACATACAGTGGAGCAAACTTGATCTTCTGCCTAAACCAAATACTGTCTGATAAAATCAAGGCTATAATTGCTACATATGTTGACAATGGAATTGCATCTGAAAATATATCTGAGCACTTACAAGACCAAATTTTTTAAGTGAATGTCATGATAAAAACATTAAGATTAATATCAAAAAGAGCATTATTGCCATGATGGAAACAGTTTTCCTCTGCCATTTAATAGGAATAGATGAAATAAAGCTACATCCAGAGAAAATATCTTCTATTCAGAAATTTTTTTACACCAGAGAATAGAAAACAGCTTAGCTGTTTCTTCAAGTGTATGAAAATTTTGTCATCACTTTTATAAAAACTTCACTTAAAACAGTATTTTTCTTTTGTGACTGCTAAAGAAGAAGGAAAAATGGTTGCCTGAATATACTAGGGAGATAATCAAAATTAAGGTCAAATCCTCAGATGAATTAATATTTTACTATTTTAATTTTGAAGCACCATTTTATATCCAAACAGACAATAGCAGCTATGGATTAGGCACATTTATGTTTCAACTAGATAATGAACAGAGACCATCTGTGCTGTATTTTTTTAGCTGGCATCTAAAAGGCACCAAATTACATTAGACAGTAACGGAGAAAAAAACTTTCATATTAGTTTGAGCATTTAATAAGCTAAAATAAGTTTTTTAGGATGACATTATCATAATTACAGTTCACAAAAGCCCTGATGTTTTGAATAGTAAGTTAATTAAAAACAATGAAAGTCTAGCCAGGTGGAACCTATTCTTGTAGAAATCCAACTACCAAGTGCAATACTGCCAGAGTAAACAAAATATGATCCCAGACATATTCAGCCAAACCCTATTAAGGTAGTGTCAGAACACCCCTTTAACAATTTATACATAACCACAATCTCATTATTAGTAGATAATTTGATAGAAAAATTAAAAAACTTAGATAAGTTACAATATCAGGATGAAAAATAAGTCTTAGATGAAACAGAAACCTTAAAAAGCATAGTTGGGTGAATAATAGAGGCATCCCACTACAAAGTAGACAATAAACTGTTAATATACAAAGTAGACAATAAAGATAAGAAATCTTGAAGAGTTAAGATACTAACTTCTACAGAAAGATTGACTAATTACATACACTGTATTATTTGATATTATGACTCTAGGAAAGCAGAACATGTGATGTGTAGATTTTTCCACTGGTCTCGAATTATGCTTTTATCTTAGACAAGTAAAGTTTTGAGAGATTTGTTTTCGAATGAAGTTTTCATATCATTCACAGGCAGATTTCAATTCATTTTACCAGAAAGATTAAATTAGTATTTTAGCTACAGACTTTTATGCATCCTTACCATTTTATTGCCATCTCATGTTTATATTAGTGATGTATGACCTATTTCAAAGTACATTTCAACTTATCCAATGCAGAATATTATTACTCATTGAGTAATTAAAAATTTAGCAAATATTTAATTCCCATTGGTCAGAAAACCATAATCAATTTTAACAATCATGCATTGCCTTTATGTTCTTTGAATAGAAGGATTGGTTGGAAAAGCAAAATATAAAACATGTATTAATATCAATCCATAACCCACAGTAAAATTTTTATAAAAGTGTAATATCAGAATTGAGCAGACTGTACAGAGAATATTTAGATGGCAACCATAAAGGATGGGTTAAAAATTAAAACAAGTCATAAAGTATATTAATTCACCTCAGAATTTCAGGATTTACCCAATTCATCTTAATTTTTGGTTATAAAGAATCAGTTTTCATTAATATTTCAATGCCAGTAATTGTAAAAGAAATTAACCATGACATAGGTTGCCAAAAAGCTAAAAATAATTTAGTCAATGCAAGTACCAAATGTAACTTAACTGGTTCTCAGAGAACAAATCCATTCAAAGTAATAAATTGTTTATTAGTAATAATCTCACACATATGCAATCCATGACAGAATAAGTACAAAATGTTTTTAGTATCTATGAAGACTTATAAAAAGTAACAGAGTAGATAAAAGTCCATTTTTAAATTGATATGACCAACTGATCCAATGAGATGTACAATGTTAGCAGTTTAAAAACTATACATATTAATATGTATTAATTAAATAATTAACAATCTTATATAAAATGAAATAATATTAGCATATGTTATATAAATACAGATTAATAAATAATGTTCTGTTTTTTATTTGATGAGTTTCATTTGATATCCTTCTGCTAGTTAAATATTATTAGAAAAGTATTACTGATGAAATAAAAAAAGTAGATCAAATGGCAAAAAGCTATTAATAAAAACTCACATAAAGGAGAAATGCTTAATTTAGCAATATATTCAATTAAATGTATATAAAAATATTTTTTCTGGATGAGAGGGAAAATAGCAATATCCCTGCATTAGACATTGGAGTAAATTTAATGTATATATATCATTATTTAATTTTGCACAAAACTTATTTTAGATGTTTATTAGTCAGTTAATAAATATTTTAGAATGATTATTTAAAAATATTATAATAAATAAATATCAAAAGAAAGTTCAATCTCATAATCTAAATTTTAATTAGAATAAATTGAGTTACATATTTCTGTATGTATGGACTTTGTTAGAATATTAAATAAAGAGACACAAAATTGGCAGTTTGCAGTAAATATTTATACAAATATATTTTTTATCTAATCCTGGTATTCTAAATATTAATTTTAAAGTTGTATTCACTAATCTAGAAAATTACTGCAACAGCAATAAAGTACTATATCACAGTGCATTCATTCTAGAACTGTCATAACAATATGTATGCATACACAAGGATGGGAATTATGCTAAAATATAATAAAATTAAAAAAATACTTCTTATACTAGCTGCTGCAAACTTCAGATGTTTTTATTTATACAAAGTGTTCTAAATGGCCAAATTTCAACATGTCTGGCTAAAGAGGCTGATTAGCATAGAAAAGGGTCTGATTGCTTGATCCTTTCCTATTCTATATCTATGCACTTGCTGAGATCCCATCATTACTTAGTAAAATAATTATCATCTTAGCAGAAATATATAAAGTAAGAAAGTTAAATAAAAAAGATAAATCTACTTTAATTTGAAGAAGTCTACTTATTACAAAAAAAAACCTCCTAAGAATTGCTGTTTACTCCTTTGAAGATCAATCAAGCTTGAATTTTTCAAAATATTGCATTACCCTATTAAAAATGCAAGTACAGTAAAATCCCCCTAAAGTCAAATCACAGTCTTAAAATAACTTTGATTGCCTTTAATATCATGCCACTACCCCAGAAAAATGAACCAAAAAACTTTGACATCAAATTAAAAAAAAATTGGACTCTAGTGAATAATAATAAAGAGTTAAAATTTTTATTTTATTATTGTTATTTTGCATGTATGATTTTGAATATTTAGAACTCCTAAACATCCTGTTATAGAGTCATGTAATATGATTTTGTATCAAACATTTTTTGATATGTGCACATACACAACCATGTCATCTGTTTGGTGGGTTGGTTAGATAGGTAATCCTCATATATGTTTTTTATACTTTAAAGTATGACAAACCAAAGGATTAGTAACTATTGAATTAAAAATAAAAAGATAACTTATGATATCATTTTGTTTCATTTCTTTAAATGCAGTGTCTATCTGGATTTATGAGAAGACTCATTTCATGTTTAATTAATGTTCTGTAAATAAAGTTAAAAACACAATATTTATGTTAAACCATTGAAATTATTAAAGATTAACTCACTTATCCTCTATTTTTCATGTTATAAATTATTAAAAATAAAAAATGGATGATTTATTATTAAACTACTAAATGTTTGTTTTATTTATCAATATTCACTTATTGAAAATAGATTTAACCATATATCAGGTGTAATTTATTATTGCATTTACCTGAGGTTATTAGATTTTTTAATTCTTTGAATATATTTTGAAATTAATAAAATTGCCCTTTGATTTGTTAATATCTTATAACTGATCCTTGTTTTCACATTCTTAATTTATATGGAGGTAGAATTAAAATTCAAACATTTCAAAAGTCTTAGTAATTATGCATCAAATCCTTCATTATGGATTATGATTAATTTCTTCTTTTAAACATCCTCACATACACTCACATTATACATTGTCTTTGTCACTGAGCATATATGCTGAAATACAAAGCTTGTATTGAGTTGTTTACTTATTTAAATCTGTTTTAAATAGTACTGTTGTTTTTTTTAATGTGCAAGTATGTGTGTGCATGGGTAAGATATATAATAGCATTTTATTTAGATTCAATAAACAAATAAAGATAAATAAAACATATCATTTATTAAAATGAATTTAAATAAATGAATTTAATCCACGATATGATCATCTAAAGCAAGAGTTCTTGAAATAATTTTCCTTTTTTTAAAAAAAAGGTTAATTCAATTAGATTTACAGAAAACAAAAAAGAAATCTACTAGTCTAGTTAGTATTAATAATTAAAAGATAAGAAAAGTCTCAATTTATTATGTAGTTTTTAATTAATAATGTATTGTTCATTTTAATTTTTAAAAAATGTAAAAGAATTCATAAAAAAGAGATTAAAAAAAGGCACGACAGTCTTTCATTAGTCACAATATGGGGGATTAAAAAATCAGTGTAGCTCTGATTCTTGCAAAGATTCTTGGAAAGAGCAGAAGAAACTTTTAATTTTGTAAACTCTAAATTCACTCAAAAATATATCACTGTTTAGAAAATTATGCTGCTGTAACTCATAAGTATAAATCATTCTTCATAGAAAATACACATTAGTTTTATGGACAATAACTATTATTTGTTAATACAGATACAATAAATGTATTGTTAATTAATCTAAAGTTTGCCTACATACTGTAATCATGTAGCTATTATCTAAAATTGTCTGAGTTTGAATTTTATGCCATAACACTGGATGAATTAAAATACTTATGATGAATGTATGTGACCCTATCATTTTAAAAAAAACCCCAGAACATTTAACCTGAATAAATTGGAAAGAACATCACAAGTTTTACATATAATGGAAGTTCTAAAAAATATATTTTATGTTAAGACTGAAAACTTTGAACATTTAACAAAAACAACATAGAAAACACCTTATTAAGTCATTATAATATGATTACTTTGTTAGAATTTATTTATATGTATTAATTGCTAAATTATTTTTATTTATTTATTTTGTATGCTTATAGTGTATGAATATATTTTAAAATAATTATTTTTACCTTTTCTGTATAGGTCTTAGTTAATTGTGATTATTAAATAAATGATTATTAATTGTAAAATTCAAGTTGTCAATGCTATTTTATATAGCAGTTTGTATTTCAAATGGTCATATTAGCATTTACAATTCTATATTTATCAAAAGAAAAAAAAATTAAATGGAGAGAATATTTAATTACTGAGAAAATGCAAAATGTTACAAAGAATTATGGGATTATAGTGCTTGAAATTAATTAATTCAATGTGGTGGTCTAATAAAGGCTCAAAATGCATGTTTTTTATTTAAATTATTTCTAAGTGGTATACCTACTTTGAATAACTAGTGTTTATTTTGTGGATGGGATTGGGAAATATAACCTGTTTTAAATTCAGTCATCTCTATTCTAATCAACTTTTTATATAACTCTATAAAAGTTGCATTGAGTAGTTATGTTTAAAAGTATTCCATCAAGATTACTTGGTACAACATATTTTGCAAATAATGCTTTAAAACTTTAGGAAACGTTGCAAGATTTATTAGATGAAAGTCTAAAATAATGCTCAATGGATTTTCTCAAAAAAATAAAATAAAAATTGATCATAATGAGTTATATATATATTGTAAGATTTAATATATGAACTGGAAACAATAATCATAATTTTAATTTTTTTAATTAACTTATCAATATTGCAAATATTATTTATTATTAATATCATTATATAATTACCACAAATAACAATATTAAAATTATACTAATATTATTGTTAATACTACTTTATGAGTTGAATTATTAAACTGTCGAAGATATTTTCTCATATATATGTTATAAATACATAATTTTCGAATATATGTATCAATTTTTTTTCTTGCGCTTTACACTTAGTTATAAAAACACTCACAAAATAAAAAAGTATAATATTGACACTAATAAGAATAAATTATTTTAAAATAGTATTGGTATAGGAAAGATTAAAATTATACTTAATAATGACAGAAAGTTTTAACATAATATTTAAATTGCACAAAGATTCTAGTTCTTGAACGTATTTAAATTTACAAGGATATAACAAAAATATTTTAAGTAAATTTATTAGTATTAGTAGTAAAAGATTAATTATAATAAGAACTTATAAATAAATAAAATAAACCCATTTATTTTAATATTTCTAATATAAATATTTGTTTATAAAATAACAGTAAGAATTTTATTTTTATTAATTAATGTAATTGGATATTCTAAATACTTTATAATATTATTTTGTCATTTTTAAATAATTTCATTATAAATTTGGTGCTAAAAAATTGTTAAAATTTTGAAAGATCTCCTACTTCATATCGTATCCTGGCGACGACGATAAAATTTGTCTGTAAAAAGTCTAAAAAGTTAAGAAATTAAAAAAAAGATGTCCTCATTAATTATATGTCACAATCCTATAAACAGATCTATGAATTCTGAATTGTTTAGTCTTTTTTGTCAACTGATTATAAGTGACTGTATTGGACTTAAATTTAAATTAGCCATATTGATATTGTGCAGTACAATGATAATGGAGTAAAGAACAATAAAAACATTTGCCTGAATGACAAATATACTTTGAAACTTTCATTAATGGAGACCTAAATATGTAGTCATGTTCATCATCTTAGAAAGCACTCTAAAAGAGAATGAAAATTTAAACTTGGATTTAAATATGAAATTTGAAAACTTGCTCAGGAATGCTACTTTTGCTTAAACCATGTTACTCACTTATCTATACTCCAAATATTTGCTTAATATCATAATTACTACAGCATTCTAGAGTTTTTTTTTTAGATAAAACCTATGTATTGAACAATTATTATTAAGAACAAATTTTAACTAGTGAATTTTATCTTCATCTAGAAAACACTTTTATATTGGATAATTATTGTTAAAATGAATTTTAACTAGCAGATTTATCTTATGAATATTTAGAGAAAAATTATAATTTATGAATACCATTTTAAAGAGATTAATAACTACATTTCACACTTAGAAAATACAAAAATGTGGTTTGCCTTTCTGGAGTGATTTTATCTTACTATTAGATGATACAAATGATTGTTTATTTTATCCCATACCTAGAAAATAAAAGACCTTAAGTGTGACTTTAGAATATTATGAACTCACTACCAATGGATTGTATTTTAATGCTCAAACATCATTACTAATTAATCTGTTATAATAATTAAATTTGTTTCAACCATCCATTTGGATTTTACAATTTAAAATGCTGAAGAATTTAATCCATTTCAAATATTGAAAAGCTTGCACCAGAATAAATATTTTGAACTTTTTAAAAGACTTTGAATTAATTTCAAATTATAAAGATGTTTGTTTAATTGTTGTAATATTTAGAGTTATTTTGTTCAGTAAAAGCTATCATAAGAAGCAAAAAGAATACACAGGTAGTATATAAAATTTATGATTACAAATTAGTGTGTGTTATTTACATTTGGACTATGGAGACCAGTTGTTAATATTTAATCTTGGCTAACAATTATTTATAGTTAAATCATAATATGTGACATTTTTACACATTTTATTAATCGATTAATTTAATCCTATATTTACATAATTAAGGGCTTCTAAACTATATTGTTTAAATATTTAGAAATGTTTTTCATTTATCTGCATAGGGTTTCTCAAGATTTTATAAAGATTATATTGTATATTTAATTACACTTGTGGCACTGATATTTGTACAAATATTTTTGTTAATTTGAGTTAACAGTTGAGATTAGGAAATATAGTGTTCTGAAGAAGACTTCTGGGGCAATCAAAACTGTAAACTGCAGGAAAGGGTGGATAATAAAGCATTGTAAAAGTAGTAAAGTGTTTGGTCAATTGAATATTATATGATATTGAGTTAAACTCCTGACAATATTGTATTTTCTCTTATGGAATACCACCAATACCTATTGGGATGAAGGTAATTAAAGTCATACTTTAGGAAAAATATTATAAGTTGGGTTAATATTTTACTCTTGTATTAAAAAAGTAAGTTTATAAGTAAGATATCTAAAAGAAGTGGATCATATTATTTAATTAAAGATACAACAAAAATGTTCTTTTATTTTGTTTATTATTTATAATTAAATCTTTTGATTAGATTTTGACAACTATCTCCAATAAAATGTTTTGTTTTACATCAGGTCAAGTAGAAATTATTTTTTTAATTAACTACATCACAAAAATATGCAGAACTTGTTATTATTGTTATTTCATTTATTTAAATATTTTTTATTATTTGTTAATAAATTAATTGTAGTTAATTATCTGTTTTTAAGGTTAATTAAATAATGTTTATAATCTATTAATTTTATAAATAAATATGGTTACACAATTTTATAATTATTATATGTTATTTAAATGACACATTGCTTTATAAGAAATGTTATTCATTATTGTTATACACTTACACCATTTTCATCTTAATATTTAGTTGCTTAAAATATGAATTAAATACAATAAAATGTGCTTTGGTATTTAATCATATCAATAATAATAATTTATAATTTTAAAGATTTAATGTTTTAAAAATATATATCTGTATAATTATTTCTTAAAATAAATATTTGTTTACTATAAAGAGTTTCATAAAGTGACTGTCCAAGAGTTTAATAGATTAAGCTTGACCTTATTTGATCAGTAATTAGTCTGATTCTTTTTTGTCATATTTTTTCATCCATTGTATTCTGGTGTGTCTATTGTCATAAATGTTTTTGAGGCTGTACCTCTTATGGGGCCCTTTTGCATCAGTCAACTGAATTATATTCTTATGTAAAATCATGGTACTAAGGATCATATTTTTTTTGTAAAATGCATTTCACATATTTGGCAATTTTTTATAATAGTGGAAAAGTTGAAATAATGTGAAATTCAGTTTCTTTTGGAGAAAATGGCAGGGGAAACAATAGTAACGCTTGAAACAGATTACAAGAGAGTGGTTTTGGGGGAAAACACAAGTTTATGATTGATTTAATGAAATTGTCAAATTTACCATGTTCTAAATAAGTATGGTGAATGAAACCCAATGTCAAGATAATGCTGGTATTTTTTTATTGAAGCAAGTGGTATTTTTCTTTAAAAAAATAGTTCTTAATGATCAGAATTTTTATCTACAAGTTCTGAAACATTTGTATGCAGCACTGAAATGTAAATGTCTTGTTTTGTGGTAAAGTAGGAAGTACAAGCTTCACCATGACAATTCTATTACAAGCAGTCTTGAGTGTAAAACAATTTATTTAAATTAAACATGACCATCTTAACTATCAGTTATATTCACTTGATCTCTAACTGTGTGTCTTCATTTTATTTTCTTGAATGAAATGTCTTAATTTTTTTTACTGTCTTAGAAGTGGTGAAAAAAATTATGCAGGCATTAAAATGCTTCACTTTCTGTTTCTAGACTATTTCAAAAAGTGAAAACCACATTTAAACTGGTGTATAAGATATTATGCATGGGAGAAAGAGAAACATAAGTAATCATATTGTGTTGCTGTAAATAAAATATATTAATCTGTAACTTGGATTAAAGTTTGTATCTGTGTTAGGGAAAATCTCTAGTTTAATAAATGATTAGTAATAATCATTACGTGTTTATCAAATAGTTAATAACATAAAAGTTGGGAGAGGTGTAAATTGATGCTTGAAAATAAAAATGAGACAATTCGCTGTAAATATATACTTTTCATGTAATAAAGATATATATGAGAGATGATGATTCTGGCCCAACTGATGAGTGCTGGTTCAGCATGAAATGCATCTTGGGGATAATTTGACTTTTATTGAATCTTTATTTATATGAATTTATTTATGAAATAAAAAAGAATGGAGACATATGGAAGTTATCTATCTATAAAAAAGTGTATTGTATTAAATGGATAGTACTTTAAAGGAGAATAAATTTATAGCCCTTAAAGTCAAAAAAAAAAACAGAAATTTTTATTATAATATTCAGGTTTGGGGTCCCCTCTTGTATATATATTTTTATATTTATGTTGTACCCTTACCAAAAGGAAAAAACATTGAACAAAAGATTCTGGCTAACTAGGATATAACAATATTAAACTGAAATTAGGTTACATAAACAATGACTATTAAAATAATATTATTCTGACTAGCTGAAGATACACTGCTAACATACAGTAGCTAATAAAACAATACTTTTCAATAATTAAATATAAGAAAATTTATTAAATAAAATACTATAACACTTAAATTCAACATAAATACTTAGGGTTCCAACTATAATACTCATTGCATTCATTTCAATTAAAAATTTAACATATAAACTTGCCCAAGTGGGGTCTATCAAAATAACAAATATAATTATGAAACTCTTAACATGAAACATTCAGTAAGGTACACTGCCTTAAACATTGAGAATGCATCCCTAAAGATACACTCCCAATGGCATAAGAATATTATCCCATCAAATTCACATAAAAATACTATGGAATACTCTCATGTCTTTAGACACACATATATAATAACTCTAAAGTATGATTTATAAATTTACTGCAGAAATAACAATAAATTACTTCATATTTCCTTAATTGCCATTCTTCAAAATAATAGTAATAATAATAATAATAATAATAATAATAATAATCATCATCATCATCATCATCATCATCATCTCAGATTCATTTCTAACAAACTAATAACAAAATAAATTAACTAATTCACACCCTTTAGTTAAATATGATGAGGGATTTTACATGATATCTAACTACTCTTACAAAATGATAACAACAATAAGTAACTAAAATAACTTAATGACTCTCAACATTAAATTTATTTAATGACTAAAGTTTAGCAATGAAACATAAATAATATAATAAGATTTAAAATGAATATTGTACAATCTCTTTTTGTTTAATGTGGCATTCCCAAAAACATAATGTATTTAAATATTGTGGCAATATCAAGTATATCTCTCATTGGTGTTGTAACAGTTTAAAATAATTACCAACTATTCAATCTTCTATGACAATAATAATAATATATTTTGTTACTTGATCAAATATAATATAAATAATATCTCAGTAATCTTTAAGGATCATGTGCCAAGTATGTAATATTTCAAATTATTAATTTCTTTGAATCATGCATATAAAATGGAAAATTCAATTAAGCAATACGCAGATAAATCAACTAAGATAAGTTTTAAAAAAACCAACAGTTAACAAATTTATTTATAAATTAAACAATAGTATACTATTACAATATAATAACATAATATAAAAATATTTATAAAAGTAAAATAAGAATTAATATTATTTAATATAAAAAAATATAATATTTACAGTAAATCTTACCAATAAATACATGAAATAAAATAAGATAGCCTTCACTCCAGCCATTTCAAAATAAAATAAAACTTACAACAGTAATGCTAATATGTAACCCTCATTCAGTAAAATAATTTTCTATTATTTGTATTAGGAATAGTTACAATAAATTTCCCAATTTTTTAAAAAACTTAATATCATACTTAATTCTAAGAAATAATACTCCTTTATGTTGTTTATCTTATAATCAATGAAATATAATATAAATCTTTATTATATAATAATAACAACTTGTAAATACATCACAGAAAAATTATATATATAAAAGCCTTTTTCGATAATTCTAAATTTTTTTACCCTTCTCAATATGATACCTCGTACTAATACTAACACGTATATTACGTATATAGCGACATCTACTGACATTTCCTACAATTCATTATTTTTATCATTTTATTTATTTTCCCTTATATTACTTTCCATTCTTTATCCATTACCCAATCATTCATTAAATCAATTGACTTTTTGTAAATGTTCATACATGTATTTATATTATATTTTATATAATTTGTTTCATATATTTTCCTTCTATTCATTTCCTTTATATAATTTAATGGTCTTATGTTTTTAATACAATCTATTTTATGTCCAAATTTTAAATAATGAACATATAATGCTGATCTATCATCCCTCCTTTCAATAGCACAAAAATGACAATTTATTAAATTATATTCTAGCTATGGATATAATCCTAGAAATATTAGGAATATATTATATGATAATAAAAATAATATTAGAGGGAATAAAATATTAAATAAAATAAAATGGATTAAAATTGCATATACAGCTAAAATTTATGATATATTAACTAAAAATAAAAATTATATGAATAAAAATATAAAAATAGGATGGTCTAATAGTAAAAATTTAGATATATTAATAGGAAATTATAAGATTAAAGATGATATGAAATATATAAAGGGAACAGTATATAAAATTACTTGTGGGATATGTAAAATGGTTTACTATGGACAAACATCAAAACAATTAAAACAAAGGGCAAAAGAACATAATAGTGCTATTGAAAGGAGGGATGATAGATCAGCATTATATGTTCATTATTTAAAATTTGGACATAAAATAGATTGTATTAAAAACATAAGACCATTAAATTATATAAAGGAAATGAATAGAAGGAAAATATATGAAACAAATTATATAAAATATAATATAAATACATGTATGAACATTTACAAAAAGTCAATTGATTTAATGAATGATTGGGTAATGGATAAAGAATGGAAAGTAATATAAGGGGAAATAAATAAAATGATAAAAATAATGAATTATAGGAAATGTCAGTAGATGTCGCTATATACGTAATATACGTGTTAGTATTAGTACGAGGTATCATATTGAGAAGGGTAAAAAAATTTAGAATTACTGAAAAAGGCTTTTATATATATAATTTTTCTATGACGTATTTACAAGTTGTTATTATTATATAATAAAGATTTATATTATAGTTCATTGAATATCATATTTATACCATTACCATATGCTTTTTATGATGTATTGTATCAATATAAATTTATATTTTAAAATACACTTCTTAAAGTCCATCAAATAAAATCTTAAAAAAATTATTAAAGACTTTCTTTGTAGTTTCTCAAAGTATCATCCTGATCTTTGAATATCAGAAAATTTTACTAAAAATATGAATATTTCTCTTTATATATATTTAAAAAAACTATTATGCAAAAATATTTCAGAGATAATTTCATAAATTTTTGCAACTTAAATAGGTTTGAATTATTTATAATAAAATTTAAAGAACTATCCATAAATTATATTGCTTGACATTTGTATTACTTTTTGTTTTTATACTCTTACATTCATTATATTATTCAAAATCATTTTCACTAATCTCACTTTCATTCTGATTTGAATATGCATCAGTTTGAGCTGAGTAATCTATACTATTTGTGTGAGTATCAATTATTCATCTCTTGTGTTATATACTATGACAATCATCAAACATCTCATCATTTCTGAAAGAAATTTCTATATACTTCATTTTGCCCTCTCTCAAAATCATCAACTTCAAATGGTTTAGTCACTACTTTACCAACTTATAAAACTATATTCTACAATGATTCTTGTGGTGATAGATAGTGATTAAAGTGTAGGGAATGGAATAATAACAAGAATGACTCAAAATAGTAAGATAATATCATCATGGATACAGTGCAATTCATAATAATAAGTCCGTCTTAATTGGGCACCTAACATTCAAGTCATGCCTCTATTATATCACTTATTGATTATAAGGAAATGCAACAATCCATGGAAAATGATATATAACCCAATGTTATTTCTATATTTTAATACCTTTAAAAAATGAAAGTATAATTTACATACAACAGATTTCAACATATTCCTAACACATATCTTCCACACTGAATAACTCACTTAACATTGTAAAATATACAAACAGCATTCTAAAATTACTTTCAAAACACAATATTAAAGAAACAACAAAGATCTAAATTCATGTTAAGATGGTTTTTTAAAAGTTTTCATGCATAAATGACCTTGATTAAAAAAATACATTTGTACTGCACATTTATTTATTTGTTATATGATTTAGAGATTGGTATTAAGTCCTTCTCTGTATTTCAAAAGATAGCATTCATAAAGAATAACATGTTAATAATGTAACAATGTTATATAATGTACACATATTCAAGCACACATATTAAATAAATATTTTAAAATATCCTTTGATGTTTACATTGGTCTGCATTTATCAATTCTTTTATAAAAATACACGTGATAATAATTTTATCAACAATTCACTTCATTGTTTGATATTAAATTCAAGCAATGTGAAATATTAATTTTAAAATGCTAATTAGAGTGTCTTTTTTTTTTAAAAAAATACAAAATTATTAAGCAAAATAATCTAAATAATAATACTAAAAAAAAATTAACAATGATGTCATTATATTGCAAAATCATTCACAGCAAACTGCTTCTTGGACCATACATTCAAAAAACCCAATTATGATTGTGAACCACCTTGTTTAGAAAACTACTTTTTGCATATCCATTTTTTTTATTTAACATAATAATAAAATTAATCTATCTTAAGATTAAATTTAAAGTATAATAACAAGTTAGTTTTAAAATAAAAACATTGTAATATTTTAAGTACTAACATTAGACTTAATATTTAAATAATAATAATAATAATAATAATAATAATAATAATAATAATAATAATAATAATAATAATAATAATAATAATAATAATAACAACAGCAGTAGCAGCAACAACAACAACAACAAAAACAACAACAAACAATAATAATAATAATAATAATAATAATAATAATAATAATAATAATAATAATAATAATAATAATAATAATAATAATAATAATAATAATAATAATAATAATAATAATAACAACAACAACAACAACAACAATGAAAGTTTTAAGTTATGAAAATTTTTTTTTTCTATTGCTCATAAGCTAAATGCTTATCTGGAATCTTGCACTGTTTCCTAGTTATGGTTGAACAGCTTTGTGCACAAATCATTTGGTGCCATTTGAAGAAATGTATAGATAATAATAATAAAATCCAGTAAAATCTAACAAATATCCATGGAAAATATAACATCCTGTAAGATAAATTGTTTATTTCAGTCCTTTCTGAAAAATTTTATGCAGGTATTTAATATCCTTGTAGAATAATAATTCAAAATTCATTTTATATGAAATATTTTTTTACATACACTTCAGCCATTGTGTATAGCAGACATATTGCAGAAAATATAAGTAATATTCATATTCTACAATTGTCAAAATATTAGTAGCAAACATTATATAATATAAATTATTTATTTAATACATTTATCAGCAGATATATAGTTCATGAATTCAAATATTTCTTCCTTTAAAATTTATGATTTTTTTATTCTTTTAAACCTATATCTTTTGATTAAATATTTTTCTTTTCCAGGTAAAAAGACAGCTATATCATTTAAAGCATTTATTAACTGATATAATTTTAATCTTTTAAAAAGATGTATCAGAGTTCATTATTTCCAGATGAATTATGTTAAAATATAATTTATTTATTGATTTAATCAATAGCAAGTCCTTTTAAAAGCATAAAAGACATTCAAAAATCATCTTCAATTTATCTTTAAATATATCATTCTTAAAAAAAAGTAAGTCCATTTTGATTACTTTAAAAACAACTCAAATATAAATTATTACTATAAATTATATAATAAAACAGACATTCACCATACCATAAAACATTTTAAATTCAGTTTTAAACTTAGATGCAGAGTCTTAACTTTCTTTCAAATTTAATACTACAATAATGCTTTTTAATAGATATCCAATTCCTCTTAATTAACTTTAATAAATTAGCTGCATTGCAATATGATAAAGTCATTTCAAATAAATGTTCACTCACTCCAGGTATACTGTTTATAAAAATTTTAAAGTTCTTACATACATGTTCTCTTGTCTCATTGCAGTATTTTCTTGATATTTGATGTTCATTTCCCCAATATTTAAGTAACTATTATCATGTTCCATAGAATTATTGAAGTTTTAAGCTAAGTTTCAAATAGAACTGACAAAGAACTTGGTGTTTTTAAATAGTTATTCCAATTATATTTTTCAAAAACACTTTCAAGTAAAATAATAATTAAAAAAAATATATAAAAAATATAGTTATAAATTTCAAACTAAATCTGTAAACATTGTATCACTAAGATCACTGGAAATCTAAAATTACTGAAAATCACTGTCTAGACTGGCTTCAATCTCTGTTTAATACTGGTTTAATCTGATGATTTTATTGGTCAAAACTGCTTGTAACTATCTGCTAATTTACAAACCTGCATCAATATCATTTTTTAAAATTAGGTTCTAAAATTATGAGTCATCAGTATTAACCCTTTTCCTGCCTCTTACGAGGCTCCTTGTTGACATCTGACATCACTCTAACTCTGCCAGTTCTTATGCTAAAATATTCGTTTGATAGGTATTGAATAGGTTTTTAAAAGTTCTGTAAGATGGTGCCCTCTTCTGAATTATTTTACAAGTAAAAAATAAAAAAAACGCATTTAAACCTAAACAAAGAAAGAACATTAGTTGTGATTGGTTCTTAGCATGCTCTCAGCCTAAAAAGACATTCTGATTGGCTGGAAAGAACAAAGAAACCGCCTGATCAAAGAAAATAAAGAAAAACGCTGAGATTTTCATTTCGAATATGATTTAAAGTATTATAAAAGAATATTTTGAGAAACTACAAATTATTTTCAGAGAGAATACTAAAAAAACAAAATTATTTTCGAAAAATATTGAAGATTTTAGTAAAAATATTTAAGATTTAGTAAAAAGAAATATTTACTTCTCTATAATGTAAAAGTCGACCTTTTTGTTTATATTATAGCTTTTATGTTGCCGAAATTGAATATTTTAGAATAAATAAATAGCAATTTATTTTTGAAAGAACTTTCGTTCTCTTCATAACCTGAAAAATTAGTAATATACTTTTTATAAATGTATCTGAGTTGAATTTAATATTATAGGCGAATATGTTTTAACAGTAGGCTTTGTCTTCAGTTTGTGAGTTGGCCAATTAAAAGATTTGATTTTTACCTCATACAACCAATAATATAATTAGCGGTTTAAGGGTTAAATATCAAATTATTTAATTCTTTAAATATTAAATATTTTTATCTAAAAAATTAAATATTCTTATTAAAATATTTTCATAGTATTTAAATAACCTGACATTGACTTAAATAAAATATTACATTTAAATAAAATGATAATAATTTTATTCATTACTTTGCTAATATTATCTCTAAACGTAATATTTGTTAAATTTTATTATATATCAAATTTTGTTAACAAGCTAAAGTTAAAGTTTTTCCCCCTAACTTTCTGCAAGCCTACATATTTTCACAATCACCTCTAATCATGTGATATTTTCAGTACATTTTAAACTAATATTAAATTAACTTATAATTTTAAATAATATTTTAAACAAAAATGATTACCATAAACCTATAGTATAAAATATTTTCTGCTATAATTAAGCTATTCTACCATTATAGTATCTTTTAAATATAATAAATAAAAATTAATATTATCTTTTTAAACAACTTATTATATCATTTTATATTTAGTTCATCTCAAAATGGGTTCAAACTACTTAATATATTCTTATAAGCTCTTATCTACTGAGTTTGAACCCCTACTACATATAATATCAAAATCATATGCTAAAAATAATCTAAATTTAATTTGCTTTTAATATAACTATTTTTCCAACTCTACCTAACTGTTTGTACCTATTGTAAAGGTTACAATATATATATACATATATATTATATTATTAAATGGGAAAAGCAATTACATGATCAAGTGGAGATTAAAGTTGATACAAAAATTAAGGTTTATACTTTAAAATGTATCCTCTTTTTCATATAACAAATATGAAATGTGCAGAATAATATTAAGTTTTTAGTTAGAATTCACAGACATGTATTTGAGTAGTGCGTTTTGAGTAGCAAATCAAATTCTTCAAAAGTTAGTAAACTTTCTTTTTAATAAAACAATTCAAAGAAAACTGCATGATTTAAGTTGCACATTATAAGTATGACAGTAAATTTTAAAAACAGCATTTAATTGCAATACATGGAAAGGATAACAAATATAGATATAAAATATTTTACATTATTTTAATTAATAAAAAAGTTATTGTAAAGAAATAGGTTAAATGTGTACATATTACTAAAAAATATTCAAAGAGTTTATTTTTTAGGAATTCAGAAGAAGTGTAGGTCAAGTTAAAATCCATGGAGATCCAGAAACTGCAACACTATTACCAGATCAAATCACACATGGTTGCAAAATTTTTATAAGTTATACAATTATAATGTTAAAGTAGACAGATTAATACCATAGGTAATATGTAATATACAAATAAACAAATAAAAAATAATTATGGTAAGGCAAAATAAGCATAAAATAAATTTATTAATCTGCTAAACCAAGCTTTCAATACGGAGTATCTTTGTCAAAGCTTGACTGAGTGAGAATTAGTAAATGTATCAACATTTCTACCTGCATATAGAGATAATTAAACTGGACATTAAGTAAAATAAATTTGCATATTTTCATGTATAACAATTGCGAGTGCAAATCTGTAAAGTTCTGCCTAAGTTGTCAAATTTAATGACCAGAATTTGTTGAGGGGAGTGCTACCTTAACTTTCTATTTCCTGTGTTTGCTTTGTAAACAAATGGCCTTAGTGGTAGTAGGTTTAAAAGGATGCCTGTGATTTTCTATTAATCAATGCATACTGAGCTATACAGTTTAGATTTAGCTATGTCCGATATGCTGAGATATTCTAGATTTTAAATTAGCATGCATTTCACTTTAATATCTACCATTGCAAGATAGGCAACCTAAGGCATATACTAGCTGGGCTTACACATTATTATTGATTTTATCTTTAGAGTTGTTGATAAGTCTTTTGAGCAATAGAAAATACCTAAGGCTGATATTAAAGTCTTTAAAGAGAATTGATGTTAAATTTGAATATATGTTGGATATATATGGTAGGCAGGTGAAAATACTGATACATTTTGCTAATACCCTCTCGAGTTGCTTTGACAAATATTCTCCATATCGAAACTCTAGCTTACAATATTAATAAATTTATTTTATGCTTATTTTGTTTTACTGTAATTATTATTTACTTGCTTATTTGTATATTATATAATTATAATGTATAAAAATTGATAAATCAGTTAGAGAGAAAAAAAAAACAGACTTATAAAAAATTATAAAAAGTAATTTAGAGTTATATAAAATATAAAAAATATATATAACACTGCATTTTTTATTTGATGCAACAAGAGCAAAAAGAATAAGAATTTGATTTTTATAATATAAATATACACATATACATTCGTATCTATCTATCTATCTATCTATCTATCTATCTATCTATCTATCTATCTATCTATCTATCTATCTATCTATCTATCTATCTATCTATCTATCTATCTATCTGTCTGTCTACCTACCTATCTACCCACCCACCCACCCACACATCTATCTATCTATCTATCTATCTATCTATCTATCTATCTATCTATCTATCTATCTATCTATCTATCTATCTATCTATCTATCTATCTATCTATCTATCTATCTATCTATCTATCTGTCTGTCTATCTGTCTGTCTGTCTACCTACCTATCTACCTACCCACCCACCCACCTATCTATCTATCTATCTGTCTGTCTGTCTGTCTGTCTGTCTATCTATCTATCTATCTATTTGTCTGTCTGTCTGTCTATCTATCTATCTATCTATCTATCTATCTATCTATCTATCTATCTATCTATCTATCTATCCATCCATCCATCTATCTATCTATCTATCTATCTATCTATCTATCTATCTATCTATCTATCTATCTATCTATCTATCTATCTATCTATCTATCTATCTATCTATCTATCTATCTATCTATCTATCTATCTATCTATCTATCTATCTATCTATCTATCTATCTATCTATCTATCTATCTATCTATCTATCTATCTATCTATCTATCTATCTATCTATCTATCCTAATATCTCATGGATAAATGAATTCATAATAATATTTCTATGAGTTTCTGTGTAATAACAAGAACTTTCCTCAGAGCTGTTGTCTCAAATCATAAGAATGCGTGTGGTAAGATTTAAAATCATTCTTTTTTTCTTTTTTATTTTCTCCTCATTCTCAAATTCTATTGGTTGAGAAATTTTTAAAAATATTTTACCCTCCAATACCTTTTTCCAAATATTGTTTTTGTTTAATTCACATTTTTCATTTATGTTCTTAGGCTTTTTAAAAATATTCATAACTTCCCTTAGCAGTCTCTGATCATATTGTTTACTTTTTCCAGAATATGTGCTTTATTAAAGTTGATGCCATGGTTTTTTAATTTAATATGTTAATAAATGGCTGATGAATTAGATTTTTCTCTAATTGCCAAAATGTGTTTTTCCTTTTTTATGTTTATTCTATGATTGGTCTATCTAATGTATGAAAATAAACAAACTCCATATGAAATTTCATATACACCATGAGACTTCAAGATTTTTTTTTTATCTTTAAGGCATGGAAATACTTCATTAATTTTTTTTAATGTAATAAAAGTGTGTGTATATTATTTTTCTTTAAAACATTACCAACATTATCAATTACTCCAAGTATATATGGCAGAGCAGTTTCAATTTTTGAATTATCAAAATCTTTTTTCTTATTATATAAAAAAGACCTATTAATAATACTGTGATCAAAACCATTATGAAGAAGCATTTTTTAGTAGCATAGATATCTTGGTGAAAATGAATGTCATTATAGAGTCTCTTAGTGCTCTAACAATGTTTTTGCGACTGAAAATCATTATGCTGGATGGTGATGAGAAGAAAAAAAAACATCCCAGTATGTGTTTGTTTTTTATATATACATGGAATAAAGAACCATCTTTATTTCTTTCAATTAAAAAAATTAAGAATGGAAGTTGGTTGTTATTTACTACTTCCATAGTGAATTTGATATTATTGTGAAAAGAATTTAAGAAAAGTAAGAATTCAACAAGAACATGCTTACCATGAGGCCAATACCTCAGCCATACAGATGGTTTTTTATCTGCTTCTTCTCTATATAAAATAGAAGCTAATGCAGGGGAAATTGGTGAACCCATAGCTAAACCTGATTTTTGTTTATACATCCATCCACCAAAAACTAAAACTGTATTTAATAAGAAGTGTTCAATCAAACTCCCAACAATATCAGGCAATAGCATATTTTTAAAAACTTCAATACATTCTTTTACAGGTACATTAGTAAAAAGTGAAACAAAGTTCGAGAGGTCAGCAACATCTGCTTTACAAGCAGTTGTCCCAGGTTAGTGGGTTCACTTTCTGCCTGATGCTATGACCCATGAGAAAAAAAATCAAAGCTTACCAAAATATCATTTTTAGTTAATTTAATATCTCAGATAAATTCAAATGATTTGCATCCTTTACTACATTTAAAAAAAAATAATGAAGTATCCCCATGCCCCAAAGATAAAATTCCTTTGGACTTCCATGGTGTATATGAAATTCCATGTGGAGTTTGTTTGCATTCATACATTGGACAGACCAGTCATGGAATAAACATAAGATGGCATCTTTCTGGAATGAATTAAACTTGTTAAGAAATTTTTATTTACCTGAGAAAAATCCCAAAATTTTCTTGAGTTTGAAACTTAAATCATGCATTTAGTAGACTAATTATTTTCCCAAATAGACCCCTTAATAGCAAGATATGTCGTCACTAATAGTCACAATATAGCAATTTTGAAAATGTGTAAACTTAAAAACAAACAGACGGTAATGTGTTTGAATAATCCATTTACAATATTAAATAAAATGCGAAAAAGTATCAAAAGTTATAACAATTTTTAAAATATATGTTTTGTTTTTTTTTAAAAAATTCAATCACGTGTGCTTAAATATAATTGAAGTTGAATGAAAGTTAGACATTTTTTTATTTATTTAAAAAGAAAGAAGAAAAGAAATTAATAAAGTTGCACTATGGTCCAACTTTTGATTAAACAGTTAAAGTGTAAATTTCTCTCCGAAGCTGTCAGAAGCAAACTTTCTCTTCGGACGTGACATCTGTAGTTTTGCTACTGTTGAGTAAAGATGGCCTCTGACTTAATAATAAATGGACTATCTTTGGGGAAATATTAAATACTAAAAATTTAATAGCTCATTTATTGATAGTTAAAGGAATAAGATCAAATTGAGAGAAAAAAAGTAATTTTCTAAGGCTTTTAAATGAAACTAATTTCTAATTTAACAAACTTATATTATCTTAATTATAAAGAAGGTCATTACAGGTTTCAGATATCTAGTTTAAATTCCAACACTGATAAACATTACGTTATATATATATATATTTAACAAGTTTTATATTAATTCATTTTTAAACAAAATTATATAGCAGCAGATTAAAAATATTGTACAATCTGACCAGCATTTCTATTTGTGGTTGTTAAAAAATTCCCTAAAGAGTAAATTTTTAATGGTCGTAATAAGGTCTTACTCCACTAATTTTTAATGGTTATCAGATACAAACTGCAGTTCATGTTACAGCTGATCTTTTACGCTAATCAGCAGTTCTTTTATAGGAGTGAACTGCTAAATTAACAAGTCATTAGAAAAGAGATAAGAAGAAAGGAATAAAACTAGTAATGTTACAATATAGCCTAATGTTACATACTATTAATAATCTATAAAATAGATTGAAATTATTTAATAATCCCGCTAGTATTAAATAACATGTCTTAATGCCAATGGTAACAATTTAATTTGTACCAATTTCAATCATAGATTTTATTTTTAAAACACTCAAAACATTGGAGTAAACTAATTATGTTATTACACAAACACACTGAAAGTATCATATTTCTTAACTTTATATATAAACTTTAATTAAATCTAAAGATTAAATATATCATCTAATCCCTAATTAAATGAACGTATAATGTTAGTTTTTTTTCTATATTGTCGATATTTCGTTCAATGACTTATTTATATTTTAGAAGAAAAAAATATAGATTGATATTCATATATTAAAAAAAAGATAAAAAGTATGAAGGTCTTAGTCACATTATTCATGCATATAAAAAAGATAATGGATGAAACTAATTATAAAAGTAGACTGGATAAAGTGCTTTCACTAAAAATAGCTTAATATTAAAAAGCGACATATGCTCACGTGTTTGAAAAGGAAGTTTTATTCGATGTGTTTTACTAGTTCTTAATTATGGGAACTGAGACTTGGACACTTAACAAAAGAGCAACTCACAGATTTTAAACCACTCAAGAAAGTATAAATATATTATGTTGGGAGTACCAAAAGAGCTCACAAGTGAAATACTTGGGTGGGAGAATGTTTGACATTAGTGAAAGAATTAACAGACTGGTATAGAGTTTGACTAGATATATTGCAAGAAGTGATGATGATAGATGGACAATTCTTGTCTTAAATGGTTTTCAAGGATGAAATTAGAATTGTTGTTGATTCGATGTAGAGAAGAAAGACTTTTTACAAATGAATAGCTAAAGACATGAAAGAAGACTGAACTAGTCTAATTCAGATAACACAGATGTTATTACATTTCCAATATCACAATGGTATTGTTTATAAATATGTAAATATATTGGTAACAATTTTAATTACAGGTTTTACTTTTAAAATATCACAATCTTTAAATATTAATATAGTTCTCTCACTATAGTGTATAATCATCAAACAACTGCCTTCTAAAATAGGAGAACAATAATTACAATGCATATATAATACTAGTAAAATTTATATTTGCATTAATAGTAATGTTTGATATAAGTAAGTAAATAAACATTTAAAAAATAATTGTAAAATTGTTGAATGTAAAGCTCAAGGAACTATATTCACTCATCACTTATAAAAGATAAAACAATTGTAAGTTTTATAAATATTTACCAGTTCAATAAAGTAAGATATTAGTTTAATGTTCAATGAATAAATATATTTAATAATTTAAAATCTAATTTTAATGCAAAAATTAAGACAGGGAGTTGAAGAAAAAATGTGATCAAAAATTAGTAATTTTACAAGCTGATATTGACATATATTTCTTAATTTTTACTTAGATGTTTTGTGATAAAATGGATATATAATAAACAACTTACATGTAATATTTATTTATTCATGTCTTGTGATTTTAAAATATCTAAAATAACATTACATATGGATTTTATATTAAGCAAATTTAAATATTTTTGGTCTACATCATATGTATGAGAATAAAATAAAAAACAAAAATATGTGAAACAAATACCTACATTGTAAGTAAATAAAAAAGAAAACTAATAATTTATCAATATAGAATTAATATACTATTTGGTGAAAGCTTTTTTTAACTAATTTACTAATTACCTGCTTATTTGATCAATTATTTACAATTTAAAAATTCATTTTTCACCATAAGGAATAGTCATTGTCATAAATAAAAACATACTTTTTATTATATTTTTATATTTATGGAAAATTATCTTTAAAATATCCATGTTTAAAAATTGAAAGTAATCTACAAAATAAAATGTCAACATTGCAATTAAAAAAAGTAATAACCGGAAATAAATAAACAAAATAAAATAACAACTTTGTACTTAAAAAAAGGTAATCAACATAAATAAATATTTGGAAAAAAAAAAAAAATTCATGTTAGTCTTCAGGCAAAAATTTGTTTTTAATTAAAAAAAGTTTTCAATTAAATTTTAATTACAAATTTTGTTAAAACATTTAAAAAGCAAAAGTTTTTTCTAAAATATTGAAAACAAACTTTCAATTAGAAAAAAATAATAATAAACTTTGCTCATAGGGAATTTCTGTTTGGTAAGACTAAATATTCATTTGATTAGCTTTCTGTTAAAAAAAAAACAACTATCATTTTAAATGAAATTTAAAAACAAATACTTATTTAGAAACAAAAATTTTACAAAAAATAATGATAAACAAGAAAAGAAAATTATATATAAATTTATTTATGAGTTCATCAAAGGATTGTAACATAAGCAGAGTAATGATGAATTCCTTTTTTTTTTTAAAAAAAAAACACAATAATTTCAATACATTCTTGAATTGTTCACTGATAGATTCTGGCACTTAAGAAAACATAATTGGAAGCAAAATTAAAAAAAAAAATTAATTTGCATTAAGTCACTTTTAGCTTTTTAAATTAAATCTTTTGACATCAAGCAAATAAAAAGGTAAAAATCCATTAATGTCAGGAATAGTAAATAAGTTTGAAAGCTTGTTATGAATTAAAATGTAACCTTCAGGTATTATTTATTTTATATTTAATCTCTAAGCTGTATAAATCTGTTTAAGGCCACAAATAAGTTTATTCAAGTATTCACTTCAAAAGAGCAATCTTGTAATTTATTTATCATTACATATTTGTTGAACTTTGTTCTTAAATTTATAAAAAAATATCAGTTCATTCACATTAATATGCCTTATATATATCATGTTTTATTTAATGCTTGCTTTTCAATTGAAACGATTTCTGCTAATCTGCTACATAATAATATAAAATGTAATAATAAATTGATGTTCTTTTATTTTACAAATTATCAAACCTTGTATACAAAGAGCAAATCAATTGTTTATAGCAAGAATGTTTAAAGGGCACAATCTTATGTGTTATCTATAATTGTTTGTCATTATGTTTTTAATATACATTGTTGTTTGTGTGCACTATCTTGAAAAGTTAATAAAGAATTTATATTGTTAATATTAACTTATATTTATTAAAAGTGATCTCCATGTCATAAAAAAAGAGTAATATATAATTATTTAGAATGTTAATAGTTTAATTTTACATAATCTTGGAGATATTCTAAAATAGGAGAAAACATCGTCATCAGCATCATTTCCAACCATTATTTATTTATTGTAGTATGACTCTCTGAATTTTCTGCATATAACATCCACAAATCTATCTCACATGTAGTCTCTTTTTAGATCTATTATAATGTATTGTAATTAAAATGGACAAAACTCTTTATACATATTGCCACTCAGTGCAAGCCAGAGTAATCAATGGATGCCAGAAGGCTTGTGCATAAAATCCCCATCTAGTGCCTACTCATTCAATATCACCAGACTAGTTTTTGGCTTGTGGTCTTTGTCAGTAAAAAGCCTTAATGAAACCCTCCATTAGCCACCTTTTATCTCCACTTTAACTACAAATCTATGAGACTTAAATTGAAAACACTATAATATTTCCAATCCAAGTGCACCAGCTTATATAGTCATATAGGTCTGAACACAGTTCAGTACTTTTATATTTTGGTGTCTTTGGATCTTTAATAACCATAGCGACCACTATCCTATTAGGCATGATTGGTTTTAAGTCAATAAACATCATATGATCACTATTTCTTATGCTTGCTCTTAACTGTTATTAAAATGGGAAAAACTCTCTATATGTATTACCACTCAATGCAAGCCAGAGTAATCAATGAATGCCAGAAGACTTGTGCATAAAACCCCCATCTAGTGCCTACTCATCCAATATCCTCAGACTAGTTTCTATATGACTATATAAGCTGATGAGCTTGGTTTTGAAATATTATAGTGTTTTTAATTTAAGTCTTATAGTTTTGTAGTTAAATGGAGATAAAAGGTGACTGCTGGAGGGTTGCATTAGATCCTAAGATCTAGCTGCAGTGCTCTCAGATCCAAGGCTTCTTACTGACAAAGGCCACAAGCCAGAAACTATTCTGGGGATATTGGATGAGTAGGTACTAGATGGGGATTTTATGCACAAGTCTTATAGCATCCCATTGATTATTCTGGCTTGCACTGAGTGGCAATATGTATGTATAAAGTTTTGCTCATTTTAATAAGTTAAGAGCAAGCATAAGAAATAGTGGTCATGTGATGTTTATTGACTTAAAATGTATTGTAATCTCATTTAATATTTTACTATCTATCTAATATCATTTTTTAGCAATATATTCAATCTCCCTTCATTTTCTGTGATATCAATGACACCTGCTTGTTCTTATATTCAAATATTACACAATTCCTTCACCTTATTTTCAATATATATATATCTTCATACTTCCGTGAATTATTTTCAATATATATATATCTTCATACTTCCGTGAATGGTCTGAAATCTCTATACTACTTTTGTGTAAAGTATTCAAATCTTGGATCCATAGCAATAGCTGATAAAATACAACTATTTAAAACCTTTTATTTTAAACAATACTATCATATATTTTTTTACTATTTTTACTAGAGACAATCATTATGTTTCATTTGTATTAATAATCAGACCAAGACATTTGTAGTAATCAACTTTTTTTGATTTATAATAATCTGAATTTTTTCCCTGAAAAAAGTCATTGAATATTAGTTTAGACCTTATCTTTAGATTTATTTTCTGACTTTCTTCTAATAACAATTACAACAATTCATGGAAATCTAAATCATTGATTACTAAAACAATTACATCATTTACCAAATCTAAATAATTTACATAAATATTTACTTCCTTTCCATTTAATCAACAAAATAATATTTGTAAAACTGATGTAAAAATGTTGGAGATTTAAAATCACCCTTGCATATCGCCATACTAATGTTAACATTCTCAAGGTAACCAATCAATCTAATCTCTACTATTGTCTTTTGATAATATTCTTCAGAATATGACAATATTCTGGGTATATTTTATGGTCCAAATTTTTAATCACTGTGTAAATGCTTATTGAATGCCTTTTTATAATCTATAAATCAAATGTGTAATGACCACTATTATAATTTGTTTCAACATTTGGTTGATTTGAATTAAAAGTTCATTGTAGAAGAGTTTAAATAGAGTTGGTAAAGATTTTGTATAGAAATGATTGATAATTGAAAAGCCTGTAATTTCTAACATCTTTTTTATCATCTTTTTTAAATATTAATATTATTATTACATTTTTAAATTATTTATTTTATCATTTACATTTGATATATAGTATTGCCAACAATTTTTTTTTTATTTTGTCTTTTTTAAGATAGCAATAATTCCATCACTTCCTGGAGCTTTTTCTTTTTTTCATAGATTTAACTGCACATGTAAACCATTTGTTAAACAAAAAATTCACAGTAATAATAAACTTCTAAAATATCACATATTTTAAAAACTTTCATTCATTTCATGATGTCATTTCTCTTTTTAATAATACTTATGTTTTTTTTTTTTGTTCTTTTTGCTGAAATAACTTTTCTGCAATCTAAGATGTTGTTTTATACTTTTAGAATTTTATTCTCTTCTATAATTTACTTTGCCAGTTCATAGTTTGTAATGATATATCATTATTAACCCTTTTTCATATCATTTTACAGAACTCCAGATATTCAAGTCTTTTTAATGGATTGCTTTAAATATTTTTTCGATTTTTTTATTTTGTATATATCGTATTGTCTCAGTTGAACATTTATTGATGAATTGGATTTTTTGTGTGGCATTAAGTTTTTAACGCAGTTCTTAATAAAGTGTTCATTACCTTATTAATTTCTGTAAATTTAAACCATTTTCAAGGTTTATTAATATTTTAAGATGAATAGTAAGTTCTAATTAAAATTCATTAAATATTTCTGAAGATTAGAAATCAAATGTTAATAGTAGTTTTAATAGTTTTGTTTCTTCACATTTACATAGTATGTATTAAAATCCTCTACTTTATCTTAACAATGAAAATTTATTGGGGTATAAATCTGAATATAAATATAAAGTAGATTAGATGAATGAATATCCAATATTTGATGTAAAATTCATATAAACAAAATTGATAAGTGAATATCTGTTATTAGATATAATTACAAAGTCATATGACTGAATAAATTTCTGCAAGCAAATGTGAAATCAAAATTAAAAAAAGAGAAAAACATGAATAAATGAGTAAAAATATGAATTGTTAAACATTTCCCTATTTTCACAGATATGTCTATGTTATGCATTTCTATTTAACTGTTACTTATCGTTGTTGTTGTTGTTATTATTATTATTATTATTATTATTATTATTATTATTATTATTATTATTATTATTATTATTATTATTATTATTATTATTATTATTATTATTATTTATGTAACAAATGTAATGGAATGAAAAATAAATAGAAAATACTATCTAATTCTATTTGTTTTTTAAACTGTAATTATTATTAAACTAATTTTAATCAAACATATCATCTTTATTATATTAGTAAATAATAATGTGAAAGGCTTAAACCTTCAAAACCTGCACCTTAAACATGCTAACATACAGCCAATCAGACATAATAATAACTGCACGTGGATCTCTTAATTCTGAAACACAACTCAGAATTATCAGAAAAAGATGGGACTCACCTTCTTCTATGCCTCAATTTATATATAAATAAGACAGACTCGAGCATTTCGAAACGAGTGTGAAACTTAAAATACCTTCACATTTAATTCACTAAATATTATATATAAATAAACAATGTGAAATCTTTCGATTTACATCAGATTGGATGTACATTAGCATGTTTAAGGTGCAGGTTTTGAAGATTTAAGCCTTTCACATTATTATATTATTATTTGCTTATGCTTAATATATTTAATATATTTACATTAGTAAATGTTAATTAATTTTGAAATATGTTGAATTATGTTAAATCATAGTAGTTAAGGAAAATTTTAGTATTAAGCTTATAATTTTTTTTTCCAAAAATTCATTTTATTAATAAATACAAATTTTAAATAAAAATATTTTAAATTATTCTTTCCTCACTCATTTTTTTTTTGTAATGTATCTTGTACCCTTTTTAGTTTTGTCATTATTTTTTTGTGTTTATATTTATCAGAATTTTGTATTATTTATGATTATAATAGTAGGTTATAATATTTTTTACTTGTTAATTTTTTAAATTTTATATTCCAATATTTTTCTGCAATATATTTTGGACATGACCTCCCATGTGCTGACAATATGCTTTCAAGAACAATTATATTCACACTATTCTAAATCAACTATTCTACATTTAATTATTCAAGAGACCTCTGATAATATAGTGCTAAAATCTTATTTTCAGACTGATTTGTTTCTGGCTAGATGCAATAAGGGCATTAGTTTCAGCATTGAATCTCATTATTTATTGATAAAAGCAAAAATCAGAAATCAAATAGTGGGAGATGAGAGTTTTATAGCACTAGACCATCTGATATCCATTGATTATTGAAATTTAGAAGATAAATATTCTTAATTAAATCTTCAATTTTTTACTTTTATGGTGTAATAATTATTTTCAATCATTATTGCTCCACAGCAGGATAAATGTGCCTCCAAATTTAATCCACTTTTATTAATTATAGTTTTTTTTTTCATATAAATTCCCTCCAAATTTTTTAGACCAACTATTTATCTCTTATGAGGTCTTTTACTTGATTTTAAGGCTTCAATTGTTCACCTATTGTCATTACCTTTAGAAACTCAATGTTTTAACATATATTTTTTCCATTCATGTGTTTCCTTTTAATCCATGTTTGATACTGTCAACATACATCTCTCCATACTTCAATATGTAATATAAAATCTTTGATTGTTCTTCTGTTGCCAATCCAAATCTCACACTTACATGTATATATATATATATATATATATATATATATATATATATATATATATATATAAACAAAAAAATAAAGACTTATAAATCCAATAAATAATATAATATTTCAACCAGAGGACTGGTTTTCATCAGAAAGGAAAAAAAATACACAGTAAAATGGCGATAATCAAAAATTACAGATTTGGTAAAAGATTAAAAATTTAACAAAACCCCCCTGATTGGTCACAAAATCTAACACAGAATATCTACCCAATCAGCAAGCAATTCTTCAAAATTTAATTGTGTGATTAAGTCATTCATTTATCTTTATGAATAATCTGACAATGGTATTTCTTGTCGTTGCTTGTTGTAATTTGTAAACATCAATTCTTAAATTTTTTTATTGTACAAAAACTATTGAACATATGTTTGTTTTTTTGTTTGGCATTAATGTTATAATTTCTTGCTTTCATCTGATAACTCTAGTAATATTTCTTGGAGTATTATTTGCAAAATAAAAACGCCCCAACCATATTACCTTAAAATTCTAAATGATTTAAATAATCTCCATGATTTTTATCTCCATTTTAAAACCCAATATATATTTTATAAGACTAACTGTATATAATGACTATATAATCTAATCACCACTATACCATTTTGATAGATATTCTTAATACTATGATACTATCTTGTATCTATATCTTAATGCTCCAAAACTTTGATCACTGTGAAAATACTTATAAAATCAAATACCTTTTATAATCTATAAATCCAAAGCATAATGGCTATACATATTCATAGATGTTTTTATAACTTCTTTTTAAACTTGGATGTAATCTGTTAATGTTGCTGTTGGCTGCAAGTTGTAAGTATCTTGTATAGAAATAATTGAAGGATTATATGAAAGCGAACCCAAAAGTGACTGAAATCATTTATTGGTAGCCAACATATATTGTAATACATGCTTTTGCTTCTAGATATTTCTTGTGGTAATTCTTCTGCATCAGTCTGTCAAATGACATCATCATATAAAATCATTATCATGTATAGCACATCTTTTTGTAAAGTGCATTTTATGTATTTATTGATTTTTGTAAATGTGGAAAAGGTGGGAAAATGTGGAATTCTGTTTTCTTTTAGAGAAAATGGCAAAAAAAAAACAACAGTTCTAATACTTGAAATATCTTGCAAGTTGCTGTGGAAAAAGGCAAGTTTATGTGAGTTTTAGTAAAAGTAATAAATTTACCACACACCCCTAAATGCATGGAAAGTGAAGTCAAATGTCTTTGCCAATGCTGATTTTTTTTTGGATTTAAATAGCAACTGTTCACTCAGATTTTATTTGTAATGATCAGCAATTAAAATATACAGATTCTGAAACTTTTGTGTCATGTGGTGTAACTTAAATGTTCCATTTCATGGCAAAGTGATGAGTGCATGTCTTATCATGATAACACAGCTAGCATATAAATCTTGAGTGTAAATAGCTTTATCAAATTCACATGACCCTGTTTATTGGTCAGCCACATTCACTTGCTCCTATTCTGTGCATCTTCTTTTTAATTTCTTGAATGAAAAAATGTTTCAATTTTTGTTGTTTTAGAGACTTAGAAATGGTGAACAAAAAACAATAAAGGCATTAAAATACATCACTTTGCAAGTATTGTAGGCTACTTCAAATAGTGAAAAACAAATTGAGACCAATGCATTGCATTAAATAGACTATAGTTTGAAAGTGATTCATTTTACAACACCTAAAAATAAATATATAATTTTTTATTACAAAATTTTCATCATTTTTGGATTCCTCCCTCATTATATGTATTTTCTTTATCACCTTTTTAAAATATCAATATTATTATGTTCTGTATAATATTATTATTTAATCATATTGTATATAATTTTGTCACTGCTTTCTCCATTTTATCTTCTGTAAGACATCCATAATATTTCCTCATTTTCTGAACTATATGTCCTATTTTTTAATTTAAAATACTTTATTTGAATTCTTGTTTTATTATTATTATACATGTCTTTTTAAGTTATTTCCACACATTTTACAATGTTATCTCTCTTTTTAATAATTGTTTCATTTTTTCTAATTACTGCAATAACTTTTTTTGCAGAATTTTTATTCATAGTTATATTTTTTTTATATATCAGACCATTAATCTTTTTTCAAATTATTTTAAAGGATTTCCAAATATTCAGTTCTACTTAATGGGATATTTTAAATATTCTATTAATTTTTTTTGTATATGTCTTTGACATCCTTTAAAAATTTAATGATGAATTGAATAGTTTTAGTAGAACATAAGTTATCAATATATTAATCTCATTCAAATCTAAGTGACTTACAAAATCTGTTAATAATTCAAAGTGAATTGCGAGTATTAACTTAAATTCATTGAAATATTGTTTTTTTTAAGTGTCATAGCATCAGCCAGGACACGGACCCACAACCTGGTTAGCTGCCTGCAAGTGCAAGGCAGTCATGCTGACCTCTTGACCACCAAATATTGTTGAAGTTAAAATTATCAAATACTAATAACATCTTTTTTAATAGCACTTATCTTTCTAGCTTTAACTTAAAAAATATCTTATTTCTCACCAATAGATCTTACAGTGTTAAATGCATTAAAAACATTGCAATTGTAGAATATGTATTTTTTATAACATGCAAAATATTCAATTGTGCTCTATCTTTATTTAAAAGCTTCCATTTCTATTTTTGTTAGAATTTTTCTCAAAAAATAAATATATATTTTAGTCTTTCTTCCTGTAAATCTCACAAGTCTTTGCCCTCTCTCATTTGTGTCTTTATAGCCAAATTTATCCACGACTTCTCTTTTTGAAGGTTTTGAAAATTTTAAAATACTGTTTGGTGTGCTGAAAAATATTTGCATATTTAATAATAATCCTTTATATATTCGTCACACTGAAAGTATATTAGTGTAAAAAATATTTTTTCTCTCTTTCCCATCTAATATCAGTCTTCAGAAGGGTTGTTTTCAATTTTTATTTATAATAAATGCCACTTCTTTTGTGCTTTGTATGATGGTGTAGTAAAGTAAATAACGACTATTTAAATAAATTTTCTTGTCTTCCTTTCTTTTAATTTATAAAGTCAATATTCGCATTAATATTAGATAGTAGTTTTTTTCAATTCATGAAATCTTCCTCTATTTAAAAGTTATCTGCAACTGTAGACAGCTAAATAAGATCACATTTCAATGTCAGCCTGAATATGTAACTCAGATATTCTTAGCAGCTTCTGCCATTAGTAATTATCTGCTTCTTTTGCTGGAAACTTTGTAGCTTATTTGGAATGAGGATATTAATTTTGTTTATCTGACATGACTGTAAATATAAAAATAAGAACCATTTAGACACATATTCACATTTTTGCTTCTAAAAAAACTCAATTATATCAGACAACTCAAAAGAATGACTACAGTGGTTTTGGTCTTTGATTCAGGAGTAAATATCCACTAAACTCACCATTCTGGATGTGTTTATTTAGAAGATGAATCCTCATGTATAACAGGCATTGCAATGACAAGAATGCTTGAAGTGAACATTAGAAATTAAAGAGAAATCAAAAATCTTATTTCAATAACACACATATTATATATATCAAAATATTTTGAAATAAACTCTACAGTATTCAATATACCTATATTTAAAAAAGTCAATAATAGCTATTGCAGCTTACAACAATTTATATCATTCTGGCTAGCAGTCACCTAACACTAATGTTACCTCATGAGTGGCTAACTTTCTATGACTTATGTTTGTTGTGTGATTTTAATGAATTTTTTTTAAATTTTTAACTGTTAAATGCTACTCAGGGTGACATAACAGAGTATTTTGATTATTATATTTATTTTATCTGATTTTATATTTACATTTTATGAAACATTTTTTTAGGAATAACTGTGTTTAATAAACTAAAATAAATCTACTAATATTGTTTTTTCATATGTCATAGCATCAGCCAGGACATGAACCCACAACCGTTTGCAACCAACTACTTGCTTGCAGGGTGGTTGTGATGACCTCTCGGCTAATATTTAGATAAGATAATACTTATCCTCAATTGAGTGAATAAAAATATAGTAATAATCACATGGTTATAGTAAATAGAATTGTTATACATTTTGATTTATAGTTGACAGTATTTTTTATATTTATTTGCATAAAAAAATAGTTGGTAATTTTATTGTTTCATCACATTTACTAATGCAGTTTTTGAATTTTTTTATAGCTTCTCTAAATACTTTTTAATTATGGTTATTGCATGTGGATATGATTTGTTGTATTTGGGAGATCTATGTGATAGCCAGTATCCAAAACATGGAAAGTAAATACTGAAGATGCAGAGAAAAAAATGTTCTGCATTAATACATTAGTTGTTCATCTCCTCTAGCATTTACATGTCAATTGTTCCATCCTATTTTTTATTAAATATGATTATTCCCAAAACATGTTTTATAAAACATCTTTTACCCATGAAAACATTCATATCAATATATATATATGTTGACATGAAGATTTTCATGGGTTACAGATATAAATAATATAAGTTACGTGTTCATCAGTATATGATTTTGATAATAAACATGTCAATGTTTTGGCTTGATTACACAACCATTTTTCTAATATTCTATTTCTTACCCAGTGTATGGCTTGTCTAATCAAGCTGAAATATTTATATATTTATTATCAAGATCATACATGGATGAACACACAACGTATATCATTATATTGCTCTTTAATTGTTTTAAAGTATATGACTGAATAGGATTATCTCTAGTGAACAAACGCTTAGTAATATATCAATATGAAATAATTGAAATCAAGTTTGTGAAAGGAAAAAGTTTGACATTTGCAAATGAAAATGAAATTATATATATATATATATATATATATATATATATATATATATATATATATATATATATATATATATATATATATATATAATTAAAAATCTTATTAAAGTTACATAATACTAATGTTATCAGATGAATGGCTAACTTTCCATAATTATGAATGTTGTGTGACTATAATGGCTGAAGAGTTGAAGGGTGAAGAAGACTGAAGCTTGTTCATTAAAGTTTGAAGATTTGCTATCTTAGTATAAACTGAGCTCTGATTGCATAGATATGTAGGAGATGGTGATCACTGGTTCAGCATAAAATACATATATTGGGGATTATTTCTTTTTTATTTGCACATAGACATGGGTATCATAATTAAATAAGATAGAGTAGATATCTAAAGGGAGTTTGAAAGTCTGACTTCAATTCTAATATATATATATATATATAATGATAAAGAACTTGAACAGATTTTCAAACTCCTCTCAGCTATCCCCTCCATCTCATTCAACAGTTATACGTGACAACTCTCTCTCATATATATATATATATATATATATATATATATATATATATATATATATATATATATATATATATATATATTGTAACCTACTAGAATGAGATGGGGGTGTGAGAAAGAGAAAAGAGAGAGAAAAAGAGAAAATGCTAATAATGAAATGGAGATATAATGATAATGGTAAGGATAAATGATGGAAAAGAAAAAAATTGAGGAGGAAAAGAAATGGGGAAAAGTAATAGAAATGATATATATAATGGAGAGAGAAAAGAAATGAGATAATGGAAAGATATGAAAGAGAGATATAAGAAGAAGATGGAATAAAGAAGAGAGAAATGAAATGAGATAATAGAAGACACTCTTAATGAATCTTTTAAATGGCTGAGATGATAGAAAGATATGAGAAATGACATGAAAAGAAATGGAATAAAATTGAAATGAAATAAAATAAAATATAAATGAGAGACTCTAAACAACTCAGCTCAGTGGGTTTACAATAAATTTAAAGAAAAGAGATGATGCTCCACATATGTATAATCAAATAAAGATCAAATCCAATACTGATGAAATATAACTACTACAGCATATTAATATTTCAATAAACCATACAAAAGATTCTTTAAAATCACTAATCAATGCTTACCATATTAATCCCATCAATAGATTATACACTCTCTGAATAAGACCTATGATGCTTTGCTTTAAAATATTATCTTACAGAATTATATTTACTAAACAACAAGAGTAAATAACCTCAGGGATTTTAAAACTAACACTCTTGTGTAAAATTAAAGTTTAAGTTAAGTTGCCTAATAAAGAATTACTGTGATTAATAAATAAATGACATCTTAGCTAACCATAAAATAATTATAATATGTTCAATCTTAAAATAATAAACAAAACAAATATTAATTCACAAAATTTAATGAATCAATTTAAATTTAACTAATAATGGCCTATTATCTAAGATATTACTTGAGCAGAGAAAAGAGCAAGGGTACTTTTAATGCCTTTCCATACTCACAGACAACCACTAAAGACCTTAAATGCAAATGAATTAGAATTCTTTAAATATATCAGATTTAAGATGATGATAGATGATGTGCAGTGAATATAAGATAAGGTGCAGCTTTTAAAATAATATTAATTAAAATATTCTTCTGAAGTACTAATATTGTTAATCTGATATTGCATAATCTTTAGTCAGAAAGATATACCAATAATTTGAAAAATAAACTTTTAACTAAGTATTTAATTAGGTATCTGCTATAATGCAATTATCTGTCTTTATGATTTAATATGAGAATCATTTACTTTAACATAGCTTTTTTTTATTTTCAAGACAATATTAACTATATTTAATTAACTTAGAATATACTTGTAAATTTCTGAATTGAAGATTCAATAACTTTTACATTTTAAGATTTTGCGAACTTGGAATCCAAGACAATAATATATTCTCATATAAAAGCAAAACAAACAAAACAAAACTTTTGAAATAATAATAATAATTTATTAATAGTGAGAAGAAATGTTTACAAATGTAGTAGAAACAAACAGTGCCAATACTGCACTAAGATTTAATATAATTATTTGGACTCTTAACAGTTTTATTTAACTTTCATTAATACACTTAATAACCTACAAAGGTTATTCACTATTACTTTCTTTTAATAATTAGATTTTTATCAAAAATACCTTAAACTTTAATTATCATATGTACTTAATAAGCACACTACTATTCTTCTTTATTAGACTAAGTTATACCATTATTGTGTCATCTAATAATCAGAATGACACACAGAACTAGGTTTATATTGAAAACCCTAAGCTTAATTTTATACTCCTCAACTTAACAAACGCTAAGTTGGAATAAGCATATTCAGCAATACTTTTGAAAAATATCATCACTAGTTTCACGGATATAAATAATATCATAGCTAGATATATGTTTAAATCAGATTAAGCTAATATTAAAATTAAACTAAATTAAGTGTATGGGGCAATCATTCATCAGAGATCAGTTATACTTTTTTTTTATTACTTTAGTCCACATAAAATTATTCCCTCAATGTTTTAAAGATAATGATGTAACAAACTTACAAATCCAGCGGCGAAATTCTGGATGAAAATATTAAATTAGTATGTGTGAATTGCCACTTATACCATATGCATATTTAACATCCTTTAAAATAAATATAAGTTTTGTTGGTTAGCTTGTGCGTGATAAAACTATCATAGCAACACAATTCAAACATTGATATACCTATAAGCCTTAAATTAGCTACAACTACCTGAAGAAATACATTTCCTCAAACAAGCATATCTTGTCATCACAAATCTAAAATAAATGCAACATCACTTACTGTGGTGGAATTAGCATTAAGTCATCATGAATGATAGGCAAAAAATATAAAGATACTAGGCTACTCAGAGCTAAAAAAGATGTGGTGTCTTTCAAAAAAAATACCTAACTTTGAGGCAGAAACAAAGATACCTGGAATTCATCTACAGTGTATCTGGAAACAGGAAAGATGCACCAGAAAAGCACAATCCTCATGGAATTTCCAATGCTTATAAATGTGATTATCATCACTGAAAAATACAATACAATAACCCTCTTTTTGGGACAAGCACTATCAAATCATGGAAATACAATACAATAAGGATGGAGGATTTTCTCGACTCCATAAAACATATTCAAAAATTATGAACTAAGCCTAATTCTTGAGGCTAACAAATACTAACTAATAGCAAGATATATATACTTCACCTTAATTAATTAAGTTATTCCTAAGAAGTCTAAAAATACAAAACGTATATTCAATGTTCGAACCAACAAAGCAAACTATATGTCAACTGACTACTGTAGAAAATACTTTAAAATTAAATGCATATAAAATTCTAGGCAAGGCACAATGCACACATAACAAAATATTAAATGCTAAAATATAATAACTAGTGGACTTTTAAAATTGTAAATTAAATGCAAGAATATTTACTTCTCGGTGAATATAAAATATTTGTAGTTATTCTTAATATAAGATTCATAAAACAAATGAATGGATATTCTCTGATAAACTTCTTTAGTAAATTTAAAATAAAAATTGAGTAAAACATCCCATTTATATGAAAATAAGACTGTGATATTTAAATCTCTATAATAAAATTATTAAATAGAAGTTAGCTAGTGTAATGCTTAATAAATCAACTAAATCTACTTAAGAATGGCAAAAACATTTGCTCATTCAAATAAACCTATTTTGTTTTAAAATTATAACCCTAGTTTACCTGTATATTTAAGCAAAAGTGTTACAAAAAAAAATTAATAGCATAAATATTTTTATGGTTCTCTTTTTTTTTTTCTAAACCAATAAAGCAGACCATAAAAAAAATAATAATACATTAATTCTGATTTTATTTATTATTACTTTTTTGATTTATTATTCTCCAAACTGTTATTTTATCACATTATTACTTGACAAATTGTGCTCCTGCTGCAATATTTTTTGGCGTAAGTAACTTTAATTTCTTTAAACAGTGTGAAATTACATTCAGTAATCTTTGCACTGTCTTATATTTAGTCTAACTCACAACTTGAAACTCTGTTTGTAAGACTAATGCTTCATCAAAATAGATATATGGGTTTATTTTTGAGTTTTGATTCATTATAAATATTACTGAATGTATTTATAGCCATCTCTTTCTTTATATATTCTGACATAACATTTAATTTCCTTTATTGCTTTGCTCTTTATAGTTTATTTCAATAAATAAAATAGAAAAAAATGATGATATTGATTCTTAGCTTCATCATGTGCTGATAAATATAAAACCTTTAAGAGAATAACTAAATTACATCACACAATAAAATATCATCTGTGAAAATTTTGGAAAAACCTTCTGAACACAAAGCAAATGTTAATCAAGAAAAAAATATAAAAACCTCAAATCATGATATAAAAAAAAATGTTTAATCATTTATAAAATTGGCTACAAATAATTATATAAAAGAATCTGAAAACATATAATCATGGTAATGGAGGATATATAAGATTTGGTATAATAGAGTAACATTGAGTTATACTAGAAAAATAGATAATCAGATGTTTGATAAGTCTCACTGACTTCATGAGTGAAAATTATTTACAAACTGCATGCACTGTGAAAAGGAGTTAGAGTAGTCTCATTTTATAAATTGATAAATGATTGTAATATGATGAAGTTGAAATGAGGAATGCATGGATAAAAGAAGTAGCGAAACATAATCATTCTAGTTATATTCTAGTGGTTTAAACATTACATGTAATTACTGTGATAGTAAAATCATATATATATATATATATATATATATATAAATGAACCACTCACAAATGTATATGGAAATTCCAACTAACAAAAAAATTAACACTATACTATGGGTTTTGTGATGACTATGGAAACTAATATCTGTATACCTTAAATACATCTATTTTTCTATATATTTTCTATTTTGAAATGCTGTTTTTAACTTCTATAAAAAATTATTTTTGAAATACTTCAGCCCTATGTCATATATGCACACACACACACAAATAATATATATGGAATGTTTGAAATATAATATCTGAGTTGTCTTTAAAATTAACATTTAATTTGCTCTACCCATATTTAAATTGTACAATGATTAATAGTTTATTAGAACTATTATTGTTTTATGTATAATGTTTAATAATTTGTTAACACTATTATTTTCTTATAACTATAATTTATTTTCTACATTACTTAGAAAAAACAATGGATCAAGGTTTCATTGCTCATTCAAAATCTAGAATCGAGTTTTACAGTAAACTGTGTGAATCTTTCAATTCTATGATAAGACAGCACTATAATTTTTATGAGTTGTCAACAAATATAAATTTCTGCTATTCTCAAAAACAGTATAGTTTGATTTGGGCCTTACTAAATCATGCAAAATTAGAATTTATTTTAAAGGATTACATTTTAATTTTTGTTCTGTCTTGGCTATTTTGATTTTGTAAGGCTATTTTTACAATATCTATTTTTTCTTATTGCAACTCTTCTCTTAATATTTCAGACAATTCTACAAAATAAATATTCATAACCGACCCAGTTAACGATTGTACATTGGTTAGTGAATATGTACCTATCTGTTTTTAGCTAAAAATAAAACAATAAAAAAATATTAACAAACTCACACCACTGGTAGTTGGCAAAACAACTAATGCCTTTTTCAGTCCTTTTCTAGTAAAATAACATGATAAGAAAGATTTTGTCATGCAGCAGTTATTTAAACGCTATTTTTTCTTTATTTTTATTTCTATTATTACATGTTGATTAACCAGCATCAAATATTCTGCATTCACAATTTTATAATCAAACCTTTTCAGGTAAATACATTAATAATTATTAGTAATCATTTTTTAAACTAAAGCTTATCTCTAGTCTATATATGAACTTAAAATGTCAACTAAAAATTAATATATCTGTTTTTTAATTAAACAAAATACATGGAATAACTCAATCCCATGTCTCTTTTTGTCATATGTAATATCTTAATTATATTTACTTTTAAACTCCACCCCATTTACTTTATTAAAGCATGTGAATAAAGACGTGTGAAAAAGACAATATAAACATAATATTTATTATTAATTTTCAAAGCAGAAAAATAAATATATTTAAATAGATACTATTCTAAAAGCTAAAATATTTGGATTTTAGTATATATTTTGTTTTACTATTCAATGTTTAATGTTATTGTATCTGACAAGTAATTAATTTGCTTAAGAAAAAATATTAAGATCTTTCAACCTATAATGCCACTATAATATTCATACTGTTGGAATTATGTGGCTTGCAGACTACTCTATTATTTTTGACAATAAGAAATACAGCATTCTTTAAAAAGTAATAAAGTGTTTTAATGCATAGTTATATGCTCTTAAATTCTTATCTAGAAATACTATGACAAAATTTGGCAATATGACATTTTTTGACATATACACTATTTGGGATTTAACTCATAATGTTATTAGTATCCAAAGCAAGTTGATTCTTTACTACATACAATTGTATATATGATATAGCAATTGTAAATAAATTATACATTTTACCTATAAATGATATTACTTTCTTTAAATTTGAATCATTCTTAATCTGCCATGAAGCATTCACCAATTGTATTTCTGGAGGTTTTATATTTTATATGTTGTATTTCATATATTACATAATTTAAATTTATTTTCAAATATAGGTTCTTTTACAAGTTTAAGTTATCTTAATATCAGGGTTGAAATTCAGAATAAAATGCTCTTGGAACAAAATATTAATGGTAATACTGGAACTTCATAACAAAATATGATGATGATGATGATTATTATTATTATTATTATTATTATTATTATTATTATTATTATTATTACTATTATTATTATTATTATTATTATTATTATTATTATTATTATTATTATTATTATTATTATTATTATTAAACTACACATGGAACATTTGACATTTCTTTTAGTTTATTTTGAAATCTTAATATCTTAAGAAAATAGAAATGAAATTACATAAGAATAGAATACTTAAATACTGAAGTAATATAAAATTGATAACCTGAAAAATATTTAAACACTTTACAATTGTTAACATGTAATTATTTTTCTTCTACTAACCATAAGACCCAGAAATCTTATATTTTCTAATGCAAATTTGAATAAGCATATCAAAATAATTAGAAGCCAGTAAGGGCATTTTTTATGTTGACTTCTACATAACAAGTGCATTTGAAATAAAGTAAATAATATAACATTTATCTTCTATGAATGCAGGTAAAATAAATAAATAATTATTAAGCAAAATTAATGTATAAACTCTATATGACCATTGAAATGTAATCTTAAAAATAATTGTTAATGCAAATCTTATTAAAGTAGATTTTTTGATAAATAGATGTGCTCATACAATGATATTATAATGGCAAGGAAACAAAAATGTATTTAATTAATAATAGAATATTTATTTACAGCATATAATAAATCCATATAATCAAATATTTTACAATTATTATTATTTTTTTAATTTACTATTTATAATTTACAACTATTAATAACTAATACATTGGTGTACCTGTCTGAAAACCATTTCTACAATTTTATCATATACATAAAAAATTTTCTTATTTATAAAATACTTTATTTACAAACTCAGTAGCCATAATGCAAAACAATGCACTTATATGCTTTTGTCCAGGCTATTATGAGATATTATACACTTGCCTTAATCAAAATAGTATTAATAATTTAGTGTGGAGATACTCAACAAATATTAATATAATAGCAACTAATATTAATGCAATATAAAAACACTTATAACATGGACAATACCAATTCTGGGGCAAGGAAATAATGATGTTTGAGACTAATCATCTATTTGAAGTTAAAAATAATTTTAGTGGAGCTAATAATAAGTTGTAAAAATGAACATGCCTGTGGATATACACCAAAATACATTCAAACATTAAAATTCTAGGCCTAGTCAACAAGGGAAATATAAGCCAGCAAAAATACAATCAAACATCCAGTACTATGAGCAGGTGATGACAATGGATGAATAAGCCACACTTTCTTTCATGCATCTACTTAAAATTACCTCAAAAATACTCTTAATAATAATAATAATAATAATAATAATAATAATAATAATAATAATAATAATAATAATAATAATAATAATAATAATAATAATAATAATAATAATAATAATAATAATAATAATAATAATAATAATAATAATAATAATAATAATAATAATAATAATAATAATAATAATAATAATAATAATAATAATAATAATAATAATAATAATAATAATAATAAACATATGATTAATTAATTGTCCAATTCACACACATACAAAATGCGAATAATTTGTTCACTCAGTTTAAGATATGTATATGGACAACATCTAATATTCCATAATGGTGACAACACTTTATGTATAAACTGTTTAAAATTTTCTCACACATACTTTATATTTATAATACTGTCATTCATAAAACACTTTTTATAAATATATAAAAAGCTGTTATACCTCTTTCAGAATAAGTCTGAACTAATAAAACCAACATATAACATAAAAACTTCTGCTATATATGTTACCCATTCCATTCCCTTAATGCTATTCATAGAAAAACATATTTATAATTTGATAATTAATAACAGTAGTAAGAATAAAAAATACAAATATACCAAAAATATATACTTAATTACAATACCTTATATATACAAGAGATAAAAAGTTCTTTCAATTGTAAAGGGATTCTTCACTGAAGTAATAAATAACATACACAGTCCTTCATTAAAGTAGAGTAGAAATGTAGAGATAAGAATTTATAATAAAATTACTTTAAAAAAATGGTTGCAAAAAAACTTCACCACAGAGTTGAAAGCAGATAAATTCAAATAGCAAACAGGTTTTGTAAACACATTTTAATGGCAATTGCAATTAGAGCAGTAATGAACAGAAACATAATTTTGATTACAAGTTGCTTTTTTTGCAGCTACATTAATTAACTTTTAGCTGGAATAATTAGAATGATGTACACTTAATTATTTCTTTATTTTTTTAAATGTCTGGTAACATATTTTAGCAATAGACAATTAAAAAAAACTATTAAAATTACTAGACAAATAAATGAACTTGAAATGAATAGCTATGTTATTCATTTTATTATAAAACAATTTGAAAAAAGACTTTTTTTATGATAATTAAAAAGTTAATTTTCATAAATTTGTCTTTTATGATAACTTTATAAAACAATTTAAATAATTGTTAATGCTTCATCTTTTTTTATAGGTTTAATAATCTTAAAGAAATTCATCATTCTATATCTGAGCTTGGAATATGTAAGTTGATTATTTTAGTGGCAAATAATTAATATTAATGACTAATTAAAAGTTAATTAAAACATGCTGGAGATAGCCTTATAGCAAAGTTTAGAATTTGAACTAATATTATATAACAATGAAAAAATATTCCTTTCTTTATGTGATTTTTTACTTTGGCTTTTTTGTAAAAAATATAATATTCTTTAGTAACTTTTAGAATTGTTATTTAATAATCCAGTTGAATCTATGTTTTTAGGAGAAACACTACATGCATAACTTACTTGTTCTTTTACTCTATCATGAAGATGCTAAACAATAAAACTTTAAACTTTAACATTGACTTAAAATAAATTTCAAATATAAACCAAACAATTTATTTCAAGACTGAAATATAATTAAAATTTAAATAAAATGAAGTGTGAAGAAGTACAAGTGTTTAAATTTTTAATAGTGCCTATTTTTATATTAGTGTGTCTTTTTCTTCCTTCACCCATAGACCAAAATTAATGCTGAATTGCATCTTTATTAAACCAATGAGTTTCAAATCTGCATTATATTTAAATTAATGCTCATTATTGACTTTTAATTGATATGATCTTGAACTAATTATTTTAAATTCAGGCAATTCAGTCATATGATGTCTAGACAATAAATGAACTTATTAACATTTTTTATTAACTTTAAATAGTTATTAAATCAATTATTTAATCACCTTATCTGACTTTTTAACTAAACATTTTTTATTCAAATACTCTTTATTTAGTCTTTCTCTTGCATTATTTAAAAGCTTCTTTTTAATTTTAAAATTAATTGACTACCAGTTTTTAAAATACACATTACTTTTAATAGTTTTTTTAAACTTTCAATATTTTATATGTATGCTCTTTACACACATGTTTATTAATAGAATCATTTTTAATACAATGAAAATAAATTAGCTATTGACTGACATTTAATATCTGTTAAAAATTAGAGTTAATCTCAGTCAGTTATACTCACTATTTTAAAATCCTACTACTAAATACTTTAATATAAATTGGTATTTAATCAATCATAATTATTACTTTAACATTATTTATTTTAAAAATCAACAACTAAAAATCCTAACAAAGTTAACATTATTTCAGCAAGCATAGAAAAACTTTACCTATTACATCATTTAAAACATATTAAGTTCTACATTAACTCTTCTTTAATTTAAATATGAATTTTCTTTTTTCAATTAAATATTAAACAATCTAAGATAATTTTTAAAATACTGTTAACTAATTGAGCTAACTGAATTACGTTAACTTACAGAATTGACACATATACTTTAAGATTTTATTGGTTTAGCACAGGAAATGATGGAATTATAACTGATATATTAAAAGAAGCAGGTGAAGAAATAGAAACAATTTTAGCAAAGTTATATACCAAATGTCTAAATGATAAAGATGTACCAGAAGATTGGAAGAATGCAGTAATAATATTAATATTTAAAAAAGGTGATAAAAAAGATATTAGAAATTACAGACCTATCAGCCTTTTATCAGTTTTATATAAAATTTTTACCAAAATAATTACAACTCGTCTACAGAGAACTTTGGATTTCCACCAACCAAGAGAACAAACTGGATTTAAAAGTGGTTTTAGTACAATAGATCATATCCAGGTATTGAGAGAAGTCATAGAAAGGACAAACGAATATGAGTTGTCATTATGTTTTGGATTTGTAGATTATGAAAAGGCATTCGATTCTATACACATTTCTTCAGTGATTAAAGCATTGGATCATCAAGGTATAGATCCAGGATATTGTCATATTTTAAAGAATATTTATAAAAATGCAACAGCAACAATTAGATTACATAATGATACTGGAAAAATCAACATTGAGAAAGGTGTAAGACAAGGTGACTCCATATCTCCAAAACTCTTTACAGCAGTGCTGCAAGAAGTATTTTGTGGATGAAAATGGGAAACTAAAGGAGTGAAAGTAAATGGAGAGTATTTAAGTCATTTAGATTTTGAAAATGATGTAGTTGTTTTTGCAAATAATGCTTCAGAGCTGCAGGAAATGTTGCAGGAGTTAGCAGTTGAAAGTAGAAAAGTAGGACTAAAGATAAATGTTAAAAAGACTAAAGTAATGTTTAATCGATTTGCTCAAAATATGAAAATAAAGATTGATTATGAAGAATTAGAAGAAGTTAACAGTTACAAATACCTTGGTCAGATTATTAATACAGATGGAAACATAATGGAGGAAATTAATCATAGAATTAAACTTGGTTGGAGTGCTTTTGGCAGAAATAACTTGATACTAAAAGGAAATATGCCTATGTGTTTGAAAAGGATGGTTTTTAACAAATGTGTTTTACCAGTTCTTACTTATGGATCTGAGACTTGGACACTTAATAGAAGAGCAATACAGAGACTTCAGACCACTCAAAGGAGTATGGAGAGATGTATGTTGGGAGTAACAAGAAGAGATCAAAAACACAATGTATGGGTAAGACAACAAACAGGTGTTACTGACCTTATTGAAAAAATTAAAAGATTGAAATGGAGTTGGGCTGGACATATTGCTAGAAGAGATGATAATAGATGGACAATTGAAATTTTAAACTGGATTCCAAGAGATTGTAAAAGACCCAGAAAGAGACCACATGTGAGATGGATGGATGAAATAAGAAAATGTGCAGGAGTGTTGTGGAGAAGAGAAGCTAAAGATCGAAGAAGATGGATTAAACTTGGAGAGACCTTCATCCTGCAGTGGATTGATAATGGTTGATGATGATGATGATGATGATGATCTAACTCAATGGGTTAAATATATGGTTACAATATATATGAATGTACAGGAGAAGAAAAATATCTAAAGTTCTCATTTCCATTAATACTAATTCTTATTACATCTACAAGACAAACTATGTATTAACTATAAGTAATGTATTTCTATGGTTTTTAAAATTAGTAATTATTATTAGCAATGAAAAAAATATATTTTATGAAAGAGTAATTTAATAAACATTTAATATGAAGTTAAAAATTAATGTTATCTCTAAATATTAAGCACAACTGAATCAACAGTATCTTCTGATCAATTTTGCTGAAGCAGTTTTTATAGTTTGTAATGCAGGTGGTTTGAAAATTGATTTGGATTTATGACAGTTGAAGTTTTTTATCTTCGTATATGATTAATGATTGTAAGTCTTTAAGACTTGTGAAAACATATGTAGACATAAGAAATAATTACAGATTCAAATTTATTGACAAAGTCAATATATATAAATCAAATAAATTATTTTGACTTTGACAACATATCTGTGTGAGTAACTGTTATTTACTGCTGACCGATTGATTACTCAATGCTTATATAAAAAATATTATAAAATGGTAAAATCGAATGACTGCAGTCTCAATGGGTATCCTTCCTATGCACTGACACTTTTGATTTCATGTAAAAAAAAAAGAAGCTATTTTGAATTACATTAGATAAAAAGTTAAAAAAAATCATGTGACACTTTGTTTACCATAAAATATGTATTTTTTCAAAGCTTGTTAATTAACACCAAATAATTTCTTAGTAATAAACACTAAAAATGTTTCATTTATTTATTTCATGCCAATTACTCTAAAGTGTCAATTAATATTAGAGGACTATAAATATGAGCAGTATATAATAATTCCAGTCAATTGATCCGACTATTTTCCCTCCCTATGCCTATTTTTTTAGAAACCAGTATAGAACTTTTTAATTTTCTAAACAGAACTTACAATAATGCAAAAATTACTTAATTCATGACATCATTTCTTAGATATTTCAATTTTGTATTTAACTGGAGAAATATATTTATAATAGTAATATCAATATACTTTTATTTAAAGAATGATGAAGATAATGATGTTGGAATTAATAATAATAATAATAATTTATATTTATTTATGTAGCTGTTTACAATAAACTCCATGTGAAAAAAAATCAGGCGTGAGTTTTAAAAATTGATAAAAAGTAATATACGAATATATAAACTAATGTAAAATAAAATTAATAAAACATCGAAAAATATAATAGTAAAAATAACGTAGCCCCCTGGACATTTTGCAGTGTCGTGGTCACTCATTAGAGAGCAATCCAACATATAAATGGCCACAACCACAGTAGACACTACCAACAACTTTAGGCATTTCATCTGCTTCATAATACAACCAGCTACATGAAAAACTATGTTCCAGACACTCATTAAAATAATTCATTACCACAGTAGGCTATCTAAAGTGGACCAGTCAAGCTCAAGGCAAATGAACTTTAATGCAAAGAATGCAATTCATGCTGATATGATATTTTTCCATTTTCCCAGAATATAGTTCATGTTGACTACTGTCTTTTTATTTTCCCAAAATAAAAATGGTGCTGAACTAGTATTTTCTATTTATGATGACTAGTATTTTTCTATTTTGCATTTGCTGATTCCAAAAGTTTGTTGTTTACATTTTAAAGTTACTTGTTTGTTATTGTAAATTTTTTTGATCATTTTTAATTTCAACTTCCTTATTTACCTAGTAGAATTCATGTGGCATAGATCAACACCTTCTTTTCCATACTGAATGACATCAAGAATGTTTTTCCTCCCATCTAATAACCATCTGATCAAAGTGCTGAAATTAACACTTATTATTTTTATTAAGTAACTGATTAAAATGTTGACTTTGTTAATACTGTTGTTTCCTTTTATCTGTTAAAAGTGCTGAAATTTACAGTTATTGTTTTTATTTAAAAATTGAATTAATACATTAATATTGGTGTTGTTTTCTTTTATCTATTCAAAGTGCTGCAATTTACACTGATTTTTTGAATTACTAATGGAATTAATACATTGACTTTATTAGTACTGCTGTTGTTTCTTGGTTATCTGCACAAAGTGTTGAAATTTCCAGTTTAAAAACCATCTAATCAAAGTGCTTCAATTTATAGTTATGTTTATATTTAATAATTAAATTAATACATTAACTTTATTGTTACTGCTGTTGTTTCTTTTTGATCTGCTCAAAATGCTACAATTTACACTCTTTTTTTGAATTCCTAATGGAAATAATATGTTGACTTTATTCTTACTGCTGTTGTTTCTTTGTTATCTGCTCAAAATGCTGCAATTTATAGTTATTTCTCCAGTCTAAAAACCAACTGATCATAATGCTGCAATTTACAGTTCTTATTCTATTTTTCTAATTCAATTAATACATCGACTTTCCTGCTCAAAGAGCTGCAATTTCCAGGTGTTTTTTTTTACTAATTGAATGAATATGTTGACTTTGTTATTATTGCTGTTTCCTTTTTTTTTGGACATTGTCCTGTTCTAAAAAAAAATTGTCATTTGTTTATTGCAAAAGTTAAATTGCTTGGCAAAGTTCCATTTACAGTATGTACTGTGCAATCACATGCTCTACAACCATTTCAGAGAAAGAGAAAAAGTGGGGAGGGAGCTGACAATTGCCATTTTGTATGCAAAAATTCCAGTCCAAATTAAAAATTTCAACTACACCAGATGTTCTATTTCAGACAGTAAGTAGTCTCTGTGTGTATGTTTAATGTTTTGTGATGTGATTTAAAAAAAATATTTGTACTAATTTTGCTATCGTTGAAAATCAATCGATTGAATTTAGCATATGTGAAAGTGTCATCTGCATAAGTGTATATTTCATTGAATATTTTTTTTACATTTTGATATAGGGATTCTAACTTTATAGTTAACCAAATAGATAAAAGATGTAAGTAAAATACTCTCAGATTCACAGCTCCTTACTAAACCACAAGCTAGAAAGGATTCTGTGAATATCAGATGAGTAGACACTAGATAAAAATTTTATTCACAAACCTTGCATCCATTGATTATAAAGATTTTCACTTAGTGGCTCTATTGTATGGAGAGGTTGCTATTATTAATAAACCTTGTGTAAGCAATAAATGATTTTCTATAGTATATGGAAATGATTTATATAGTCACAAATCAATAAAAAATAAATTATTTGCTAACTATATTTATGTAAGAATTAATACTTGCATTTTCATTTGAACTTGTATTAAAATTTTAGGTTATTTATTAAATATTGCAGTTATTTTGGTGTCTCAATAACACAAGGAACTGTATGGAATTTTTAATTGCTATCATTTATTTTTATAATTTTCCATTAAAGGAAATAAATTGTAGTTTTATTATTTTCCGTGATTGTTGTTTAAGTAAGTATTCTTTTCCATATTTAAAATTGAAGTTGTTTGCTTCGATAAACATTATCACACCATAATTTTTTATTGTAAATACTTTACTATTTAATAAATAGTTGTTATATTTAATTTAATATTTTTCTGTGTAATATTCAAACTTAAATTATACTCAGATTTTTATTTCTATTTAAAATCTATAATTTTATTAATTATCAATACAGGATTTGATAGTTGATGAACTTTAGGAAATACATAGTAAATTTAAAAACTCAAATTTCAATAAATAGAGAAGATTTACCATAAAAAACTGAAATTATCATATGTAACAATGTTAATTTATAATGCATAATTGTAGAGCTAAATATTTGTGCTTTGGCACTAAGTCACTGGCTAGTCCAATTTTAATATAATTGAAGTAACTGTTATATTTACCTGCATATTTGGAAGTGCTTCAAGGCAATAGATGAAGAAAGTTGTTTCCAAAGTAAATATATATTGGAAAGCAATTTGATAAGTAGTAAGTAGTATAATGGCAAAAAGGTTTTATATATGATGATTAGAGTAAATATTTTTTTTCATATTTATATAGAAAATTATACATTTAAATGTAAAGATTGAAAAACAAATACAAAACAAACATGTATCAAAACAAAAACCTTCATATTTTTTAAATAAAGAAGCAATATTGTTTATCATTTTATTAATAATAGTAAAACAAATATAAGTAAGACACCTAATGCATCTCAGGCCACAAACTTGAAGCGCTAGCAGCATTTCTATTCAGGAATTACAGTCTATGCAAATATGAAGCTGAGAGGCAAAATAATCTGATTCACTACCTGGCAGATTTAGAATGTATGGGACACAAATAAGCAACCACTAACAGAAAAATTAACCAATTTTACCATAAAATAAAACAATCAAATTAAAGAAAAGAAGTCACACATTTTACTCCCATACATTAATTCCATAGCCAAACAGCTTAGTAGAAAAACTCTCCAAAGACTTTGAAATAGACTTCCATTCACCTCCAGCCACTAACACACTAATCAACAACATAAAAGAGAAAATTTCTCCTGAACTGACTCCCCAGGTTTTATATAAAATTATATGCCACCATAATAACTGCCATGCAACCTACTATGGAGAAACCAAGACTAATATTGCCACTAGAGTGTCACAGCACAGATATCTATATAACAGAACTAAAAGTAAGAATGAAAGAAGCTCAATATTTACAGAGCATGAAAAATCTGCAGGCTACACTTTCTTACCAACAACTGCTAAGATAATCTGCACTGAAAGAAATGATTCTAAATGTAAGATCAAAGAGGTTTGCTATAGAGCAAGTGACCACACAGCTATAAACAAAAGAGAAGCTTGCTTCAGAATTTCCAAAAAATGGATGCTATAGGCAACTTGCATAAATTTACATAAGGCTTTATCACAAGCATCTCTCACATAGTAAGGAGGTATGATTATGGGAACTTATATTTCCTGAAAGTGCTCAGATTGCTAATTAAAATTATTAATTATTGTAGTTGTTTGTTGAAAAAGTTCAGTTAATAATGGAAAATTATCTTTTTTTTTAAATGTAAGCAATTTAAAAATAAGTTATTTTGGAAACACTTAAAGCTATTGGCTGAAATTTGATAAGTGCTACCACCATAATAATAGCACTTATATTTATTTTATTTTATTCCTTTTATTGTTACCTCTGAAGATAGAGAATTTGAAAAAAATGTTAGGAGGGAAGCATTTTTTATTTATCATACAATCGATTATTCAACAAAAATTATATTTGACTATCAAAGTGAAAGACAGATAATCTGCTCAGAAGGAATATTTTCACTTAGCCAATACATTTTTACAAATCTGGTAATAATATATTAAGAAAAAATGTATGCTAAAGATAATAAAATGCTAAAGTTTATAAATTTTTTTTTACCAATTTCAAAGAGCTTTGTAATTCATTTTTTAAAGACTAGTTTTAAATAATATTTTCCTAGGCAGATCACAATAGTTTAGTGAGGTGACAAACATATATTATATACATATGAATGAGTAACTAAGCAATAAAGAAATGTAATCAATCAATAATAATTGTTCACCAAAGATGAAACTCTTCATAATTTAGTGCAATAGGAAAAGCATGGTTCAAGGTCAATGGATTATGGCATCAGTTCTGAGACTTCTAATGCTTAGGCTTTGTATGATCACCTGAACAATAAAATATTCAATTATTTATATTACAGTTTACTGTTGATAACTTGCAATATTCAACAATTTATCAGTAAATCTTAATTTTAAATCTATATCATAAACAATAACATACTTTTTATATCATTATTAAGATACACAGATGAGACAGCTAAGAGTGATTCAGATTTCTACTTCAATAAGTAAAATATTGATATTTTTGAATTCTGTTGCTAGATAAAACTTTTATTTTTACTGCAGACATTAAGAAAAAAGAGGATAAAATAGAAATTGATATGTAATCAGATTACATATTTTTTTCATTAAAGCATGGTGCATTTTATTCATTATCATGCAAATTACCTTCTATTTAAAAATATGTAAATGTCTATCTTCTATAAAAATTATCACTTCAATTGTATAACTTTTTTTCCACAGACTTTATTTTACTTATTACTTAAAGACTAAGTCAAACTAGAAAAAGATTGTTTAACAATTGAAACAGTTATTTTACACAAATAAAATTTAACATTGTTAAAATTAAGTGTAAAGAAGAAAAAAATTGTCTGATTCCAAGTACAAATAATCAGGTTGAATCTATTTAACATGGATTGATGTAATTCAGTAGAAAAGTATATAATATAATGCTTGGAAAGATTGATGGAAAAATAAAAAGACAAAGGTGAACAATTATAGAGATGAATGCTATTCTGGATAGCTGGAAAAATTAAACAAGTTGTGGGTTATTGTTGGAAGATTATTCTGATAATTGTGAGAAGGTAGAAAGTAGGATATTGTTATCAATGTGAGATAATAATGCTACTAAAAATTGTGGAGAAAAGTTACTCCCATAATTATAACGAATTAAAATATAGGATGTTTCATCACAGTGAAACTTGTAGAACTGTTATTTTATCTAATTTATTGTATGGAAATCTTAAACTGGATTCCAAGAGATTGTAAAAGATCCAGAAAGAGACCACATGTAAGATGGATGGATGACATAAGAAAGTGTGCAGGGGTGATGTGGAAAAGAGAAGCTAAAGATCAGAGAAGATGGATTGAACTTGGAGAGACCTTATCCTGCAGTGGATTGGTAATAGTTGTTGTTGATGATGATGATTGTATAGAAGAGAGACTTGGACAACCTATATATACATACAAGCGCATTGGTAAATTTTCATTTAAAGTTGCTCCATAAAATATTTAGAATACAATGCCAATGTCATAAGATCAATAAAAATGGTCATCAACTTGCTTGATATAATAATGTAGAGTCCACTATTGTGATATCATATGTGCATTGAATTTAACACGAAAAACGAATGAAGAATATAAGGCTTTTTAAAAAGATGTTTCGTGGTAAAACTGAGCTTGAGATTTTATAAAAGAGACAATCTCTACATTTGAAAGCTTATTTTAAGGGCATTCTAAAGAATATATTGTCTTTATTGGAAAAATATAGCAGGGGGATACAATTAGATTATGGAATTAAAGTATTTCAGGGAAAAAAATGCGGCAGAAAAAATTAAAGAATAGAATCGTAAGCAAATATACAAATAAACATATGTGGACATAGAGCCAGCAAAAATCTTATTTTTAATATTTTATTATTGTTATTTTGTTGTGTTTTTTAATCTTTTTCTCTTGGCGTTAAAATGGCCATACTGATTAGCTAACGGCTGCTAATGATAACCACTTAAAATATAATTTGATATCAGAAATATTTGAAAATTATATATATATTGTTCAAAAATATACTACTTATATTATTAATAATAATACTAAAACTACCTTATTAATAATAATATATTTCTATATTTTTTATAGCAATCGTCATCTTTTTTTAAAAAGAAATTCAATCTCAATAAGTTGTCATTTCTGATTGTATGATATTTTTGTAGATCTTTATATTGAAGTTGTCATAATATTTGTGTTTTCCTTAGTTGAATGTAAACTTAGCTGCTACAATTAATCAATGTCAGGTCTACTTCAGTGAATGCCAGGGACAAGCTGGGAGAACATGATTTATATGCACAACTAACAGGATGATCAGCCCATCTGAGATCATGGATATTAAAAAAGTTTGGGATCTTGTTTTGACATATTGTGTTTTCCTGTTTGGCCTTGTCAGCAAGTTGTTTAGCTGAAGAAAAAAAAGACATTCTTAATTAATTATTACAGTTAAAAGAAATTTGTACAATTAGGATTTAAGAAATGCCATTTTTAAAAAGGTAGATTTTAATTAGATTATAAAACTGGCTAGTAAAATTTTTTTCTGTTAATTATTACAGCATATTTTGGTACAATTTATAATATTTATTTTACTAATTCATTTATAAATTCAATTTGCTAAACAAATATTTGCGCTCTATTTTAACATATTTTAATATATAACTCTAATTTGATTTATGATGTTAAAAGATATTCGGTTCAATCTCAAAATAAAAACAAAACAAAAATTTGAATTATTTTATTTGTACAAATATCTAACTATATCTGATTATTAAATTATTACTTATTTTATTAAACTGCACACACTCTCACACAAATATATATGTATAAAACTAAACAGTTCTTCATAGTTGAGCAGAGCAGGCTGAGGTTGTATTCATCAAGCGTGTCAATTTTTAGATTATAAGAGTTTGGCAGCCTATTCCATTCTTATATTACTCTCTAAAAATAATAATTAGATGCCTTTTTATTGAACAATGTTGAATGATTAGTTATATCAATTGCAGGCTATCTATCCGAGAGAAAATAATTTTACACTCTTAGCCAATGTTAAAATCCCAGATCAGAGGCAAGCCAAGGGCATGCACTTTCTCTCTATGAGACATTCTTATAAATACAAGGATATATATAAATATGAAGAACTTCATAATTATATAAAATTAACTGACGTTGAAACTGCAGTACAGTTTTAGAAGTGTAGGATGTTTTAAAAGTGTTATCTAATTTAGGATGACAAATGGGTATCTAGTTATTTTTAGATATATAAACGATTGTTACCCTGACATTTTATTAGTTTAGGGTTGCATATTAGTAATATAATTAATATATTAATTTTAATAATACTTCATTAACACTGATAAAGACAATAAAGTAATGTTTTTCACAATAGTACAGGTTTTAATACATTATTAGTTATAAAAATACACAATATAATGATAAATATTTCTTGTAAACATTTTCCACAAAATGTAATTAATAAAATCTTAGTGTGCAGTAATCACTGGTTCTATTCCTGTGAAATTATTAGAGGATCATGTTATATTCTTGTCTTATTATACTATTTGTAATTGTATGAAGTGTCCAGATACAGACATCAGTTTCCACTGACTCCAAATTATTTTTCTAACAGCACTTCTAGGCTTCAACATTTTCCCTAACAATCTTCTCAGAGCTTAGTAAAGATTGTCTTCTACAATATTGTTTTATTTTTTGTAAAGATGTGATGAATAACCCTCTGTCCTGTATTATGCTATTTGAAGCCTGAATTATCTTTTTTATTGTCTCTATAGAAATATATTATGTACAAAACATTGGACATATTTTCTCACATTTGAGTTTTAAATTCTCAGAATTAATTTCTATTAATAAAACAAATGTATAGCTGGATTTAATATAGGGTTTAGAATAGCTAAATATTACTTGCAATAATATATAGTCTTATTTTGACCAAAATAAAGGGTAACATGATCTAATTTGTGTACTTTTTTATTTAATGCACTTGTGAATTCATGTTAGAAATGTGCGCAAATTAGTTTATAATAATGCATTTGAATCAGACAAGATATATTTTTATTAGAAATGTCATTGGTAAATATGAACAACATATTTATAAAAATATTCCTTAAAGTTTTTTGATAGGAATTTTAACCTCAATTTTTTACAAATTCAAGATTATAAAAAATCATTTAAAAATAATTTTAAATTTGAGAGTTTTGCAATTTTTTGTAATATATCCATAAAAATGGATGAAATATCTTTAAAATGTAGTAAAGCCTGTGGTGTAGTACTAGAGTGATGAGCTTTGGAACTCAAGATTCATGAATCCCTGTAACTTACAATGGAAAATTATTTTTATTTTATTATTATTATTATTATTATTATTATTTAATAATAATAATAATAATAATAATAATAATAATAATAATAATAATAATAATAATAATAATAATAATAATAATAATAATAATAATAATAATAATAATAATAATAATAATAATAATAATAATAATAATAATAATAATAATAATAATAATAATAATAATAATAATAATAATAATAATAATAATAATAATAATAATAATAATAATAATAATAATAATAATAATAATAATAATAATAATAATAATAATAATAATAATAATAATAATAATAATAATAATAATAATAATAATAATAATAATAATAATAATAATAATAATAATAATAATAATAATAATAATAATAATAATAATAATAATAATAATAATAATAATAATAAAAAAAAAATAATAATAATAATAATAATAATAATAATAATAATAATAATAATAATAAAGATTCTTTTCTTTAAAAACTTAAAATTCTGCAACCTAAACATTATTTTTATAGTGATAAATATCTTATAAAAACTTTTGTCTGAGATAAATTCTAAGGTAATAATAGAATTAGACAATTCAATTTTAAGAGAATACTAATAAAATTAGTCTCTGGTAGGAGATACACAATTTCAAAACAAGTAAGACAGAATGTTAGCCAACTAACTACAAATATAAATGGATTAATCCAATAGGCACTACATTTAGCAAAATTGGGGGGAAATGTTAAAATGTTTAGTTCATCAAAAGCAGAGACAATTTAGAAAAAAGTTGCCAAATTTGATTTTTGCTTTTACTAGTGCCTTTTTAAAAAAATTTTGTATGAAAATTTTTGGCAAGAATTTTTAATGTAATTCAGCTACATTTTGGAAATTATCACAAAATCAAAAAATTTCATAAGAACATTAAAATGTAATAAATTCCAGAATTTGTATTAGCTTTAATATGCAATAATTATGTGTGCAATAAAATATGGTAAAAAATGACAGAGCTTAGTAGGTAAGCAGAGCTTCCAATTTAGCAAAAATGTTGGCAACCCTGTCAAGGTGAGTTGTATTGCAGCCATTGCAGGTTTAAGATTGTTCAAGCAATTTGTCAATGTCATTAATGATTGATTGTGATTACTGTTACATTGTGAATTCTAATGAGTTACCCAACATGCATCCTGATTAATTAAATGTTAACACAGTATCATTTTGTGATATTGTAGCAATTTACTATTTATTATTTATTACACTTATATCAATGAAATGTTAAATGAAAGAAAATGCACTCAAAAATTTTGAATAGAATGACTACATGATGAGGGGTATAAAAACTGGTTGCAGAAAATTGAAAGAGAAAATATAAAGTGTTGCTGCAAATATTGCAACTGCATTTTGTCAGCAAAAGCAAGTGATCTAGAAAAACATAGAAAAGTCAAAAGCATATAAAAACAAAGCCATTGTTTAGCATTCAGTGGAGTTGAAACATTTTTTCATTTCAAAAAACTTCAATGTTCATAGAACAGAGGAAAATATGATACTTTTTGTAGCAGAAATTTGTCATATAAGTCATGTTGACCAAATTATCTAAGTTCTGTACAGCAAATTTCTCAAATAGCAAAAGTTGTAATAATCTGACTCATGGAAGAATGAAATGTTCAGCCATAATTTCAAATGTTTTAATACCACATTTTAGAGAAAATTTAATAGTTGATAAAGGTGATACCAACTATAGTTTACTAATTGATGAAAGTAATGATATTTCAATTTCAAAGCTTTTAGGTGTAGTAATTATATATTATTTTCAAAAATAAAAAATGCATAAGTATGACTTTTTGAGATTTACTACTGTTTGGAGAGTGCAATGCTGATGCAATCTGTGATGCAATTAAATTCTCATTTAGAAAAAAATGACTTAGATTTACATAAACTCATCACAATTGAAACAGATATCACTTCTGTAATGACATAAATCAATAATGGTATACATGCTAAACTCAAAGCCAAATTACCTACTTTGAATTAGGCATGCTGCCATTATTATTTATTACAATTAGCTATTTTCCACATGATAAAAGAATGCATTTCAAGAAATATAGAATTTTTTATTAAAGTAAAATCCTTGTTTTTACTTCACTTTTGAGTGGTAAGTTTTAAGTTGCACTTTATGCAAAAAAGTGAAGCTTACTATTATTAGAAAAGAATTATAAAGCTTAGCACTTTTGGGTCACATTTTCATAGCCTATCTTGGGAGTCACAGCCTACATTGAGATTTTAATCGAAGTTTGACAGTAATTTATGCCAAATTTATTCAGTTTTTTTTCATACAGACTATTTTCTGGAGATTGCAAAGCATGATTCTTTTTGGTTCATTGCATAGTTGCCATTTGCAATAAAGCACACCTTCTTTATATTTTATTTTGTATCATTATGCTCAGTGCACAGTGCCCTTGCCAAAGTGGATTTGAACACATGGCCTGTTGTTTTTTGGTGGTCGAAGAATATTGATGTGTTTTCAGTATTGTTTAGAGCTCTCCTGTATAAATACTGATGTTGAGATGTTCTGGTGGTGATGTTGGCATGAGTCTCTCCAATAATATCCTTCTCTACATCCATTGGTTAGATTTCTCATTCTGTGAATAGACAATCCAAATACAAGAAATTCTTTTCTTCAATGAATGATGAAAATGAACCCTTAAAATTAATACAATGTAGTGAGACATATTGGATGTCAATTCAGACTAATATTGGATATAATTTTTGAACCAATGGAATGAACTAAAGAAAAAATTTAATTTAGCCAAAACAAATTAAAGATGTTACACAACAGAAATTTTGTACTCAATGTTTGATGAGCAAAGACATTTTTTTATTTCTTTTATTTCTTAAACCTGTACTTGATGAAGTTCAGAGATTGAATAAAATATTTGAATCTGAGAATAATGATCTTATGAAGTTTTTGACAGATTTGGTAAATTTAATAGAATGTTATTGTTCTAAAATTGTCATTTCAGGAACAAAAAATAAAAACAATTTAGCACCAAATCCATACTTGGGTTATCAGTTTGAAACTGAAATGAACAATTCTACACTGATAGATGAAAAAAAGAAAAATATTAAGTCTCTGAATTGTCTTCCTTTTGTCTCTTACAAAACAATTTCACTAAAGACTACCTGATAATATATCAATTTTGCATACTATTGACCACTGTCTCAATCCATTTAAAAGTGATATAATTAATTTTGCAAAAATGTTTCTCATTGATGATGCCATATTGACCCATCTTGAGTTTCAATGGAGGAAAATCCATACAATCCAGTGAGAAAACCTTCCAGAACATTAAACCTGTGGATGGAAATAATTCAATATTGATATGCTACTGGAGAAAATACCTTTCAAGACTTAGTCAGTTCTATTTTAAAAATTCTTTTATTATCTCACACAAAGGCAGAAGCAGAGTGTTTATTTAATCAGATGAATATTGTTAAGACCAAAATGTGGAATAGATTAAATATTATTTCACCCAGTGGCTTATTAACAATTAGATTTGGTTTGAAGAGATTATGGAAAAGTAGCTATGATTATGAATTTCCAGAAATGGTAGAAATTAAAAAGTAATGGCATTTAGTGACAAATGGACTTTTTGAAAAAGCTTAAAAATTAATAATGGTCAGTTTTTATTATTTGTTTAGCTACTTTTGGAGTGAATTTTGAATTTTTAGCTATTTTTAGAAAGTATTTTGTTTATATTTAGCTACTTTTATTTTTTTTGAGTTGGAAAAGGTATTCAAAAGACTACAACATTACTTGATAATTATCATGTAAAATAAGCTGCTGAAAAGCTTAATCTGTAAGCGTAATTTATTGCAGTAAGTTACTATGTAGCACTATAACCCAAGATTTCATACATTTTCTGGCTTTATCCAGGAATTGATTATAAGTTATAATCTGGATTTCTAAATAAAAATATTAGATTTATTTACAATTGTATCTATCCTGCTGATGAATCATGAAAACTTGCTTATTACTGTGATATGTTAAGTATTGAAAGCGCTTAGCTAAATAACATAAATATTTGTAACTTGGAAAACAACTTGTTTTGTTGTTAAATATGTAAACATTTACTAAATCAATACAGGTGCAGAAATAGTTAAAAAATTATAGAATTACAGAAGATTTATTAACAGATGCATAACCACTCCTTTTTAATATTTTTAGCTGTTTTAGAAATGGAATTTGACAGTTTCTGAGTTATGTAGTTGTAGATAAATACAAAGTATGAAATACAAAGTTAATGTTTGAAAAACATGGAAGAATTGAAACACTTCACATGACTCTCAACTCTCCATGCCATCTCATATTGCTGATCCACCTGATCATACACATGTTGAAAAGATAAATAATCACCAGTACACATATTTCATGCTAAACCAGCAATCATCAGTTGGTCCAGATTACTATCTCCATACATATATACAATCAGTGCTCAGCTTTATATTAAGGAAGCCAATCTTCATGCTTTAATGGACAGGTTTCAAACTACTCCAACCCAAAACTCATCAGTTATCCATTTCATTAAAAATCTGATGATGGAATGTTTAAAGCCCACATTAATGCCAAGGTTGTCATCCTACCTATGCTGACAGTCATTCTGACCCCTCATGTACTGGAGAATAATCCATTTACATACATATGCAAGGGATGGGTTGACCTCTAATGCATTGTTTCAATATGTAATTTAATACATTGTACAGGCTTACACACTTGAACATGTAATGTAGTATTGGTGATTATTTATCTTTTCAACATGTGTGTGATCAGATGGGTCAGCAATATTTAAATGGCATGGAGAATTGAGGGTCATGTGAAAGTCTGAGTTTGAATCCTTTATATATTACATTATATGTGCAGGTGTGTGTAAATCTGTATAGTGTATTCAATTACATATTGAAATATAGTGTGTTAAAGGTCTACCCATCCCTCACATATGTATGTAAATGGTATATTCTCCAGTACATGAGGGATCAGAATTACTAATGTCAACATGGGTAGGACAATAAGCTTGGTACTAACATGGGCTTTGAACATTTCATTATCAGATTTTCAATGAAATAAATGGCTGAAAAGTTCTGGGTTGGAGTAGTTTGAAGCCTGACCATTAAAATATGAATATTGGCTATCTTAATATAAAGCTGAGCATGTATGTATGGAGATAGTAATCTGTACGAACTGATGATTGCTGGTTTAGCATGAAATACATATATTGGTGATTATTTATCTTCTCAACATGTGTGTGATCAGGTGGGACAGCAATATGAGATGGCATGAAGAATTGAAGATCATGTGAAAGTCTGAGTTTGAATCCCTTATATATTACATTATATGTGCAGGTGTGTAAGCTTGTACAGTGTATTAAATTAATAATTATTTATATAAATTATAATTTATTGCTTGATTGACTAGTGAGGTTGTGAATAAATGAAGCAGAGACAAAAACATTAGCCAGCCATGATTTTTTTCTTGACTTTCAACAAAGTTTAAATTGTACTAGAGATAAATTATTTTTAACTTGAAATCTCTGGCTTCAGGAATTTTTGGATTTGTAAATTTTTTAGATTTTCATGCTACCCCTTCCCTCTTTTATTATAAATCCAAATTCTGCTGAAAATTTAAATAAATATTAATTTTATTATCTATAAATTAGACATATATAAATACACAAAATATGTATATAATTATATCAGCACACATTTTTTATACAGCAATTATTAAAACAACACTTTTTTTATTGGCAGAAGGTTTTTAAATAAAGATGTTGGATTAATAATAATATATTTTTATAACCTATTTTAAAATGTTTTATTTTTAGTATCTTATGTTTTAAAAAAATTTATTCATTATTTATAATCAATTACAAGAAAAATTATGTTGCTATTTATTTATTTTAAAATGTTAAATACCTAATGTTAACATTTCAGCATTCTTAACCCAAAACCATGCTCTAATGACATGTATGCATATTCTGTATGATTTTTTTTATTTTCGTCTTGTGTAATACCAAAAATAAGAATTTTTAGTTTCTGATCATCTCTCATTTTATATATAATGCTAATTTACTATAAGTTTTTCCAGAAATTTGTAAATTAGTCTTGATTCATTATTGTTTGGTTTAAAGTGCAAAAATCAGTTTTTAATAACTAATCATGATGATTAAAATGTTAAAATACAAAATTATCTAATATATAACATATATGATTTACTTATGTAATGCCACAATCACACATTGTATGTTATTATTTTAATATATAAAGTATATGGTAGCCTACCATGTATTGGTATAATTACACATTTAATTCTAACTATTTTGTATATAAAATAAATGATATTTACCATGTAATGGTATGATCAGGCATTTAATTTTTATTATTCTAATATGTAAAAGATGTGATAATTATTTTATACCTGAAGTAAAACATGAATTTTTTTTAATTAATTGAAATCATAAAATTGTTGAAATTAATACATATCATAGAAATATATTTTTCATTTATGAAAGACAAAAAAACTAATATCATACTTTACAATGTTATCATACTTTTTGTTTTATTCTAAAATAATGAGTTCAATTTTTTGCAAATAGTTTTCAATAAAATAAAACCTATGTGAGTAGAGTACTGCTTATCAAATATAAAACTCCGAATTGTATAGTATAGTTAGTTTTTATTATCTTACTAAATTAATTTGTATATATTTGTACTTATAAATATTGCATTTTTTTTCCTTGGTGAAGTTTGGAAAAATACAAGTGCCAAAATATCAATAAACATATATATAATTTTTTTCTGAAAATTTATAGTGATGACACTTTACTTGTAACTATAGGGTGGACCATTTCCATCAATGGACTATAAATTGCTAAATATTTTCAGAAAAATTGAAACTTTATTTACACTTTTCAAATACATTGGTTAGTAAACATGTATAACACATTTAGTGGTCTAGTATATAATACCAATCTTCAGGTGCAAGTAACTTGTGTAATAAGAATACTTGTATGTTATGATTCATAATCATAGCTAACATACATTAAAAAAATATGGACTTATCTATTAGGAACCTCTAGATTTCCCCAAGTTGTTTTAGGTGCAGAGTATTTTAATAAATATTTTCTAAGCATTATTATACTAAGTTGAATTAGGTAATTACTTACCATTATCATGTGAGCAGTTTCCATAAATCTTTTTTATTATATGAGAAAAAATAGTAAAAAAAAAGGAAATTTAAAGAAGATGCTTGTCTCACAATGACAAACAATCTTTTTATTTAATCTAGTGTGATAATCCATAATGTTTGTAAAGATACTCATTTTTCTTGCTCTTAAAAAAAAATGGAGAAATCAGAAAAACTCTCATAGATAAGTATACAAATTTTTTTGGGCAGAATAACCTAATTGATTAGAATGTCATCTTGGATTCAATATTTGTGAAATTAAAAGTTACTGGTTCAATTCCTTTTGTCATTCATTGGTCAGGGCAACAACATTCAAAGAAAATAATATACCATTTAAAACAGTTTAAACAAAAAATAAGTTTGTTTAAAAAACAATTAAAAATTAAATAAAGTTGATAGAAATAGTCCAATACATTATTTTTATTGCACATATAATGATTAATAGTACATTCCATGCAAATGAAAAATAGTTAACAAATTCATAAATGCAATTATTCTATTTTAGTTCAAATCTAGGGAAAACATAAGTGCCTCAGACTAGTAGCCATATGGTTAATTAAAATCTTTCGCATGAGATTAAATGTAATAATAAAAATATTTAAAATAATATAGTATAAAAAATAATAAAAGGATCACATATAACTAAATACACATTAATAATTATACATTAAAAGTTTTTTTGCCATATGATGTTCTTATCAAATGTTAAATATCTGTTTTAACTGTTAACCTATTATGACATATAGAGCATCATCTATTTTTTATAATAAAAATTAAATAACAACAGTAACAATATTAATAAAACAGAAAAAAAAAACATAAATAAAATTATGATACAGAAATCCAAATTGTTAGTGATTCAATAAAGGTTGAAACAAATTAATTATGTAACATAATATACAGAATAAATAAAAATACATTATACAACACTATAAATACTACCTTATTACATCATTTTCCATTAATTTTTAGATGAGCAGTAATAAACTAAAATTGAAGTTTTATAAATATTTACAGAATTATATATGTTGTGTTTAATATAATTTGTTTTTGATATTTGGTTTCTTTTATACTTTTAATGTAATTTAAAGGGTTTAATGTTTTATAGGATCTATTTTATACCCATATATTAGTTAGATAAAAGAACCAAAAAATAGAACAATGCAATGATTAGGACAGATGATAATTTTTTTTAAACATTCACTACATCTTATCATATGGACATAAAATTGATGATATAAACATATAAATTTTATATTACATCAAAAATTCAAAAATAAGACAAACACATGAAACAAATTATGTTAAGAAATGATATAAATACTTGTATAAATATTTATAAAATTTTAATAAATTTAATTACTAATTTGTCAATTATAAATGAATTAAAAGTTATATAAAGAGGTAGTATATATAAAGTTGTATAAGGTTTTTTTTTTAAATCTATTCTGTGTAATAATATCTTATATACTTAATTTTTTTCAATATTTATTAAATCTTTAACGATCTGCGTTGTAGTATCATAATTTTATTTTATTTATATTTTGTTATTATTTTACTTCTATTACAATGCAACAAACGGCAATCTGCATGTGTACCAGCTAAGATGTTTAACATTTGGTAAAGGTATAAAATTGTATGCTGAAAAATATTTTTAGTGCATGATTATTAATATATATTTTATATAATAGTTGTTATATATGATATTTTTTATAGGGTATATACTATTGAGATTTTCATAATTTATATAAAACAAAAGCTTAATGGGCTTTTTTTTATTTCCATTTTTGATAATCCAAATATTGGTTTTAATTATATGTATACATATGTATAGCTTTTATTTTGAATTTAATTTTTAAAAAAATGATAATTAATATTTTAAGTGTTAGCAAATTATATTTTTAAAAAATTAGAAAATTTTAAAACTTATTATGCTTTTAATTTGTAATGAGAAATTCCAAAACAGCTGTATGTTTGAGTCTACAGTTTACTTTAGTTTGTTGCCACGTGGATTTTTTAATTTTTTAAAAAAACATTAGTACAACTAAAAAATTGATTACGTTTTATTTTTATTAAGAAAAATATTATTGAGAAAAATTAAAATAAGTTTTAAAATCTATTTTTCTTTTTTGGGAGCATAAAATAAAAAGCTATTTTATTCAATATAATAACAAAATGGTTTTCACAGTTTTGTTTATAGCTCGATTTGACCAAATATTTATCACCAATAAATAAATAAAAAGTAAAATACAAATTCATTATTTTTTTTAGATAAAATGTTATCTGAAAGAAAAGTAGACTGAAATAAATTACCAGTTCTAAAATAACATCAATCTGAAAAAGTATTGTATTAACAAAATGGAATAGGTAATGCTATTCTGGTTAGCATCCAGAATTTATTATTAAAGGGTTAGTTCTGATAAATATAATAAAAGTACATATGTACATCTTGCATGCCAAATATTACAACAGTTGAACATTAAAAGAAACAATGCATAATGCTACCTGAATTCAATATTGCAACGGTCAGGTTCAAGCCCTTCTCGTTGCACATTTTAGTTTAACCACCAAACCTATCTATGCTGGGTTCAAACCCTATTAAAATGAATATTTTAATAAATAAACGTACAAACCTTTTCTATCACGGCTGTGTGCGCAGCATTATATATGCACATATGTATAAACGCTGTACATACATAGGCTAGTAGATGTTACAGCGAATATAATGTTTTAAATTTTATAAAATAATGATTTATGTTATAATTTTAAATAGTAGAATTGGCAATTTATTAAATTTAGTAAATATAAATTTGTATGTGGATGTATGATTCACCTTATATAATAATATATATAGAGTGATGTAATTTTGTAAAAGAGCAAAAAGCTTTTAGTTATATTAATTAAAAATAAAATTTTAGCTGTAAACAAGTCCACCACACCTGTGGTCAAATCAAGTCTTGAAAGTTGATAATTGCTATACTCAGATTTGTTTACAGCAAACGTGTAGTCACTAAAACCGCTATAGCAAAACTATTTTGTCACCTAGATAGGGATTTGTGATACCATGGAAGCCTAAACAAAAGTATTTTTGATAAAATTGAAACATCTTATAATTTAATGGGATATTTTAGATAGTGTTAATGGTTTTTTAGGTGAAACAGGTTCTTTTTTAGTAAAAGTATAAATGGAGTACATTTTAAGCTTGAGAGAGGGAGTCATTAATTTTGGAAGAGCGTCACCATACTGAATCCATGTCAGATTGATCTTTGAAAGATCTGACTGGAGAAAGGTGATGGCTTCTTCTAAACCCACTGAAAGAATAGTGCAATCACTCTAGCCAATGTTTCAACCACTGGAGCTACCACAAGAAACTGTCCAGCTATGCCCGCTCAAGAAGACCATGATACCTGAAAGCCAACACCTTATCCAGTCCAGCAACTAATCAGTAATGCCAATCTGTAACCTCAGAGCTATGTGTTAACGAACTATTTCTAAATCCAAAATTTCTATTTAAAAGTTTAAAACTAGAAAACTATAAACTAATGTAATTTTCTAATTCCTATAAATGTTTTATTATAAATTCTCCTTAAAGTAAATATTATAATATTTGTATAACTTGTCTATATCTTTACAAATATCTTAATTAAACTAAATGTAACCTATGCTAATTTCTTTATCTATCACAGTGGTTGTGCCTATAATATTTCTTTATTGTTATTTTGTTATTTATATGCCAATACCTTGAAGCAGTGAGCATTTAAATGTAATAAATATTTGGAGATATAACTGCAAATGTCTTCCCCATAACTATTTTCTTAATGACATTCTCGATGCTCGCTGATTCGAATTCCTATAATTCTTATTTAATTTTAAATGTATTATGGCCTGCTATTAAATTTCCATCTTATTAATATTAAAGTAATGTGCTAGTATTAGTAATATGAAAGTATAATCAGTAATTATTTGGTCAGTTGATCAAATAAACCTTCCCCTCCCTCATAATAATTTCTATGTATAGATTGAAACCTATAAACCAGAATTTTATTATATTTTATTTATCCCCCTAATGTTGCTTGATTTTATATAGCATTAGAATTGGCTCATAATAGTAATCCTGATCAGGCTATTGACCATATTTTGTAATAATTAATGTCATACTTTCACTTAGTGGATGAGGTATCAAATTCAAGTTCAATGTTTAATATTTTACTGCATCTTCTCCTTAAGATGGGACTTTGGGAAATTCCACCCCATCTTACCTTCTTTTGGAACACAAACTAGTAAGACCTGATGTATAATTCCAGGAAGTTGTGTTAGCCACCCTGACCCTTTTAAAGCAGCATGATGTTCAGTCCCAGGTACTGGTGTTGGTCATGAAAACCCTTGACTCTAATCTATCCACAGGATACTCTGTTATTGTAATTTGTCAGTGCTGTAGCATGTCAGTGATCTTATATAATCAATTCTGAGTCCCATAATTTAATAAATTATTCAGTATTAAACTGAAATTTATATCTTTGGTTTTTGGGTTTAATCTCTACTCTGGGTTGAATTATACACTCATACATTATTAAAGTAATAATGTCGCAATAAATATTTTGCCTAAAATATTTATTTAAATGTTTAAATACAATATGTAAAAGAAGAGATAGTAAATATTTTGCCTAAGACTAGTGCAGCATTTTTATAATAGTAGCTACCACTTTCAATTGGAATTGGCAGAATCTTATTTAGGCATCACTTAGTGATTCTTTAAATGTATCTTCATGTTAATAATTAAAGATTAATGAGGAGACATGCTAAATCCTCATGTTATAAAGCCTGCATGCTTTTCCCACATTAATTTGTTTTATTTATTTAGTAAATATATGTTAAATTTATTCTGGTTTCGTATGATTTCTCATTTCTATTTTAATCCAATTCAGTCTTAGTTAATTATATATGTGTGATATAACTATATATGCATTAATTACCATTTATGAAAGTTATGTTTAATTTTATGCTGGTAGCAATTAAATTAGTTAATATATATATTTAGATCCCTAAATCTCATGTTTCTCTTTGCCCTATGCTGGCTGTCAAAGATGGATATATTACACGTAACTTCAAGTTTGGTCATTTGTAGGGTCTTTAGTTGTGGAGTGCTGGAAAATGAGTTTAAGCATGGTCAGATTCAGGACATCACACTCCTGGTATGGTCAGCTTGGGTCTCTTTGCCTGGATTTTAGATTCTGTTACATGAATGTACGAAACTTGACCTTTACAATATAAATTATTTGAAATGCCCCATAGCTATAATTTTTCCAGCCATACTCTTACTTTAAATAAAGAAAGCTCAAATAATCAGTGTAGTACTAAAATTTTGAGTTTTTTTTATTTAAAGAATATGTGTGGCTAGAATAATAGAGCTTTGGGATATTTCAAATATATATTGTAATGGTTTAAAATGGACAAGATTTTATTTTTACATGCCCACACTTAAATACCAAAAGTAGTAGTGGTATAAAATAAGAACATAGAGTTACTATTTGGTAATACCCCACATCTTTGCTAAAGCCAAAAATCTGTAATAATATAAAATGAACAAATGGAGATAGTTACTCTCATATAAAACACAAATTGAGAAAGTTAAAATATGTAGCAATATACAACATGAAATCTATAATAATATAAATTTAAGCAATAATTGTATTTAACCTCTACTAACAAATCATACAAAAATCTATATTGCAATAACGTTAAACTCTATTAACAAAATTTATATTTTAAATATATAATAACTTGACTAGATGCCAAAATTGTAATACATAATTTAAAATAATTTATTTGAAAATTTATAATGGCTATATTAAACAATAGTTTATATTGGGATTCATTCATAAAATAATCCTTTTATTATTAAGTACTAAAATGTACAATAATGTTAAAGGGTGAATAAAATAATTTATGCTTGATTGATTATATATACTTTGTTCGAATAATTTACTAACTTTTATGTTTGAATAATAAAAATTGGTGTCCATTAAAATATTAGATTCACTTTTATCAATTACTGAATTCTAATAAAGTAATAAAATCTATATTATTTTGCTAATTATTTTTTTTTACATGTTTGTGACTGCATAGTAACTTTAAATTATTATTGCTATGTCATATACCTATCAAATCAAAATGATAAACAGTAATTTTTTTACAAAATAAATAATAAGTCTTTAATTAATATATTTTTAATAGTTTGAATCAATGTAATATACAATGTTCTATTTGTTTTAATTGTAATATGACACTAAGACATTGCACATTTTTGACCACAAAGAAAATATTTATTTATTGTTTCCAATAGACAATGTATGTATACAAAAAACGTTAATCTGTTTTAACTCATTTACTGATCATTTATAAATGAACAAAAACAAGTTATTAAGTACAATTTATTATAAATGTTTAAATTTAAATTTAGAGTTAATTATTAAAATTTTCTTTTGGTTAATTATATATCTATACATCCACCAACACACATATATACACTAGATGATCTTAGAAAAAACGACAATAATACTACAAATAATTATATAAATGAAACATAAAACATGTTTAATCAAATATGATAAGATACAAATCAATGTTTATATACAGACTTGCTCAATCTTTAAGTTATTTTTATTAAGTTCATGTAAAGAAAATACTTAAAGAAAATCCATAGAATAATATTTTCGAAGATATATTAATTTCCAAAAACTTGTTTTTTTAAAAAATGTCCAAGTTTATTTAGAAAATAATCCTTAATGGGTCATAGCAATATTGATATTGTAGTTGATGTTGAGTAACTAGTATTGTTTTATCCTTTTAAAATGATTAAATGGTTATTTTTTAAATTCAAAATCATTCTTTATTTGGGTTATATTCCTTAGTAAATTATTTAATTGTTGGAAGACAAATAGATACATATATTATGTATATTAATTTATATAACAAAACTTTAAAAGATTATATAACTTTTTTCTAGAAGGGTTCTAAACAAATTCCAATTTTCAGTTGTTATTTTAGGTATCTCTCAAGATACTAAATTATCTTTTGGAATAAACATTATTCACTGCTTAGCTTTTCATTATGCTATTTACATTTAACATTTAAAAAATATATACTATGTTTAAAAAAGATATTTACTGCAAAATGCAATATATCCCAAAATAATATATATATAGAGAGAGTCTGAACTTAAAATTATGGACATTTATATCATTTGTCTAATGAAGTAACATTTGAAACAGTGACCCAGAAACAGCAACTAATGTCCAAACTTAAATTTCTTTCTTCTAAGTTATTGAGTCATTATCCACTTTAATTAGAGATCATTCAAATACACAGCTTTTCTGACAAAATGTTTTCTCTTAATTTTAAAGGGTAAAATATTTTAAAATAAAAATTACTAATAATGATTTTTAATTTCTTTTTATTAAATTACAAATCAGAAAATAAAATACATTTGTTTGTTTAACTAAAGGATTGTTACAAATAATATATTCTTGATAATAATATTACTAAAAAATATATGTGATTTTAAATTTTCCCAGTAATCTGTATACACACACATATATATAACCATACATTTATAAAAATATAATTTATTTATTTACTTAAACCTATCATCATTAAAATATGCAAATATAAAAAACATTACTGTAAATATATATCAAAATATGGGATTCTAAATTTATGATTTATTTTATTGAAAGATATTAAGTTCAACACAATAAATTACTTATCATATTGCTTAAAAGAATAAAATAAAAAGAAAATTAATCATGAATATTACTTTGGATTCAGATGTATTTATAATAACTCTAAAATTAGAATAAACATTACTTGATGATTTTAAATATTTACTAATACATAAAATCATGGCAATAATTTTTTTAAATATGATAAGCCCTATTTTAAATCTAATTACAGATGTACAATATATATATATAGATACACTAGTATAGTATTAATACTAATGTGATAAAAATACTAAATCAGATTTAAATATGTTTATTGGATTATTAGCACCAAGTCCCTTTGATGCTTTCAGGTCATATTTATGTAACCAAATATCTCTCTTGTAGGATATTAAAATTTATTACTTTTACAAAACAAGATTTGAATAAATAGATAATTAAATTCAAAATCCTTGATCAGATTAATAATTCTATTTTATGTTCTTATATTACATGAGTCCAACTTGAAATAATCTCAGAATTAAAACATTCACTATGATAAATACTATTCATAAAATAGAAAAATTTAGTTATAGCTTATTATTAATAATATATTAAATAAGAAAAGGTATTATATTGTATTCAATTAATATCTTAACCAACTAATTATTATTATGAATATTTGTATGAGAGCATCAAAATAAAATGAAAAGTAATTTTTTTAAAGCAATGTACCATTAAAATAATGCATATATTAAAATAATGAGATATTTCTTATTTATTAAAGCAATAGATGCTAAGCATTTAAAATGATTGAAGACACAAGCTAGGTAATTAAAATACTATAAAATCTATTTATTAACAAACAAACAAATAAAAATATTATTAATTAAACTAACATTATAATAACAACAATAAGTTCTCAAGAATAACTAACTATTAGTATTCTCATGATGTTTTATATTTTGTAAATAATTTTTAATTTATGGATAAATAAATATGTGGTGTTTTGACATGATGCAAATTAAAAACAGAATATTGGAGAAAGTTGCTAATGTATTATTTAGATAGAATATAAACAACAAACAAAAAACAGAATGTTTATTAGATCTCTTGTTAAATAATATTTGTTTTCTATGGTATCAGAGTAATGAACTAACATATTCTCTTCTTAATATATTGTGTAATTTAACCATCATTTTAATAGGTATGAGTAGCAGTACATTATTAAGCTTATATTATAACTATAACTGTAATACAATATTGTCAGGAGTTTTACTCAACTGTACAAATAATATTTATAAAAGTATATCAGTGCTACTATAAAATTCTTTTGTACTTACATTGAAAACATAAAAAGATAATATTTATAAAATACTTCAACTATATAATACTTTCATTTCTGCATACACATTAGATACCTTTAATTATGGAAACATATGATTAAATTAAGAGATCAAAAAAAACATAAAATATTAAATATACCTTAATAATAAATAATTATTTATTAATTTAACTATTTATCTGCCAATCTCCATGATGCACAAAATGATAACACACATTTATACTAAATTGTAATTATAAAATTTAAATATACTATCTGAATTATATTATTGTTATATCTTTTTTTTAGAAAGAAGTCTTTAAACATATAACTCTAAATATTATAATAATTAAGCATATTCAATAAATATAATATATTCTTATAATTGAAAGTTCATTAAGAATGTTTTAATAATTCAAAATTTTTATCCTGGTGCAATTTTTTTAAAATCTTTGAAATAATTAAATCCTTAAACATTTTATATTTTAAAAAATCATGATAGAAGTATAAACAAAATCATTCTTTATAGTATAATAATGTAATCCTTTATGCATTTCATATTATAAAATCTTGGTAAATTGATGAAAAAACTTATTTTTTATAATAGACTACTGTAAACTTTTATGCATTTTATTTTATAGAATCTTAGTGGTAGGATGAACAAAATTGTTTCTTAGAGTAGATTAATTAATAATGATGTTTGAACTTCTTACATGAAAACCTATAATAACAATAAAGTTTCAAATATTTTAGATAACTACAATAAGTTTTATTTATTTCCTCCATGTGGGGTATAGGCCTTATGCACTTTTAATATCACAAAATCCAAAGGTTAAATGAAATAAAAAGCATTCCTTATAATATAGAATTAATAATTATATTTGAACTTTTTAAATTAAATCCAATAATAACAATAATAAGTTTTAAATATTTAATATGATTACAATAAATTGTCTTTATTTATTCAGTGTGGTGCATTTAATATAAAATCTTAATGGCTAGTCAAATAAATAATTTGTTGATCAATAGCATTCAATAATTATAGTACTTCTTTCACAAGTTTTTATGAAGATAATCATCTAATACACACAGGCATTTGGCTAGAAAACTTTAGGTTAACTATAGAGAATATAATATCAGGTGAATTTTAGAGAACAAACAAACTTATATAATGGTTTACATAAAAATAGATTAGCATTTGAAATGAATTAAAAATTTTATATTTTAATAAAAATTTAATATTTTTTTAATGCATTAGCAGATAATCAATATTGATAATTATTTTAATTATTGATTTTGCATTGTGTTAAGGTATATTTGCCATGCAGAGGCAAATGTTTGTTTAGTCTTCTACCCCATGGTTGTTATCTTCAAGATGTCAGGATAAATAATTTTTAATGCATCTTCTTTATAGTTTTCCTACAGGCAGTTAGTAAAGAAAAACATAATTTTAACAAGATCTATTTATAGGTTAGTATCATATGATTTATTATTTCATCATCTTTACTGAAAATTCTTCACTCATTTGGCTTTTTACAGAAAAATTTTATCATCATTGTCAGGATATGATACCATCAGATGATTTATTTTTAAAATCTTAAGAAATTATATTGACAATTTTCAATGAAACACTTTTTAAAAAAATGCCAAAATATTTGTATTTTAAATACAATATTACACTAATTAGTAAAATAAAATACATATTTATCATACTACAAACAAATATTCAATTGTAAATATTTACATAAAGGATATTTTATTTATTGTTATTTATATTTATATTCTCATCATCATATAATATTACTATCAATAATAATAATATTTACTTAAATATTTTGTATCTATACTCTTCTAAATTTAAATACATCAAATAAATATAAACATTCGTACATGCACACACATGTACATGAATATTATGTTAAAATGTTTCTGCTAATATCAAATATAATTTTAATTGTATTTGTACAATAATAAAATATTACTATACTAATATTATTTTAAATAATTTATTCCTATATTGTTAGTTTTATGCATTTTTATTACATGCATAGTTGTGTGCATGAAAGTTTCTATAACTAAATATAAATTGCGATTAAAAAAAATTCACTATACATATTTTGATACAGGAAAAACTCTACATACAATAGTGCCACTCAAATGGTGATCATCTGATGCCATATTTTGAAACACTGTATATAAATAATGTATAGGATTACATATTGGTTTTATAACAAAAAATATTTTATAAGGTAATATTATCAATAATTTTAATTTTGTTATTGCAGCAATGATAATAATAATATTAATAACAAACAATAGTTGTAATATTGATAAGTTAATATGTTTATTTAACAAAATTATGATTATTTTTACCTATTCATTGATAAAATTTCATTACATTTTGCCTTTCCTATAGGAAAAAAAATTTCTTGGCTTAAAATTTTTTTATTATAAATTTTAGTCTAAAATTCATAATGCAATAACACTATATTAATATTATCAAAATTACCAATTTATAATTATTAAACTTAGATCTTTATAATTAATAATAAATTGTTTTATGGTAATGAGGAAAACTTTTAATATAAATTATTATTTCTAACACAAACTAATTTTCTCACTTAGTTAAATTTCTAATGTATTATCCAGGGAATGAATAAATAATTTATTTCTTATAATATTTATCAAAATATTTCCCAAAATATAGCTTATTAAAACAGCAAATCTTTTAATTGTTTTATTAAATATAATTTTCTTATCTATTATTATAATGATAATTAACTCTTTTAATTGTAAAAGTAACAAGTTTTTATTCTAATATATAAAAAAATATACTTTTATTATAAAAGGAAAAACTCTCCATACAGTAGTGCCACTCAGTGCAAGCCAGAGTAATCAATGGATGCCAGAAGGCTTGTGCATAAAATACCTATCTAGTGCCTACTCATCCAATATTCCCAGACTAATTTCTGGCTTGTGGCTTTCATCAGTGAGAAGCAAGCATAAGAAATGGTAATCATGTGATGTTTAGTGGTTTAATACTTTTATTATAAACATGACATGGGCTTAAGACTGTGTGTATTATAGGTATCTCTTATACCATCTAGTTTCAAGTAAAAATGCATATTCTTCAATTTTTTTTTATTTGAAAAAATCCTTCATATATATTGTAAAATTTCTTAAAGCATATGTTTTTGCATGTTATTAACTTGGAGAGTGGTCACTAATACCAAATCATCAACCTTAAGTATATATTGCTGTTTTGTTAATTGTGATATTTTTTAGCAACTCATTTCTTGTAAATTTATTTTTGGTTAATTAATATCAGTTTCATGATCAATTACCTTTTTTACAGTAGGTATGGAGTTTTAATTAATGAGGTCTCATTCTGTTCAAACTGTAACCTAAAGAGTGAACATTTAGTGGACTCATTTTGAATTACATTTATATAATTAATTCTTTTTTTAAATGTATGTAGCTAGTTCTATAGTTACCCTTAAGATAGACTCTAAATCGTCTATCCAATTCTTGCATTATTATTATCCAAAAATTGGATTGTGGAATATGAAATGAACTCATTAAGTGTAAAAAAAATTTAATAAAGTAAGATTATTTAATTTATATTTTATGATAAGAATATTTGTTTGTAAAACAATGTGTATTTTAATTTAATTAATTCATATAGTAATGTGCTTAAATGAATTAAATATATTATTTCATAATATCAATAAAATTTTATTATACAATTTGGCCCTGCAAATGTATGGTCTGAAGATATTTGATATAAAGAAATGGTATAATAGTGAAGTATAAAAGTATCCTAGTTATAATTTAAATTATCATATTTGAAAAGTTGATTATTAACATTATAAAATTATTACATATATTTTTTTCTTCTCTTTAATTAAGTGAAAATTTTGATGTGAAATGAGATGATGATAATGATTATTTTCTAATCTTTATAATAATTAGTAAATATTAAATATTAAGATCATCTTAGACTTTTGATAATTTTAATATAAGGTGTTTAATGTAAATATATCAAAAAAAGTAGATCATTCCATAATAGTATTAATACTGATTAAATTTATTAGTGCATTAAACTAATATCAACCTTATTGGAAAGTTTTCATGACTAGGGGCAATTGCTAATTTGGGTAGGAACAATCTCATTATATAACTCAATAATATAGACTTTAATGTAGATGACTTTGAGCCTCAGTTCCCAACTGAACAATTAATTATTAGTGATTGTTCTGAAATCCAGGAATGATAGCTAAATATCTGCTGGATGTGGGTAATGAAGTTCTCCATTATATCTGAAAGCAGTCACAGGTCACATTAGCTAATGGTGAGAGAGTTAAATTGTATACCAAACAAGTATAAATTATTAGGCAAATTAATAGTACTGATTTTGAGCATATTTTTAAATCATGCTTGGGTTAATTCATGAAATCATTATTGGCTCAGATTTTATGAATAAATACTATTGCATGATTCATTATCAAAATTAACAGATCAAATGCCAACATGAAATTTGTAGTTTAAATAAACAACATCCATTTAAATGTATCAATTTATTATATATACAAGAAATGTCCATACAATTAAATATTAAGGCAAAATTAAAAGCTTAATGAATTAAATTATAAGTATAAAGACATTTTTTTCCAATTATTATATTGATAATATATTTTCCAAGATACCAGACATCATTAAAGGATATGTTCATTATATACATTTAAAAGGTTATCATTCTTAACATATCCCATTTTATACCAGTATAAGGAAGATGTACATTAACAGATTACTGAGATGCTGGAATGGAAAATTTATTTTAAAAAACGCTTATGCATATATAAATCCATTAGTTCTTGTTTGGAAAAAAAATGGATCAGTTTGAATTTGCATTGATGCTAATCATTAAAACCAGTTGACCATTCCTGAATGTGACATTTCTCTTTCAGTACACAAATTACTAATTAAATTTAAAGGCAACCAATATTTACTATGGTATAGCCAGCTATTGGCAAACTTCCTACATTGTAAGGACAAAAAATATGTGGTGAGATAGAAAAAAATATATAAAGAGATTTGGGCAAATACAAGGGATCCTCATTCCACCAATAAAAAAATTCCTGTGTCCTATTAGCAAAAAAATGGAACATCTAATCATTTCATTTACATACCGCAATTAATTTACATAACAATGCTAATATAAAGGGATAACTTAAATGTGAATTCTCATTCAGCACTATGATTCTGGATGCAATCTCCTGAAATCTGGATCAGTGATTTTAAGACTTTCTTATAGTTTAATTAATTTATCATTTCAGATTTACTTGTACATTACAAGTTCATTAGCATTACATAATTGTATAAAAAGAGTACATTATTGAGAATTGTATTAAAATAAGTAGATGAAGAAATAGAAATTGTTTACCAATGTTATATATCAAATGTCTAAGTAATAAAAATGTAATCAGATGATTGAAAAAATGCAACATTAATATGCATATATAAAAATAGGATAAAGAAAATATAAATTACAAATCTATCTGTCTTATATCAGTTCTATACAAATTTTTAGTAAGATAATTATGACTGATGGACAGTAAATTTAGGATTTTGACCAACCAAAAGAACAAGCTGAATTTAAAAGTGGATTTACTACAGCAGATCATATCCAAGTATTGAGAAAAGTTTTAAAAAGGACCAATGGATATTAGTTGTTATTATGCTGTGAATTTTAGATTATGAAAAGGCATTTGATTTTATAAGTTTTTCTGAAGTGCTTAAAGCATTGAATCATCAAGGTATAGACCCAATATATTGTCATATTCTGTACAATATTGTTAAAAATGCAACAACAAAACTTAGATTACATAATGATACTAATAAGATTAACATAGGAAAAGGTGTACAACAGGTGATTGCAATTCTCTAAAAATTTTACAGTAATTTGAAAAATGTATTTAGTGGACTAAAATGAGAAGCTTAGGGAATAAAAGTAAATAGAAATTATTTAAGTCATTTAAATTTTGCAATTGTAGTTGCTTTTACAAATAATGCTTTAAAATTTCAGGTAATTATGCAATAGTATTAGATAAAAGCAATGTTTATAAAGTCATTATAATTGAATATTATGAAAATGTAAAAGATGAAGTTCAAAAGTTTTATAGTTCACTAAGCATGTTTTGGCAGATTACTGCCAAAATCATAGTGCTGCTTAAAGTTTAGCAGTCACAACTATGCCTATATATGTGGACATAGTTGATATATAAGTGAAGATTAATATGTAAATATGGCATTTAAAAGTTTCATTTTTCAACAATGGATCATATAAATCCTCTCTGTTGATAGAATGTAGATTTTTTGTGATTGCCAAGCCTCTTGATATATTTTTTACTATTGTCTCTTTCAGCTTAGATTGTTCTCATATTGGTGAAAGTGAAAGTGTGTCCTGTAGTGAACTCATGATCAAGAAAGATTATTTGTATTTATTATTATGTTTGACTCTGTTGTACAAGTATATATGCTGGGCTTTTCTCATGGAACAATTTCTTCATGATTCACCACAATATATAGAACTACAAGATGTGGCACTACATGTAATTTAATAGATAACCCAAGGAGTACTCACCTGATATTTTGTCTTTTGAATTATTTAATAAGTTGTTCAGTGATGAAGGCAATCTAAAGGTTATTCCATAGTGTTAGTGAATATATTTCTTAGTTTTAAAATCCTAGGAACATGTGAGAGGCCTGATATATTATTTATGTTTTTGTTTTTATTTGCATTGCCATAAAATTTTATGATTTTCTTTATTAACATCCTTAAGTCAACTATAAAATTACATGCAGTGCTCTATCCCGTAGTTCTATATATTATGATGAATCTTAAGTAAATAGATATATGAGAATTGCTCACCACACATACTTGTACAACAAAGCCAAACAGAATAATGAATAAACAAATAATTTTTTCTCAATCAAGAACTCACTATGGTCCACAAATTTACTGCCACCAATGTGAGAATGACTTGTACTGAAGTAGATAACAGAAAAAGAAAGTATAAAGATGCTTGGGCAATTACAAACTATTCACATCTTATCAACAGAAAGGATTCATGTGTTTTATTATTGAAAAAATGAAATATTTAAATCCACATCTACATATTAAGTGTCATTTACATATCTTACTACATTCACATATATAGACATAGTTATAATGCTAAACATTAAACAGCACTATGATTCTGACAGTAATCTGTTGAAAGCATGCTTAGTGTTTTATAAACCTTTTGAACTTTAATTTTTACATGTTCATAATACTCAATTATAACGAGTTTTTAAGATTTATATTATTTGACAAAAAGGAAACCATTTAGAATTAAATGAAAGTAAGAATGTAGTATTAAAGATAAATGTTAAAATGATTAAATTAATGTACAATGAATTTTCTCAAAAAAAAAAGAAAGAAAATAAAGATTGATAATGACAAATTAGAAGAAGTTGACAACTACAATTATCTTGGTCAAATTATTACTGCAATGGAAACATAATAAATAATATTATTCATAGAAGAAACTTGGTTGGCATGCTTTTGGTAGAAATAATTTAATATTAAAAGGAAATATGCCTATGTGTTTGAAAATAATGATTTTTAATTAATATATTTTACCAATTCTTACTTATGGATCTGAGACTTGCAAATTTAACAGAAGAGCAATACAAAGACTTCAAACTACACAAAGAAATATAGAGAGATGCATTTTAGGAATAACAATAACAAATCATAAATGAAATGCATGGGTGAAAGAATAAACACGTGTTACAGACATCATTGAAAGAAAAGAGAATCATACTATTAGAAGGTATGTTAATGGATGGACACTTGAAGTCTTAAACTTCTTTCTACGAGATTTAAAAAGACTTAGAAAAAGACCACATGTGAGATAGATGAATGAAATAAGGAAGCATGTGATGATAATGTTGAAAAAAGAAGCTAGATATGGGAAGAGATGGATTGAGCTTTGAGAGACTTTCATTCTACAGAGGATTAATAATGGTTGGAAATTATGATGATGATGATGTCTGCTATTTCAATGCTCTGCATTATTCAAAACATATGAGATCATTGATGCCATAAAAAGACCATGGTTTACATTTTGTATATACAGTATTGTTTATTTAGATCTGCATAGTACATACTAATTAAAATAATGTTTTAAATATTTATTACTTTATAAAAACACAGGATGCATTAAATACATTTTTTTATTTTTTTAATGGATCAATTTTTTTAATTTTTTCTGAAGTTAACTGATTAATTAAGTTGTGGTAAAGAGCAGTTCCACAACTTGTCTATCATTACACTGTTAATAAATAACAAGTCTTTATGGTCACATCAATACACTTAATGAGATATTATTATGCATTGTTTTTTAATAAGTAAATAATTTCATATAAATAATATAAGACTATGGATTTAAAAAATGAAACTTCACTATGGTTTTTTTTTTTTTCATATAATAACATACAATTTTGTGGAAGAACACATAAAATTGTCAACTTTAAGATTACTCTCCCTTTCTTGGTTCATTTTTTCTGTATATGGACCAAGAAAAGAGGATTAATTTTGATGTTGACAACTTTATGTGTTTTTCTACTAAATCTGTAAATCATTGTATGGGGAAAAAAACTTATAAATATCATTTTTCTAAAATTCATAGTCTTATATTATTTATATGAAATCAAGTATTTTTTTTTTTTTGTAATATTTAATTTTTTTTAAAAGTTTACAGCTACATATATTTTCAACTGGAATCATAACTTTAACTAATATCACTGAACACCACATTGCTTTTTCAAGCTATGGATTGAAAAATCATCACAATCTTTAAGATATACTAACTTCAACAAACAATGCAGCAAAGTGCCCACATTTTGTATAAAGATGCCAATAAGAAATTGATGATGACAATATTAAAGAGATTTTGCAAGCACATGTTAAAGAATTAACAATGAGGAATTAATGAAATTGGATGAAGAAAAGAAAATTAACAAACCTGTAGAGATGAACTTGGACATCAAAAAGCATAAAGGAACTGATTTCTTATAACATATCTTGAGTAGCATTTTTAAAGAAATTGACTCAGAAATACTTCAACAAATCTAAAAGTGGCTTAAGTCAATGAATGGGACCATATCTTGTATGAAAAGAAAATCAATGGAGCAAGACAGCAATTTTAAACTTTCTAAAAAGGTTTTCAGCCATAAACACCTGATTACTTTTTCCAAAATAACCAAGATCATCAAAGGATTTAAAAGACAACAATAGATCCTTAGAATGTGCAACTGGTGATTCATAAAATTGGAAAATGGTGAATGCTGAATGTATATATTATAAGAACAACTTTAAGCTGCCCACCCTCTTTTATATCGAAGTTCATACCAGCATGATACACACATAGAACAGTTTACACATGCATATATTGGACATGAGGACTTTTAAAATTTACTGTATATAATACATTTGTGGTATAATTTTTATCCTCAGGAATGAGTTAAATTTTTCACCATAGAAGACCACTATAATTTCTTGCTTTTTATATTAACTTTTTGCATTAAGAATGAGTTTTGCGGAACAAATTAGGAAAATGCTGTATTATTAATTAATAACTGATCTGATTTGTATTGCTACATTAAACAATATTTTATAATTGAAAATGATTGTTTTTTTCTTCCATCAGCTGTTTAATTCTGAATAGCATATAAAAAGATTGAAACAATTCTCTGCTTATTGTAAAAAATTATTGATGACCATATACGGATATTTCAATTATTAAATACAGTAATAGTATTTGGAAATCATAAACTTTATTTTACATATTTCTAGTACATAATATTGTTATGATACTTATTACACACGTACATATATATATATATATATGTGTGTGTGCGGTGTGCTTAAGCACTGTCTTATAAGTGAATGTAATTAATATGTATATGCATATAAGTAAACATACTTGGTTACATAAGCATATGAAGTCTATTCTCTAGATAAATTAAGTGAAAGAATATAAGATCTTTTGCTATTTATGAAATTACATTTTTTTATGATAATTTTGACTTATATCCTGTAAAAATAACTTGGAAATAACTTGGGTCTATCTTCGAATACTACTAACTAGAAATAAATATTTGATGATTGCATCTTGATTTAATTAAAAAAAAAGCTGAAGAATGTCTAAAAGATCATAATGCTTATTTTATTATATACATATATATGTGTGATAATTTTTTTATTTGAACGCCGCACTAGGTAATAGAAAATGGAGGGTTGCTATTGCTTGCTATTTTCTTATAGCTTTTTTAACATCTCAGGTTTAGTTATATAATATAAAATAATGATATATTTTATAATAATTGAAAGTTTGCTAGTCTTTCATATGCGCGATTGTCTCCCAGACAGCCAATCAGATTTTAAACAGCTGTGCTCAGGAATCCATGTGGCTTTCAAACATTAGATATATTAGACTGAGTTTGAAACCAGTAATTTTTAGCTATTGAGTTAAATATCTCTACAATATATTAAACCACATAGGGCTTACAACTATAAAATGTATAGACGTATATGATATGTATCTATAATAAAAGTCATGCGAATATATGTGTGTGTCTAGACATAATTTATTAAATTAAAACTGCTTACCAAAATATTACTATATTATCTTAACTTTTTCAGGCTAGAATCTTTCAATCTATTTATCATTTATTGATATGCCAAGTTATTGGGTTTACATTTAATTGTTACTATTACTGCAGATTTTAACGTTTAATTTTTTTTTCCTCACTATCGATTTTTTAACAACAAAAGCTGTCATTCTTAAAGTTTCTCATTATAATTGGTTTTTGCTTAGTTTTAGACTGGGTCAAGGAATTGTTAAAATGTCAGCAGAGATCAACTTTATATAGTAAAAACCCATGATTTGTCTATCATTTGGCCGAAACATCTATTTATCTGGTCATCTTATCACTAAGTAATATCAGGATACACCAACTTGATAATGGCAGTACCGATATTAGCACACTGTATAAGAGAACAAAAGTACAATTTTCAGAACATTCCTCAGTATAATCCTATCATTATCCAAGTCAAATCAAAGTCTCCAATCTTCTGACATCAAACTCCAGCTGAGAACTCTAAACCGCCCATTATGTTTAAGATACGTAGTAGTTAAATTTTACTTGATAGAAATTTTGTAAACATCCTGAAATGTTGATTAAGTAAGAATAATGCTTAGGGTTTGGTTTTATAGACAGATTTTTAAAAATTGGCAGTATTTCTAGAAATAGCTGGTTCTATTTTCAAAGTGTGAATTATACTTGCTTTCACTTTCTACTTTTTTTTAAAAAAGTACCAATTATTAAACTAATTATATACTTCTAATATATATTTTATGTTCAGTTTAATTATTATGCTTGTTCCACTTTATTTTTAAAGCATACATTGAAGTTAAAAGGTAAATTTACTCGAAAAATATTCTTATATATATATTTTTAAAACTGTCGTTTCGATTTAAATGGATATCGCGCATGAATATTTAAATATAAAATCTTAATATTCAGTTTTTCATATTATTTCTTAAAACAGGTTAATTATAAAATGGATTTTAATAGTTCGGTGATTATGAATTTAGTTGTTAAAATTACTTTAAGTCCTTTAAAGGCGGCTTGTATCAATTAGTTGGACTTCCAAAAAGTAATCTGGGGGGGGGGGTATATATTAAATGTGTAGAATTATATGATTGTTTATACTATAGCATAAAAATACAAAATTAATAACGTCTTGCAATATTATCCACAAAATTTAAATAGGATTTTATTAGTACAGTAGATATGATATTCATCTTCAATGCTCCTACCTGATATGTATATCTGGTTGGAGATTAAAAATATTTTAATAATGCTGTCTCATAGGCAATATAGAAATTGTCTATAAACTATTAACTACAAAATTTAAATAGGGCTTTATTAGTACAATAGACATAGTATATATCTTCCATGCTCCTGATCAGAGATGTATATCTGGTTGGAGAAATATCTTAAGAATGCTGTTTCATAGGCAATATAGAAATTGTCTATAAGCTATTAATTACAAAATTTAAATAGGATTTTATTAGTACAATGGATATACTATATATCTTCTATGCTCCTTATCTGAGATGATTGGAGATTAAAAATATTTTAAGATTGCTGTTTCATAAGCAATAAGGAAATTGTCTATGAACTAATTAAATAATCTAAACCTATTTATGAACTTAAAACAGAAAGTTAAAGGTTTATTCAGCTTTGTTTCAAACCCCAATGAATAGATAGCAGACTGATATGCTACTCACTTCACTATGGAAAACTTCAACATCTCTTTCTAGCATATCAATCTGATGTCTAAGTTCTATTAAAAAATAATGAAGCCCATAGGGATTATCTGATTCATATTCAATTTTTAGATAATGACAACACTTTAGACTATCTGATAGTCAACATCTAGAAAATATGTGAAATAAATAAAGATTAACTTGAGAATAAATTTGCTAAAACCAAATTAATGTATTTCTAAAGATATTGAAATGGATCAAAGTTTAATTGAGAAAATAGTAATTTTTGAGATAAAATAGTGGTATAAAGTAAATAGTAGGCATTTTATTTTTTCTAGAGTTTTCAGCCACTTTGCATCGCAATAAACTATTCAAAAGGTGTAATTAAAAAAACAAACTCTCCTGCATTAAATATATAAAGCAAAATTAAAATTAATATATTAAAAAAAACGGTCAATACTAATTAAATAAATAAATATTAAGCTATAGCATTATGCATGAAACATCTACTGCCGAATATTTATTTACTGAAATGTTACATTTTGTATATTGGTATCTTCCATAAATAAATATTTTAAAAACAAGATACACCACTATCTAGTAAAATTATTAAAGATTTTTAGAAAAATATGATCCATTTCTTTGTCCGAGATTCTAAGCATTTTGTGAAGTTAAACGAAGATATGACAATTAAAAAACTGTCATTTCAGCAATCTTTGAAATTGAGAATTTATTCACAGATGGACTCATTGATGATTATTGTTTAGTATAGAAAAATAACAATATTAACTTTTTATTGTTAGTACTAGAATAGTTTTAATACTCTGCATAACAACAATATTCTTTCAAAACAATATGTAATTCTTCCAACAATTTCAAAATATGGATTGATATTCATCACTATCATCTCTAGGAGCACTTACCAGAAAGCACTTGAAGCTATGACTACAAATACTAATTTTATGTTCATCAAGTATTTAGTGACACATTTATTTTATTGCCATATGGTGAGTACTACTACTACTAGCTTCCTTGACATATATTAATAATTTATCCCCATCACTTAAATTACAATAGAACTATAAAAAAAAAGGACACTCTTAGGTATCCTTATATCAAGACTACATCATGGTAAAACCAAAAATGATATTAACAAAAAACTCACAAATCCACAAGAAAATACTAAGCATATATATATATTATAATTGAAAGATAAAAATAGCTATACTACCATTGTGGAATATAACAAAATGTTTTTGTTCAGATGACAGTGATTAGAAAATGCAAAGTCCAAAATAACAAAAAATATCAAAAATAATAGAGTAGTTATCTGTCAGATATTATTAAATAAATCTTAAATAAACAATAAAACATCAAACAAAAAAAAACAATTACAGGCAGTGTGGTATGTTTTATGTACTAGGATAGCAGACAAAATAAAAAATAAATGGTAATCAATTCAACATCAAAACAATTTCTCAAAGTAACAGCACAATGCAAGGGAGTTTTACAAAACCTAAATATGAAATGCTGAAAAAACAAGAACTGCATGTATAAAACCCTGTATATGGTTGTGATAGAATATATGTCAATGAAATAAACTGTCATATTGGAAAAATAATTTAAAAAAATTGAAACAATGATGCTAATGGGAAAATGTCATATACTACTGACCTTATGCTCTATTTGAAAAAACATTAAAACTTAGTAAGAAAGAACAAGTATATGAAAATAACTAAAAAGGCTTTACACATGTCGATAGCAACTGACCCTAAAATTAATCTAGGGTGATAATCTACAATGTTTGGGAATCACTCATTAATTTTGTCTTTAAAAGAAAAAATACAGAAATTAGGAAAATTTTAAATATAAAAATTTCAACTGTTTTGTTGAATAAGGAACCATCTTCAAATCGGTCTTCATGGAAATAAAGTTATCAATTCAATCCTTATGCTAAAATTTTACTAATCAGATCAGCAACAATTGAAGAAGAGAGAAGAAAAATACTACTAAAATAGTGTTTTACATTAAACTGTTGACTTATCAAAAAGGCATCTATTTAATAAAGTATAATTAAGTTCTAATTTTTGTAAAATATTTAATTATATGTTGCAATATTTTGTTATATTTCATTATTCTTCATCTAGTTGAAAGTAGATGGTAAACATAGCCCAATACATAATCAGTAAAGTGCCATCATTACAAATTTTTAGAGTATACACACAAAAACACACATATTACTTATAGATACTATGTATTTCAAAGAAAATGTAATAGATGCTCTCTTCAAGCTATCTGCAGTGTCATATCAGAATCATTCATGTGTTACATAGTGATAGGAATATAGCTATTTATCTCCCAAATTTTAAAGCACTAATGTATTTGGATCATAATTACAACATAAAGTGTGTCAGTTTGTTTATCTTTGTAGAAAACCATGATTTAACATTCAGGGAAAAAAGTGCTACTGAGACTTTGGAATGAATCAAACTATGTATGGTACTAAAGCCACATGTTGCAAGAATGTTTTCAAATAGGTGTCAGGATTTTATGATGGCAGCGATTGCACTGAAGATGATCCAAAGTCAGCCACATCAAAAACAGCGGAAATAAAGAAATCATGCAAAAAGCTGATAAAATTCTTCAAACTGAACAGTCTGCATCTATCATACCCATCAAGAAACTCACTGTAATTCCTCAATATACTGTACATTGAGTTTTAATTAAAGGTTTGAAAAAAAGAAAACATATGATCATTTTGTTTATTACAAGGTTTCAGGCTGAAGGACCACAAAGACATGCCAAAGAGCTGTAATTATAGATCCAGAATTCATATAAAATGTAATACATGGTGAGATATCATGTTTCCTATCTGAGTCATCACTTAAGCACTGGAGTGAGGAATAGTGATTATCAGAAGAAAGCAAAAAAAAAGAACTACAAATGCAAAAGAGGCATAACATTTTTTTTATTCAACATGAATACATTCCTGAAAATAAGAAAGGCAACAGTAACTTCAAATTATCTGTGGACAAAAATTTTACATAAGCAATATGAATACTATGAGCCACAATCCTGAATCATGGTTATTGTTACAGAATAATGTTTCAGCCCATAGTGCTAAGATGATACACAATTTTTTGCTGACAAAGCATCGTAGTTGGGTGTCCATCTTATTATCCTGATTTGGTACTTGCTAACATTTGGCTATTTCCAAAATTAATGTTGGCTGTGAAAGAATATGTTATAATGTAATTCAAGACCTCCACAAGTTTGTGACAAAATTTCTGGAGAATTCTCTGGTGAAGGATGTTAATGATTGCTTCAAATAGTTTTACAATCAATTTGAAACAATTTATTGAATAACAAAGGCACTTATTTTAAATAATAATAAAAACAAAACATAAATTCCCTGTGGTTTATTTCACATTAGTCATATTTTACTGGGATATATTGTGTATTTTAAATGATGCTTTAAAAATTAAAAAACATAAAAAGGTTGATATGCAATAAAAAATTATAATTATCTTTCAAATTAAAGAAAAATGTACATCAAGGTTAATAGAATTTTCCAAAATTGCTCAACATTAGAACTTTATTTTATAATTTAAATATATGCAAATACACAATATGTAAGATTGATGAAATTAGGGAGTAAATAAAAAGGAGTAAAAATGAAAGTAATGAGAAATTTGAGAGATGGAAAAGCATCTCCAAGACTCTGCAAAGATAATACATAATGAAATAGAGAGACTTGAATAAAATGCCAGAGAAAGTGTACAGCCTTTCACATTAGTTGGATATCTCCAAATAAAGAAAATAAGTAAAAACAACAGATGGAATAGTAGATAAAGTAAGGTTATTAAAGGCTTAACAAAAAAGTGATGAGAGGTGGAGTGCAAATAATATGAAATTGAAAATAATATAAATAATATGCAACCTGAATGTGAGAACATAAGAACAAAAATGGAACCAAATAGATATAATTATGTACCCATTATGGTGAACCAGTTTCTAAAAATAAGACTTTTTTTTCATTACACTGGTGAAGCTCCTAAAGATATCTTAACAGTTTGCATAGGTATTTCAGTATTAATGTTATGACAGTGGAGGCTAAGCTTACTATAACATGTAGCTATCCCCACAGGCATCATGATCTTGGAGAGGTTTTCTATTTGTAAAGCCTGGGAATTTCTTTACATGTAAGCAATCAATGTTCATTTGTTATTAGAGTGAAGATTACCAAAAGAGCATTAAGTGCCAGACATCTCATGAGAGATTTGATCTGGTAAGTCACACACCCCAATTTTAAAAACCAAAAAGTTAAATTTAGGGCTTTAATAGCATGTCCATTGTCTAAAAATCAAATAAATTGGATAATAAAATGTAGGTTCCAAAGCCATGTGAGCAAATCAATACTAATTGTAAGACCATCAATTGGTTGATCTACTCAGTATTTTTGGCAGCAATAAGAATGTTAATGAAAATAAAACAACATGGATCTAATTCCATATTAAATTTCCACATATAAATTATCCACATGTGTATGTAATAAAGTTTGTGAAGAGGAAAGAATCATCTCCACCATGGTATTTAAAGCGGTGTTCTTCAACCCTTGGTCCGTGGCCCAGTGCCAGGCTGTGGAACTTTTCTGCAAGTCTGCGTGCTAGACGGGCAGTAAAAAGTTTGTAATAATAAATAATAAGAGTTTAAACTTTTAATTAATATAGCCAATTTTTATTTATTTTTACTCAATTAAAAAAAAAAAAAAAACAGAACGAAAACAAAATCTAATCAATCATTCATAAATTAATTTGTTTTTCTAGTTATCACAGATATTAATGGGGGGGGGGTGGAATTAAATTTTTTATTACTTTTCTAAAAAAATTTAAAAAAAGTTCTTTATTATATAAACTCCATATATATATATATAAAACTTTATCTTATATATTTAACATTGTTGTTTTATTAGTTATAACAATTATGCTTATCTTTAAGAAAATTTATCTATAGACTTCCGCCAGTCTGCAAAATCTTATCCTTATTTTTGCTGGTCCGCGGAACCTTATCCTTATTTTTACCGGTCCGCAGGTATGAAAAGGTTGAAAACCACTGATTTAAAGCATAGAAGAAGGTCAACAAGCAATCAGTCCAGAGATTGAAAGTGACTCCAATAATGTAAATATTAACTTATACAACAGGAATAATCAACATCCACTATCATTTATCATCAGCTGTAAATAGATCAATATAGCACCAAAATCACAAAGATACAGGCATTGAAAAAAGATGAACTTTGTTAACTCATTCCTTGCTTCAAGGACTGAAAAGAATATATAAAACAGATAACAGGTCAGCAATATTACTACAAATGTAAATATAATAATTTGATGTGGGATAAAACAATAATTCAATTTACATTACAGATTTGCCGTCCAATGCAGATATAATTGAACAACATCAGTGTAGGGGCATTATTTGACTCAGGCAGTCAAATATGATGATGACTGAAGCTTTATATGGGCAGATTATACACAGAGACCTGTATGTTCAAATCCTGCTGATGAAGTCTGTGTAATATGCAGAATTAGTTTTTAAATAAATTTGGTTACAAGAGAGGAGTAAGAAGAAAATGCAGAAACCATATACTGTTGTTTTTAAAAGATATGGTTCATGAAGTAATCCTGGAGTCAGATTTTATGCATTAATTTGGATAAATTATGAATTATAATAAATATCAGATTACTTGTGAGAATGAAAGTCATGAATTTCAGGCTATATAATTTATACTAATCAGCAGTAGAATATAGCACAAAATAATTACAAAACATCAAGATTCACTTCTTATCAAAGGTGAATGGTGAGCTAGATACAAAAATGTCTTTATTGATACAGATCAAATTTTACTAGTATATCTGGAATAAGAAAAGGATATGAACACCAAAATAAGATGATGGACAATCAATCATATTAATAATCCCAGTCAAACTCTGTTCCTCAGGAATATAGAGGAAGAATGGAAAAGAAGTTGCTCAAAATGCTGGAATAGAGAATTATCTCTAATTCACAATTTAATGATCCCCTGGTGGCAGTAAAAAGAGAGGTCCATTAGAAACTTTTTGGATACAAGACAAGTAAACTATTGAACAGATAGCAATATATCTCCATGAGTGTTTGATCTGTTAACTAAGTTTAAAGAAAAAAACACCATTTTAGATCAAACTTCCAGTTATTGGCTGATCAAACTGCATCCTAAGGACCACCAATATACCATATTTAGAAATAATGGGTACTGATATAAGTTCAGCAGAATGCCTTTTGGTTTAAAAATATCAAATCAGGACTATTATATGGTTACCACTATGTATGTAGATGATGTGATTATTACTTTAAGCAAAATGATTTAACATATTCAAAATATAGAATGGTTTTTCCAAAGTGTGAAATGTAATGCTTTACAATAAATTTACAAAAGGGAACATTGCTACAGAAGTTAGTTCCTTTGTCATCTTGTGAGAAATAACTGTATAAAGCCTCACCCTGAAAAAATTTAAGTCATAAGAAACTCTCTGCATTTAAGAATAAAAAAGCATATCCAACCTTTTCTGAGGCCGTGCAACTATTTTTGCAATAAGTTTTACAAATTTTTGCAGTCAATATGGAATTGCTACTGCTGTTATTTACAAAAGGATTTGCTATGGAAATGAATACCAAAGCATGATAAAGAATTGTGTCATACCCTGATTTCAGAAAACCCTTTATAGTATAGACTAATAGTATTGATTATGGAGTGACAGCAACAATTGTTCCAGATCAAGGAGAATAATCACTAGCAGTTCTCTATTTCATTAGTAAATCATTGGAAAACTCCAAAATTAATTATATAATCACTGAAAAAGAGACTTTGGCCATAATATGGGGATTCCAGAGGTTTCAGAAATTTCTGTTATGGTCTAAGATAATTGTGATTACAGATCACTAGAACCTAGAATTTCTGACAATAGCTAACTGATTAATAGCTGATTCGTTCATTGGACATGATTTCTTCAGGAATTCAGGTATATTGTAAGATATTTTGGGAAGAGGTTTTAAATGTATTGGATGACATACTCAATTTTCACCCTGTTCAACCTAAGTCAAATTATTTAAGTGTTGATGATGTGTGCCTGGTATATGAATTAGTGGGAAATGATTTTCAGCAACTTTCAAGGAAACATAGAGAATAATTAGACTACAGTGAAATAATAAGGAATTTGGGCAATAAATTAAATAAAAAAATAAAGAAGGTTAATTATTAGAGAAAAATATCATAAAGATATCAATTAAAAGAGGTGTTCTTTAATATGAAGAGGATGTCATTAAAGAACAATGGAGGATAATGTTAACTAAAAGCCTGCATGAATAGTTAAATTATGCACATTATGGAGCAAAAAAAGTTGAATATTTATGAACATCTGTTTTTACTGGCCAAGAATGTGGGCTAATATACTGCCAATATCGAATATGTGTAAAGTATATCAAAGGACTAAATTATTAAACAAGTCCCATGTTATATCATCAAATCCTATAGTGCCACAAGGGTCAAATGAGATGCTGGACATGGACTTTTATGGACCATTTTCCCCATTTAAAAAGATGATGTATTTGGTTGTGATATATGATGTTTACAAAGCTTGTGGCTATATTATCTGTATCCCAAGGTAATACAGAAGTATTATCTATGGCTTAGAGTTTCAGAATTTATCTGTGGTTGTAAAACCTACAGCAATAATGTTAGTCCACAATATTCCATTTATGTCTGCAGAATAGCAAAAGTGGATTGAAAATTTTGAAATTAGCCATATTCTGACATCTGTATGGAATCTGTAATCTAACCCATATAAACACACTATATAATATCTGGACAAGTTGTTGAGGGTATATCTGGCACCTAATCACCAAGTATGGGTTAAATAAGTTTGACTATCTCACTTAGGATATCAAGTAGCTGTATTTACAGCAACTTTCAAGGAAACAGAGAGAATAATTAGACTACAGTGAAATAATAAGGAATTCGGGCAATAAATTAAATAAAAAAAATAATGAAGGTTAATTATTAGAGAAAATTATCAGAAAGATATTAATTAAAATAGGTGTTCTTTAATATGAAGAAGATGTCATTAAATATCAATGGAGGATAATGATAACTAAAAATCCTGCACGAATAGTTAATTATGCACATTATGGAGTAGAAAAAGTTGAATATTTACGGAACATCTGTTTTAACTGGCCAAGAATGTGGGCTAATATACTGCCCATATCGAATATGTGTAAAGTATATCAAAGGATTAAATTATTAAACAATTCCCATGTTATATCATCAAATCCTATAATGCCACAAGGGTCAAATGAGATGCTGGACATGGACTTTTATGGACCATTTCCCCCATTTAAAAAGATGATGTATTTGTTGTGATATATGATGTTTACAAAGCTTGTGGCTATATTATCTGTATCCCAAGCTAATACCAGAAGTATTATCTATGGCTTAGAGTTTCAGAATTTATCTGTGGTTGCAAAGCCTACAGCAATTATGTTAGTCCACAATAATCCATTTATGTCTGCAGAGTAGCAGAAATGGATTGAACATTTTGAAATTATCCATACTCTGACATCTGTATGGAATCTGTAAACTAACCCATATAAACACACTATATAATATCTGGATTAGTTGTTGAAGGTATATCTGGCACCTAATCACCAAGTATGGGTTATATAAGTCTCATGTGATCATTTATATTAATTTGTCTATCTCACTTAGGATATCAAGTAGTGATATTATATAAAATCAAGTTGCCAATTATTCAAGAGCATACTGACACTGAAGTGGATCAAAAAAAAGCTTTATGCAGTTAAAGCAGTAAGAAGAGCAGAGAAAAACAAGATAAGACAGTAAAGTGATGATGCATTCCACCAGTTATCCAACCAGAGAGGCACATTTTAAAGAAGTTTCAGGATTTCTGTGAAGGCCCTTACCAATCTGTCATGCAAAATATATTAGCAAATGAAAAGGGTAAGAAGGGTGCTTATAACATTTATGTACTAAAATGATTCAAGAAAAATTGCAATTATAATTGAAGTTCATTTCTATGACTTTAGAAAAAAATGATGCCGAGAAAATATTGGAGAGAGTGTAGTGGTATGAAATAATCTTGATGATTTTAGATACTTAATGTTTGTATTGTGCTGGCATGAATATCTAGCATATTTGTCTTAATAGAAATTAGTGAATTGCACTAAATCACTGTTCATGTTACTCTCAGCCTCTAAAATCACTAAGTGAAGAATAATTATAAAAAATGGAATGGTTTATCTTTTAGTGTCATGTGCAATACCAGTAGAGTTTCATGAGCTCACTAATATTGTAAGTGGAAAAAATGCTAGTTTTTAAATTATGTTCATGTCAGTTAAAGTTTCTGACAAATTTGTGATAAACCAAACTGCAAAATCTCTGGTTAGTATTCTTATGTGAGAGCAATATTATTAGTATGCTGCTTATTCACAATACTGAAATTTATATAGATAGGTTGAATAGCCACATTTACATGGTTCACATCAAGTGCTTGGTGGTTATTAAGATTGGGAATATCACCCACATTACTTTTGAGTTAAGTAAAATAAAAAAATCTCATCTTATAGTCCATGAAAAGCTGGCATTGATTAAAAATTGCTGTTAGAAACAAAATTAGTTAATAAATGTCAAAAAGTGTCAGTGAAAAGTATGTCAACTATATTTTGTTTCTCATTGAGATGAGGGGCATTGAATGGGACAATGATTGCATAGAAATGAAGCTGTGTTAACTAAAGCAAAAGTAATAGTGTTTAAATACTCCATTTGACCTTTGTTATTTTGCTTCTGCACTAGACTAAAAGCTTTAGTAAAAACCTAATTGTTAGAATAAATTTTTAAAAAAGGTAATTTGCAATGTAAACTATACAATTTATTAGCAGATAGTATAAAAATAATATAAATAACAATTCGTGTCAATTGTTAATACAGAGTTTAATATAAATAAATAAAAACAAATATTATTTCCAAGCGCTTTCAACTCTTACGAGTCCTTATCAAGGCAGTGTAAACAATTCTATTTTCTCCTAGGTGATGAATCTAACATTTCATTGTATTGGCCAGGAACAACTAATCGGAAAGCTAGTTAATTTTGAATTCATAGCACAAGATGAATTTTGTATAATATATGATCCTTTAATCTTGCATTTTTTATCATGTGTTTCATTCATTAATATTGTAAAATCCTTTGGACTACATATATGGCCTGTATTATTTTGGTGAACATAAAAAGCTGAATAAACTGTATCATCTTCTCTTGCTCTATTATAAGTATATTTATGTTGTTGAAGGCGATATTTAATATTTGTTTTGGTTTCTCCAACATATATTGCACTACAATTTATTTGTGGGCATCTAATAGAGTATACAACACTGCTTTTATCCTCCTTATTTATTATTTCCTTAGAATTATTTATTAACCTATTAAGGTTAGGTGGAGTTCTCCATGCTAATCGAAAATCTTGACTTAAAACTTTTATTATATTTTTATTAATATTGGGAATAAAAGCTAATGACATCCATGGTTTATTATTCATATTTATATGGTCACTATTATGACGTTTATAATGCTTCAATACAGTAGATGATAGCATTTGTTTATTATAACCCACTTGTATTAAATCTTGCATATAACATTTTATATTATCTTTCATAAACATTTCATTTGAACACAGTCGTTGATTATGTGTTAAAAAAGCTCTAAAACCAGCTAATTTGTGTACTAAAGGAACATTAGATATTGGATGAATGTAACCTCTATTATCTATATGTTTTACAACCATTTTATATACTAATTTACCATCTATCCTTGATATTTGCAAATCTAGGTATTTAATACTAGAATTGTCTTCTCTTTCTATTGTCCAAACTAACCCATTTTGGTTCTGCAAACTATCAAAAATTTGCTTTATAATGTCTGGCAGCCCATATATCAAAACATCATCCACATATCTACAATATAATGTATTCTCATTTCTTACTAATATGGGATGCACAATTCGCTCTTCTATATTATCTACAAACAAATTACTTAATAATCCACTTACAGCCAAACCTATTGGCCATCCTTTTTCCATTCTATATAAGTTACTACCATGTGCTGCAACAATGTCATTGCTTATCCAAATTAAAACATCTATAATGAAAGATATTTTATCCTGTGGCATTTCTTTAGCACACAAGATTAAAGAATCATATATTATACAAAATTCATCTTGTGCTATGAATTCAAAATTAACCAGCCTTCCGATTAATTGTTCCTGGCCAATACAATGAAATATTAGATTCATCACCTAGGAGAAAATAGAATTGTTTACACTGCCTTGATAAGGACTCGTAAGAGTTGAAAGCACTTGGAAATAATATTTGTTTTTATTTATTTATATTAAACTCTGTATTAACAATTGACACGAATTGTTATTTATATTATTTTTATATTATATACAGAAGTATTATTTATTTATTTATTTAGCAGATACTATATAAAGTTTAAAAACATAAAATGCACAATATTCTCATATTTAAAAAAATATACATTATTAGTAATAAAATTTTAAGAGAAACTTAGTGCTAAACAATAATGGTAAAATTCAAAAACAGCAAACCAAAGTATTGCCAATCTAAATGTAATTCTGAGCATATAAGTAAAATTAAAAAAAAAAAAGGCTGTTTATAATGTTTATAAAAACAATGGTGACATTTAATTAGGAATATAAGTCTGTGTCAGTTGCATTTTTCTTGTCTTGTATTGTATTTTCACTGTTCTGAAAAAGTTAGTCAGCCATGAGATATTTAAACCTTGAATCACTAGTAGTGTAAAAACAGCACTAATTGCAATAACTAATACCAAGCCTTAAGAAGTTTGTCTTTTTTATTTATATGCTATGGAAGCCATCAAAAACCACTGTAATATTTATTATTAATGGCTGGCTGAAAATCTTTGGTACATTCTGTTCATTGCTGACTATTCTATAGCTGAGAGTTAAAATATTGCTGTAATCAGTTTAACCATCCTTATACCTAGTACGTTGCTATTATTTACCTATAAATTGAATACCATTTCTGTGTATTTGTAAATTATCTTCAATTGAACCAGCAATAAATTATTATACAAGGTATAGATAAAGTGGATAACCTAAGGGAGATTGAAGGTCTGTGTTCAAATTCCCTATATTATATCCAAGGAAATGTGAAAAGGCCAACATCCAAAAACATCAAACCAGCATAGAAAACACTAGCTTATTATTTAGTAAAGCTTTGAAAATAGGACCAGTTACTAACTTCAACAATCAAATTATTATGGTATTAAAAAATAACAGTTATTCTTAAATTTAGAAATTATCTTTTTCATATCAATGAAGGATATCATGAAAAAAAATATTTGCACAGATTAATTGCACTGTTCTATGATATCCAATATGTGATTTTTGATTTCTGTTAGTGCTAAATAAGTAGGTTTTAAAGTGATTTTACATTAATCAGTCAGAAAATACCTTTTATTTTCTAATCAAGAAAACCTTATCCATGCTCCTTCTAGCTGCATTAGAAACCATTCAGCCTCTATTAGAAACTTTGTAATAACAATTTTTTATTTTATGAATCACAACATATATTATGTGATCTACATTATAATATGAATTTTTGTCATATTTCTTAATGTACACCTATGGTAAATACTGAAACTATTGTGTAATGATTTTATCCCATATCATAGAAGATTTTAAACCACTATATGTCACTCTAGTTAAAGGAATGTCCAATTTTCATACATAATTAAAGCATTGTGAAAATTCATTAACTTCTTGGCTAACATCTAAGTTTTGTAATATTTTCATATCTATTTTTTTTTTACAAAAATCAATTCCCTAGATAATATTATTAAAAATATTATTACCTAAATATAATTATGCAGTACTTAAAAATTTTTAAGACTCAAAAATTTTTCTGAAATTATTAAAGCTACAATTATGAAAGGCATCTTCTATTATTCATTTTAACCATGGAAATCCTTACTAATAAAAATAAACAAAACCATTTCATCATATATAAGTTTTAATTCTTCATGATTTCTGATTTTAGAATCAAATTATATTTAATCTTGTTGATGAAATCTTGTTTAAGTCGATTTTTTTTTTGTATTACAAGAAAGCCAATATTTTTTTTAAAAATTAAATTTTAAACAATTTAAAAAATGCTGATACCCTATAAACTATTATATCACATACTGATGATATTTCATTAATTAGAAATTAATGAATTACAAGAATATATTTACCATATTAATACTTTTTAATAAGTTTTCTTAATGAAAAGCAATAAACGTAATGACCAATATTGATTTTTGATCTCTTATTAAGCAGTACTAGCATCAAGTTTATTTTAGAATTATGTAAAGTAGTAGTTTACCTTAATTTCTAAAGGTTTTAATCATCTGTAAACTCTGATGAACTATTGATGGAGTAATACTGCTTACAACTAAATGGATTCTTTAATATATATATAAAACAAAAAAAACACAAGTTAAAAAACTTGCTAACGCTTGTTTTTATGATAACAGATGGCGTTCTACCAAAAACACCATCAAGCGTAGTTTTCTGTTTACATAAACGTCAGAGCGAGTATTCACTATCTCTAACTTTAATTCCACTTTCAGATAATGATTTCAAGCTATTTTCTATCGTCAGTGAAAGACAGGAATAAGAAACTAGATCTAAACACAAACTCTGAGCATTTATGAAACAGTTTCTATTCAGATTGCAAGCGTGAATCTTTTAGACACGTTAATGTCTTCAAACTCAGCATAGCAAGCCAGATAGCTACATGGGTCTGATCTCAGTTCAGCATCACCACATAGTAGAAGCCGCTGCAATATACATCATTGCAAGAAAGACCTCAAAGGTACATTTATGAAAAACACAGAGTTTGTGTTTAGATCTAGTTTCTTATTCCTGTCTTTCACTGACGATAGCAAATAGCTTGAAATCATGATCTGAAAGTGGAATTAAAGTTAGAGATAGTGAATACTCGCTCTGATGTTTATGTAAACAGAAAACTACGCTTGACGGTGTTTTTGGTAGAACGCCATCTGTTATCATATATATATATACACTGGAAAATAGCCTAGCAAAATCTTATCATTATTTATTTTTTTGATAGACTGAAGATCAGTCACTCTTTTCAGCCTTGCCTTATATGGCTTTGTACTATGTCAATTTATATTTAAAATTTTACAGTGATATCACATTTTGTTGCCATGACATTAATTATTTTATAATGTTTTACATTTTATGCACATCAGATCCTATTAATTATGGTATAAAGATCTATTTGCACCCTGCAGTCTTTTGTTAGTAGCATGTGAAGAACATGCAAATATTTTTATGTTAATAAATGATTGTAATATTTTAGTGATATCTTGCAACCAGTTATCAGATACTATGTAAACTATTATATGTTATTTGATTTATTTATGCACATTCATATTTTTAAAAACCTAAATTGATAAACATTGAAGATACCTAATTTTGACTTAGGACAGATGACATTTTAAAATGAAATATTTTTATTATTTTGCTCACCACTGTAATGAATGGCAATTTTATGGATCACTAACAGCTTACTAAAACAATCTTAATTTTTTAACATTATATAATGCAAAATATCTAACATAAAATAAGTAATTTTGTAGATTTTTAATAATTTGTAATGACAGCTAATGCCCATTGTAATTTTTTTATAATGTAAATAAAAGAAGGGAGACCAACTTCCATGGACTGTGAACATATAAATGCACACATCAATGTTTCATTGTCAAAAAATAGAGGAATAAATAGTAAAGTACTTTAATCTATGACTTACATATTAATTTTTCTAACAAATGCAATTTACTTCTTACTTTTGACTTTTTTGCCAATAAAGCTTGGATGTAAGCAGTCATATTTCTACTATCTCATGGAAGTTGATTTGCTTTCTTCCATTAATATATATTTAAGCACTACATTTTAAGAATTTTTGACTATTTTATAATTTATTTTTTATTTATAATTATATACTTTAAAGAGCAATTGTTTTCACTCTATTTTAGAATCATTGATGATAATTGTGTATTATCACTGTACTCAGATAGTCTAATATTATCGTCAGTGCAAATTAAGATTCAAAGTAGGAATTAATATACTTATTTATCTAGTGAGATAATTGCATATGTTTTATCTTTTATTGAATTCTTCATTAGCAAAGACAAATGCAGATATTGGTTCATTTAGAAATGAAAATTTTATAGCTCTCTACCATTTGATGTTCTGTGATTGCTTAAGTGGACACTAGATTACATAGGTGAAAATGACTACTGATAGAATCATGTAAGAGGTCACATGATAATGGAATTAAGTATGCACCTAATTTTGTTATATCACTTCAAATGGGAAGGTATCAGTATTTCAATTCTGTGATAAATACTATACTGAAAACATTATTAAAAGTTTTAAAGAAATATTATCTATAGATGTGGTTTAAAAATATTTTTAAAACTAATTGTACTGTATTGGTTGTTATCACAAGAATGTGTGTTTACAATATTTTTTTTCCAATTTTGATATACGTATAAAAATTCAAAAATATTTTTTTAAAATAAGAGAATAAAATAATTTTTTTTAGCAATAAGAAGTAATACATTTACATGCTTGTAACAACAGAAAGCATTTAAATTCTCTATCTAGAATTATCCCTATCCCCAAATTGGTTTTGAAAGAATGGCTATCATCAGAGAGGTGCTATGATATTCAAACACTAGATCTAAAATACAAATTCAAGCCCAGAATTTATTGAATACTAACTATTAAATACAAAATCTAAAATTTTCAGACATCTACATGTCTTCAAATTCAGCTTTCTAGATTAAATAGCTATATGAAACTGAAATGATATAGATGCCATGATTTGAATAAAAAAAAAACATTAAAATATTTTCAGCAGACTTACACATTTTTTTTCAAATATCCAGCTTATAGCCAAGTCATCTAACTATACATTATAGTTTTTCTTAAGTACGGATAGGAAAACAAAATTAAAATTCATTTTTCAACCAACAATCAGTAATTCTTATGATAATTGCCTGCTCCTTTATTGTGAGAGGTGGTTGGAGAGACCACTGTCCTATAATGGGTTATTAAATATTAACAATTATATGCATATATAAACAACAATAACCTTGTGTTATTATAGCTGTTGCTTTTATCTGCCAAGCCCAATATAAAATGTGCACATTTTTAATGTTCTAAGGTTAACTTTTTTTTTGATAAACCACTCCAAGTAGTGTCACTAAACCATTTTATAGTGTAGGGGAGGGTAATTATTCTTAGTTAAACGTTTAATAGTTAAATGAAAAATATAAAATTTCACAACCTGCTAACATTGATTGGTTTGATAGATATTATCTTTTATTATTTCTCTATATAAAGATATTGAAGGTCTTTGCATTACAGAAAACAGCTATGTAATGATTTATCTTTCACTTATATAAACGCTAATAGTATTTTGCAAAAACACCACTCTTTATGGAATAATTTTTACAATGAGATTTAAATTTTTGACAGTTTCAACTGACCAGCATACTTTTTCAAATCTAAAAGAGGCAACTGGATTTCAATCATTTATATATAAATATACAATAACTTTATCTAAAATGCATATATATATATATATATATATATATATATGCATCTTTATATATAATATAATATATATATATATATATATATGTATATATATATAATTATTTATAAATAAAGATAAAAAAAGACTGCTAATCAGTGAAAGTGTCTTAAATTAAATAATGCAGTATTTTATAAGATTTAATATGTAAGATTTAATAGGAGCAATGTTATAAAAGGAGAAATTTTGGAAAATTATATAACACTACTAATATTAATTGAGAATCATATAATACTAAAAATAAAATTGAAGCCTGATTGCTATCCAGATGCTGAAGAAAGCAAAGTTAATCAGAATCATTTAAAACCACTGCTCAATTAAATTAATAAAGATAAAATAAAACTACATGTAAATTTATTATATTTAGAAAGAAATACAAATAAAAAAGTATGGAAATTTTTTAAAAATAGTTTTTTTATCATATTATTCAAAGAAAATAAAATGTATGCATTCTATTATTAAACATTTTTAAATATTCAAGTGCTAATCTATCAAAAGTTTGTAAGTACTAATTATTTAATTGTTTATTATAATATAGCAGAATAAATTTGTTAAAAAATTGTTTGACTTAATTTTTTTTAATGTATTTTAATTTATTTTTAGTTATATAAAATTTTCCAATAATTTGGCTTATTAAATATGCAATCTTTTTTATTTATTTTCATTTGATAATAATTTGAAATGTTTTATTTTTATTGTATTATTTATAGGTGATTCTATGTAAATATAGTTTTTTAAAAGTAGAGAAATAAAAATTGCCACAGTTATTTCACATAGTATCAAATCAGAAGATATGCATATAATAAGTATATTTTTGTGTCATATATATATATATAATAAAATATAGATTTATAAAATATAGATACATTTGCACATGAAACATTTCAAGTTGTTTAGTCTTGAAAATAAATGTAATTAAAAATGAAAGTTTAGCATCAATATTAAATAACTAGCTTGACTTAGTTTTTTTATAGTTTTATTATGTATAAAAATTTTGTATTGTTAACTTGATATAATAAGTTATTTTATATATATCCCAGCTCTAAAAAATCTGTTGGACAAATGAAACTGTCTGTTATTTTTGGACATGTGGAATAATACAGAATTGCCTTTGTATTGTGTAAAGTATGCAGAAGAATGTGTTGTTATTATTATTAATTTATATTGTGTAATGTATATTGAAGAAACACATTTTGACACGTAATTAGAACAATTCTATTAAATAAATTCCAAATATACATCATTTAAAAGCTTTTCATACTAAACAATAATAAAAAGACTCCACAGAGCAGTCAAATTTCTACTGGAACAGCTTTATCAACTTGGTATTTATCATTGTCATGTTCACATTGACAATTAAGAGGAAATTTTATGTAGTTCAACTCACATACTGTTTAAATAAATATAACATGTAAATAGTTCATAGGTAAAAGCAGCACTTAATAATACATATCTCTATAAAAGTTCCTTATAAATCTTTATATGTTTTTTTATAATAATCTAAAAAAACTTTTAATCTCAACAGATTTATTCAAATTAATTTTTTTTCTCATTATTCTTACTTGTTGACATGAAGTGAAAAATTGATCTTACAAGTAATTGACATTAATTAGTTTGAAATGCATTTATTTAAGTTATAATCTCTGATTGTTTGTTTGTAAGTTTGTTTATAAACTATTGTAATCACTTTTATTACTAAAGTTAGAACAAAATTTTGAAAGCAATGTTTAATAAATTTTAAATTCAATTGTATTGCTTCAAATTTTGTACCTAAGAAAGAAATACCAGATAAAGCAATATGGAATGGTAATGTTTTAGCTATATGACTTAGTTTCTTAGATCTGGATAAGTAGGGGGAGGGTAAATTTTGAATATTTTGATATCAAATTTGCAATTCATTTTTAGAAGTTTAATGTTTTAAGTAAGACTTGCAAAAGGGTAGTATAGACATTTTTTGGTTTCAATTTAACATTATAATAACATTTTAAAATCAAGGACTAATATCCTTAAATGCAATATAATCAATTGAAATTTTATATATTTTTAATTACTACCAAAGTAATAGGACAAATAATATTTTAGATAGGTGACATAATTTTTTAGATATGGAATACCTGGGCAGAATAATTTTGAATATTTTGATATCAAATTTAAAATTTGTTTTTTGAAATTAAATGAAGGCTTTCTAGTGGGTGGCATAGAGATTTTTTTGATTTTAATTTGAAGTTATAATAGAATTTTTAAATAGAGATATAATAGATTTAAATTCAATATGTTTGATAAAATTTTGTACATTTTTAAAAAAATCACTACCAAAGCTGTAGGGCACAATACTATTTTAGATAAATAACCTAGCTTTTTAATATGTGGAACAGCAATTCAAAGATGTTTTTAGAACTTCAATATATTTTAAGTCATACATGGCAATTTTCTTGATTTCAATTGTAAGCTTCATTTAACTAATAAGAAAATTAGTTGACAATATAGTTTTGTTAAGCATTTAAAAAAATCAAATAAAAAATAAAACTGTTAAACATTTTTCAACAGAAAAGTAAGTTTCTTAATGCAGTATATATATATAATACATATTAATTATGAATTATACATATTGCAGAAATATCTATTGATATAAATAAACTATAAGTATCAAATCAATTTAAAGTAAAATTATGTGCATTAAAGAAGTTCATTTATGATAAAGTTTTGATAAGCATTAAAAAAATTCCAATGAAAAGCAAAAACATCAATTTTCACTTAAAAAAATATTTTCATTATTTTAGTTACAATAATTTATGATAACCATTTATTATTATGACACAAGCTAAATATGATATATATATATATATATATATATATATATATATAGGATTTACATTTTAACTTATAGCAGAAATATCTAGTAATATATAAATATATTAATTCTAATATTTCTCACAGATAAATGAATTCATAGTATTCCAAGTTCTGAGGAAAGTACGTTATGTTATTGTACTAAAATAATAGCTATGTAGCTACTATATTTTTATTACTCAGAAGTTCCTGGAAATAATACTATGAATATATATGTATATGTTATATAATGAGCATGATAATAGTTCCTAACAAGCTTTTCTCACTATTCCTATCCCCAGATGGTTTTCTTACTGATGTCTGTCATCAGTGAGTGCTAGGAAATTCAGAAACTGGTCTGGGATAGGGATATTCAGAAAAACTTGTTAAGAGCTATTAGCATGCTCATTATATAACATTTGTAATCCAAGCTTATTAAATTAAGTCATGTGATATATGCATTTATTTCCTTGTATATATATATATATATTGTAACGGAATATATGCCGTTACATTATTTTAAAATGAAAATAAAAAGATCGTAAATAAAATTTGATTTATTAAAAAGAAAAAAAAAACTTAAAAACTAAAATTAAAAGTTTTTAATATATATAGATTCATATCAACTTTAAAACTTTAAAAAATAAAAATATTTAAGTATTTTTTTTTTAAAAAGTAAAGATATAAAATTATATTTTAAAAATAGAAATAATTTATTTCTATATCTTAGAAAATGGAAATATTTCTTATTAATTAAATGATTTTCAAAACAAACTACCTCAGAGCATGTAAAATAAATTAAACAGATAAGAGAATACAAAGGAATTAAATGACAATCCAAACACCAAAATGAACACGGACATAACTGAAACACGATGGATTAGGGTCTTGGTTGAATCTCAAGATTATGATAAGAACTAATAAAAATATAAAAGCCAAATTATTATTATAATTGTTATCTTAGACTACTATGAATAGATCGTTATAACTAGCTATATTGAGATTTTCACGATGGATCTGCAATAAATTTAATTTTCCGGACAACACTGAGGCCTTGGTGCACTCCTGACCAAATATAATGTTTATTTCAAAGGACAAAATCTCGAAAGTGATCACGAAGATGGACTTCTCAATCTATTAAACCGAAAATAAATATTTGCTACTAATAAGAACTTTAAAATGAATAATTAATAATGAAAATAACTCTTATCTACTTAAAGAAGCAATTAATTACTATTTTTTTATGTAGATGTTTAACAATCATTTCAGTTCATTTTTTTTTGTTATTATTTCTAACTAAAATGTATTAAATTTAAGTTGTTTATAGACGCTTCATGGATTCGTTTTAATTATATTTTTTTATATTTTATCAAAATATATAGACATTCGATAAATAATGATACCTTACGGTGAGTATCTAAAATGTATTTATTCGGATGTCTTTTAAGTTATTGGTGACAACGCAAGTATCTTATGGTGAATACTATTGGGTTACTTATAGTTTCCTCTGCGTTTCAATATTTTGTATTTTGATCATTTATGTTTATTTTGAAATTTTTTGAAGGAATCTATGTAAGCGATCTATACCCAACATTTTAAAGCAAATCTGTGCAATCTATTTAAAATAGTAATTTAAATTTTTTTTTTAAAAAAAAATATTAATGTTAAACTCTAAAAATAAATTTAATCTTCAATTTTAAATGTGCGTTAATAAAAATCTATTTGTGTGTTAATTACTGGCAGTGGCTTCTTTTATTTTATTGTTCTAAATATTTAATATATACTTTGAGAATAGAAGTCTATTGAAACTTATAAATGTTTTAAAATCTCTGCTATTCCACTGAGCTAGTGACATGGGCTAACGACCGGAATCAAAATTTAAAAAAAAAAAAAAAAAATTATTTTTTTTTTGACTTACGTATCTGCCTACTTTATAAATTTTTCTAGGTTCAAATGCCTAGATGGCGCCCTGTAGTGCAGTTTACGTATCTCCTCCTTGATCGTTAAAATGGCTCCCAACTGGCCGATCTTTAATAAACCACGAGTGCCTGAGAATGTTAAAAATAAATTATGCAGTAAGATTTTTCTTTAAAAATGAGTATATACATTGAAAATGAAGCCCGTAATATTTTTTCTGAAATCAGAATATATTGTTTGTATTATATAAAGTTATGAAGTTTGTGTAAAAAGTACTGCCAGTAAGAAAATTGCGTATATGTAGAAATAAATGCGAGGAATAAAATGTAACAATTAATATAAATCATAATTTAATTAAAAAAAAAAAAAGTCTAAAATCACGTAACTTCTTTGACTTGCCTAAGTTAATAATGAAATGTAGGGAAAAGGGAACACTTGAGGGAGGAGGTGTAATCTCAGCTGGGGTGAAAAGGAAAGAATAGTCAGCATTTTTTCTTGTAATTACTAACCAAAGTTATGTCTTTTCATTAATAACCAAAGTTTTGTCTTTAAAAAAAAAAAATTAGTATAATCAATTTGTGTAACGTCATTACTAACACTAAGTAAATTCTTTTTTTTTTTTTTAATGTTTTTGTTTTTGAGGAAGTTTACTGATATGTAACGGAATATATGCCGTTACATTATTTTAAAATGAAAATAAAAAGATCGTAAATAAAATTTGATTTATTAAAAAGAAAAAAACTTAAAAAACTGAAAATTAAAAGTTGTTTAATATATATAGATCGCATGATGGACAACTTTAAAAACTTTTAAAAAATAAAAATATTTGAAAGTAATTTTTTTTTGTAAAAAGTAAAGATATAAAGATTGATATTTTAAAAATAGAAATAATGTTGATTTCTATAGTCTTAGAAAATGGAAATGATTGTCTTATTAATTAAATGATTGTTCAAAAGCAAACTACCTCGTGAGGCATGTAAAATAAATTAAATGGTCAGATAAGAGAATACAAAGGAATTAAATGACCAATCCAAACACGAAAATGACAGCACGGACCATAACTGAAACACGAATGGATTAGTGACGTCTTGCTCGTTGAATCTCAAGATCTAATGATAAGAGACTAATAAAAATATAAAAGCCAAATTATTATTATAATTGTTATCTTAGAGCTGACTATGAATAGATCGTTATAACTAGCTATATTGCAGATTTTCACGATGTGGAAGTCTGCAATAAATTTAATTTTCCAGACAACCAGCTGAGGCCTCTGGATGACAGCTCCTGACCAAATGCATGGCAAGTCGCAGTTTCATTTCAAAGGACAAAATCTACGAAAGTGATCACGAAGATGGACTTCTCAATCTATTAAATCCGTAAAGTATAAACTATTGTGTCTATCTAATAAGAACTTTCCTAAAATAGCAAGTAATTAATAACTGAAAATAACTCTTATCTGACTTAAAGAATGCAAATTCAATTATTGCTATTTTTTTATGTAGATGTTTAAGCAATCATTTCCAGTTCATTTTTTTTGTGTGTGTATTATGTTCTAACTAAAATGTATTAAATTTAAGTTGTTTATAGACGCTTGCATGGATTCGTTTGCGGTTAATTATATTTTTGTTTTCATATTTTATCAAAATATATAGACATTCGATAAATAATGATACCTTACGGTGAATATCTAAAATGTATTTATTCGGATGTCTTTTAAGTTATTGGTGACAACGCAAGTATCTTATGGTGAATACTATTGGGTTACTTATAAGTTTCCCTCTGCGATTGTCGGCATCAATAATTTTGTATTTTGATCATTTATGTTTATTTTGAAATGTTTTTGACCATGGAATCTATGTAAGCGATCTATACCCAACATTTTAAAGCAAATCTGTGCGATCTATTTAAAATAGTAATTTAAATTAAAAAAAAAAAAAAAAATATTAATGTTAAACTCTAAAAATAAATTTAATCTTCAATTTTAAATGTGCGTTAATAAAAATCTATTTGTGTGTTAATTACTGGCAGTGGCTTCTTTTATTTTATTGTTCTAAATATTTAATATATACTTTGAGAATAGAAGTCTATTGAAACTTATAAATGTTTTAAAATCTCTGCTATTCCACTGAGCTAGTGACATGGGCTAACGACCGGAATCAAAATTTAAAAAAAAAAAAAATTATTATTTTTTTTTTGACTTACGTATCTGCCTACTTTATAAATTTTTCTAGGTTCAAATGCCTAGATGGCGCCCTGTAGTGCAGTTTACGTAAGTCTCCGTCCTTGATCGTTAAAATGGCGCCCAACATGGGGCTCGATCTTTAATAAACCACGAGTGCCCTGAGAATGTTAAAAATAAATTATGCCAGTAAGATTTTTCTTTAAAAATGAGTATATACATTGAAAATGAAGCCCGTAATATTTTTTCTGAAATCAGAATATATTGTTTGTATTATATAAAGTTATGAAGTTTGTGTAAAAAGTACTGCCAGTAAGAAAATTGCGTATATGTAGAAATAAATGCGAGGAATAAAATGTAACAATTAATATAAATCATAATTTAATTAAAAAAAAAAGTCTAAAATCACGTAACTTCTTTGACTTGCCTAAGTTAATAATGAAATGTAGGGAAAAGGGAACACTTGAGGGAGGAGGTGTAATCTCAGCTGGGGTGAAAAGGAAAGAATAGTCAGCATTTTTTCTTGTAATTACTAACCAAAGTTATGTCTTTTCATTAATAACCAAAGTTTTGTCTTTAAAAAAAAAAAAAAATTAGTATAATCAATTTGTGTAACGTCATTACTAACACTAAGTAAATTCTTTTTTTTTTTAATGTTTTTGTTTTTGAGGAAGTTTACTGATATGTAACGGAATATATGCCGTTACATTATTTTAAAATGAAAATAAAAAGATCGTAAATAAAATTTGATTTATTAAAAAGAAAAAAAAAACTTAAAAAACTGAAAATTAAAAGTTGTTTAATATATATAGATCGCATGATGGACAACTTTAAAAACTTTTAAAAAATAAAAATATTTGAAAGTAATTTTTTTTTGTAAAAAGTAAAGATATAAAGATTGATATTTTAAAAATAGAAATAATGTTGATTTCTATAGTCTTAGAAAATGGAAATGATTGTCTTATTAATTAAATGATTGTTCAAAAGCAAACTACCTCGTGAGGCATGTAAAATAAATTAAATGGTCAGATAAGAGAATACAAAGGAATTAAATGACCAAAAATGACAGCACGGACCATAACTGAAACACGAATGGATTAGTGACGTCTTGCTCGTTGAATCTCAAGATCTAATGATAAGAGACTAATAAAAATATAAAAGCCAAATTATTATTATAATTGTTATCTTAGAGCTGACTATGAATAGATCGTTATAACTAGCTATATTGCAGATTTTCACGATGTGGAAGTCTGCAATAAATTTAATTTTCCAGACAACCAGCTGAGGCCTCTGGATGACAGCTCCTGACCAAATGCATGGCAAGTCGCAGTTTCATTTCAAAGGACAAAATCTACGAAAGTGATCACGAAGATGGACTTCTCAATCTATTAAATCCGTAAAGTATAAACTATTGTGTCTATCTAATAAGAACTTTCCTAAAATAGCAAGTAATTAATAACTGAAAATAACTCTTATCTGACTTAAAGAATGCAAATTCAATTATTGCTATTTTTTTATGTAGATGTTTAAGCAATCATTTCCAGTTCATTTTTTTTGTGTGTATTATGTTCTAACTAAAATGTATTAAATTTAAGTTGTTTATAGACGCTTGCATGTATTCGTTTGCGGTTAATTATATTTTGGTTTTCATATTTTATCAAAATATATAGACATTCGATAAATAATGATACCTTACGGTGAGTATCTAAAATGTATTTATTCGGATGTCTTTTAAGTTATTGGTGACAACGCAAGTATCTTATGGTGAATACTATTGGGTTACTTATAAGTTTCCTCTGCGATTGTCGGCATCAATAATTTTGTATTTTGATCATTTATGTTTATTTTGAAATGTTTTTGACCAGGAATCAATGTAGCGATCTATACCCAACATTTTAAAGCAAATCTGTGCGATCTATTTAAAATAGTAATTTAAATTTTTTTTTTAAAAAAAAAATATTAATGTTAAAATCTAAAAATAAATTTAATCTTCAATTTTAAATGTGCGTTAATAAAAATCTATTTGTGTGTTAATTACTGGCAGTGGCTTCTTTTATTTTATTGTTCTAAATATTTAATATATACTTTGAGAATAGAAGTCTATTGAAACTTATAAATGTTTTAAAATCTCTGCTATTCCACTGAGCTAGTGACATGGGCTAACGACCGGAATCAAAATTTAAAAAAAAAAAAAAAATTTTTTTTTTTTGACTTACGTATCTGCCTACTTTATAAATTTTTCTAGGTTCAAATGCCTAGATGGCGCCCTGTAGTGCAGTTTACGTAAGTCTCCGTCCCCGATCGTTAAAATATACATATATACTGTGCCACTGCAGTAACTTTCTAAGATTAACCAGATTATGATGACTGGTACAAGGGCACTATTAGGCATAGAGCCTAGCATTAGATCATGAAAATTCTTCAATGATCATAGTGTTAATTTGTTTATGTATTGCAGTCACATGGTAAATTTTAAGGTGTAAACTTATGTGGACTCTGATAATTATACTTTATGTTTAAACCAGAGGATAGTTAGTTGTTAATGTTATAAATGAATTAAAGACAGGAAGCACATAAGTATGATTTAAATATTTATTATATTCACTTTTAATATTAGCTGCTTTCCCAATTTCCTTTTTCATAGCACTTTAAATAAAATTTAATTCCATTCATTTTAATTTTTAATACAGTTCATTGTTAAATGTTTTATATCTGTTTCCGGAGAGAACATGCACTACACAAAATGTCCAAACAACAGCAATCCAGGTTTATTCCAGAGGCTTGTCCAATTAGATGTAAACTTTAGATCAACTTACTAATAAGAATGGGCAAGTATCATGCACCACTCAAACTCTCTATATTTCATGTTAAATAATTATATTCAATTCCTTATGGGACAGTACAATTGTCACCAGGTTCTGAAATATGGTTCCTGTGTTTGATTATGGTCAGAACTCTTAACTGATATTTATGCCCCCCCACCCCTATTTGTCTTTCCAGATTGCAGTGATTAAATTCTAAATTGTACAAACATTGAACATAATATGAATTAAAATTATTTTAATGAATAAAAGTTTGTAAAATAACACCATACTTCCATTTTTTCTTTATTTAACCAAAAAAAAAACCCCTTAAAATCCCATACTCTATTGTTGCAACTTTTATGTACAACTAACTTATTTAACGGAGTCTAGAATTATATTACATTAATTAGAATGAAAGTTCTTTAAGACAAGTTCATATTTACTCTAATTGATCAGCTCTTTAACTTTCATCAAGTGGGTACTGTCCATATATATATATGATTTCAGTCCTGAAATACTGGCATGGATCCTTTACCTTTGTCCACTGGCTCTCTTGACATATCCTCAGCTAGCTTTCTGAACTCATTTTTTTCCATATTTGACAATCACTCAGGTGGCTGCAGCTGTGGCTGTGAGAAATATTTCCCCAAGGGGAAATTTTTTGAAGTCCTCTAGCAGAAAAAAAATGTTCATGGCACTGATTAATAATACTTTTTAGCAAAAGTTCTGAAGGTTGTTTTTTTTTTTTAACAAAAGCAAATTCCACAATTTTTATGTTTTTCATGAACCGGATTTACACTTTTCAGTTTATTTTTAGATTCATTTTCTTGATTAATTAGTGAAATAGATAGATACTAACAATATTTTAAATTACAAATAGTTTTTTTTATCTTGCGTTTCAACAATAGAATTAATTGCAAATATCTATAATTTTCCCACCATCACGTTTTTCTAAGAAATACAATATAAAAAAAAAAAATATTTAACAAAAACAAATCTCAAAATCTAATTTTATCTCGAGTTATAATAAATTAATGAAAGAAGAAATCCTGATTTCTTCGAGATAACAAAAAAACTAAAAATATTTCAATGGTAATTTATTATTTTAAGATATTTTTATAACTATGCACACTTTTATTAAAATAAAATATATATATATTTGAGATGACAGAAAATACTATCTCAATACCAACAATAAGGGGCAAATCAATTTAAAGTACGGTATAGTTTTTCATTATTTACTTTGTCAATACTGAAAAGTTGAAATTAATTTTTATGTATTATAAGCTTTTATTAACTGTGCTCTAAAAAGCAATATATATATATCTTCAACCACAATTGAGGTGTTTAGATTTAACTTGAAATAATGATGTGTGTTGGGTGGGGGGGGGGCAGAAATTAATTAAGTCCAATTCTATTTCTGGACTTCCCATTTTTCTATTTACAGTTAAAAACATTTGTTTTTGTTTTTTTTTGCTTTTTAGTCGATTATAAATAAAAGCATTTAATATGGAATTTTTTTAAACTATTTATTTCTTGTTGTGATGCAATAGAGTTATAATATAGCCTTTGTTTGCTATGATCTTGTTTTAAATGCAAATTTTTTGCATAGATAAATATTTAACCTTTTAATTCTTTAATTTGTTTATTATTATTGTTTTACTTTGTATATCATTGATGTCTTAATACTTAAAACATGATAATTTCTTTTTCTCATTTTATATGGAAAAATCACTTCTGTATAATATATTATGAAAAAAAGATCATTCTTATATAGTATAATATAAAGAATAAATTTATATTTATTCAAATATATTTGAAAAAGAAAAATCATTACTAAAGTAAATACAATTCAGAAAAAAATAAAAACAATTTAAGGTATATAATAATAAAAGGCCAAATTCAAAACATGCATATATATATATTGAACCGGATTGATATCCGATTCAAGGATTTTACTGCCAAAATTAAAAACTTAATTTTCATTAAATCTTATCTAATGTTAAATTTATTTATTTATTATTATTTAAAAAGAATATGTGTATTAAAATACCTACTTGTTTATATTTAAAATAGATCGTTTTAATGTTTTTAAAATTATTTTTAAAATAGTTTTCTTATACCACTTGTTTTTACTTTTTTTTAATCAATTTGATTAAAAAACAAGCTGGCTAGCTAATTACATTTCTGTTGCTTTTATTTTAACCATTGTAAACTCATTCTAAAAAGCAGAGATTTGATTTGTGTTGTTGTTTTTGTTTCAATAATCCCTGGGTAGAATTCTTAGATTAGATTGAGCTTGAGATTAATATTTTCCCTGCCTTAGGTGTAGAATTCAACAACAAGGCTAGTTTTAGTGGGAAATGGAGTGGAGGTATAAATAACACCAAAAATTTTATGAGTCTATTCTATTCTATTCTATCCTAGAGAGATTAAGTCAGCACTTTGACAAAGTGATTCATTCAGTTTCTTAATATTATTAATCATTCAGAGTAACCCTTTCAACATTTATACCATTAGCAGTTTGAACATTTAATCTTTCAACGCAAAATTTGCAGTTACTAAAACAATTTTCGCTTTCTCTGGGATGCCAAAATATACTGCTATACATTATATAATCAATAATATGTCATGCTAGTTTAACTCAAAAGACAGACTCATGCCTGCCAACTCTCCTTCAATCCTGCAATGAACACCTAAAATAAATAAGTCCCCACTACCTCTACCTTGCCACTGTCAAAGGACCTGAAAATAGACTAAAATAAACTTGTGCACTCTACACAAACTCTGTTTTACTGTAAGGTAAAATTTTCTTTTATTCTTCCCAGGGTAAATTTCTTTTCATTAAATCTCCACTCAATCTAATTATAAATCTGTATTCATAAAAAATATTTAGCCTCCTATATAATATTTGCTGTGTTTCCTTGTATTTTGTAGTGTGGCTTGGAATCTTAGTTTTACGATTCCAAGTTTGCTTTCAATTTTTGTTTATTGGAGAGTGACAAGTGAGTTTTTCTATTTTTATACCTAACTTTACTAAATGCTTTAGCAGTCATGTATATTTTAAATGCTTATCTGTAATTATTTTAGTAGCTAATAATTAATTTTAAACACTGTGTTTGTGCTTTTGCAAACCACCAAAATCTTTTGGCTGGTGACTTTATTTTCCTAGTTTTCTTCTGGTGGGGATTCCATTTCTTCATTTCTTATAACTCTGAAAGTGGAAACTAGAATTGTTTTTCATTGTAATTTTATAAGTCATCAGCAGGGAGATAATATTTATCCCTTTGTAAATTACAGGTGAGAGAGACTTTCGCTGCTAAAGTATTTAAAGCTTTCATATTTTTGTACTCATGTGCACTCTCTGATAGATTTATTTTGTATTTATGTATAGCTTAAAATTTATCAGAGCGTGTACTCAGAACTTGTATCATAAATTTATTTCTTAATTATAATTATTTGTAATTCATTTTCTTTAATTGCTGGGGAAGACATAACTGGTTTTCTAATGATTTACTTGTCTTCTATTGAGACCTTTAATTATTATTAGTTTTGGCCAACCATTTGGTTGGGGATTCGCCAGTTTTAATTGTTTGTTTTCATTTCATTTTAAATCATATTTTTTGATTGTTCTTGGGGTAAACAATCACCTTTATTTTAAATGTAATAATAGGTGCAGCTTCTACTGACATATGACATTCGTGGGTCCAACACATTTTTTGGGCCTTGAAAAGCTTGCCGGCGCTGGTTTTGTTGATTTATTTCAAGAATGTATTGTTTAAATATCTGAAAGTGAAAACCAATGTTTGAGTGAATTCTCTGCTGAATGGAATTTGCTTCCTCCCTTTATAATTCATTTATTAGAGAATCAGTAAATCTGCCAGAGCATTGCATCTAGACTTTCTGCTACATGCCTGAGCTAACCTATTTGTTAACTTATAAACTTTTCTTATATGTCTTCTCTTAATAAATATGTTAAAAATTTGCTTAAATTTAATTTGGCTGATGTTTGTCTTAGTGCTTTGGTGTCTCAATTGTCTAAACAATTTTAAGATCTCTTGTTTCTCCCTGAGTTTAGTCAGTGCCAACCACCATCATCATCCAATCTGATCACAGTAAATAAATTTTCCAGACACATAGTAGTCTGGTGGCACCCTCTGTGATCAGAATAGATTGAATGTCTGGTACAATATATATATATATATATATATATATATGTACCAGACATTCAATCTGTTACAATATATATATATATATATATATATATATTGTAACAGTTATATTTGTACACTCATGCAACAAAATCCAGGGTTTTGGCAAATTCCCCAAAGCTGATCTAGATGAGCAGTTGGGACTTCTAATCAGATCATATCTCAGCTTCTTCACCAACACTCCATGACTTACTACTCTATGAATGACATATATGAGGCTACACTCAAAGTTTCTTATTCACGTGCTATCATTAGCAAAAGAATAAAACATGAAACTTCAAAAAAATGACTCTATAGCCAGGTTCTTAACTAAATACACACCTCTATGGCTTTTGAAATATTTACTAATTTGATAATCAACCTAGAATGACAATGCAGAGTTATATAATTCACTTGAATATTAACTAAAATTAATATGATTCAAATGGATTGAAATGCTATGAAAAATACATTAAACAATAATATATTTTATGTCTTTTAATAAAATCAATCAATTATTAAGACAGCTAACCCTCTGTGCATTGAAATTCATCACAGGTGTTATAATTAGATGATTAAGTGAGTTACAGGATTTCATCTTATGCATGGGACAATTAAATCAGAACTTATTTCATGAACAACTTTATTACATTATAATCTACAGTTTAACTTATACCTAATTCATGCTATGAGATGCCTATAAGATTTTCAGACAATTAACTTGGCAGAGAGACCATTAATAATTATAATTATCCTAGATACCTGGAAATTAGCCTAAATTAGCTCTATACAGATTATTATTATTACACAATCAGATTGGGCTTCAAATCAAAGTTGAATTTATTAATATTAACGGTAGAATAAACTGGGGTCTGTTATGGAGAAGTTTCTGATACTATGGCATTATATTAACCAAAATAAATGGGTGTCTCAAATGTGTGTTTCTTCATGGGATCTATCAACTCAATGATCAGTTCCTGTGTACTGTATGACTTTCTATGAGAAGAGAACATTTTGTTCTGGAGGTCTGATTAGCTTGAAACATGAACGATCTGGAGCATTGTGTTTCAGTTTTAAAGAAAGTGATCAGAAAATGAATATGGAATGGCCTTATACCAAATCCCCATAAACAAATATATACATGTATCTAGCAAGACACATACATACATATGCATGCTTTATAAAGAAAACATTTGCCATGCTATTGATCATTGATTATTATTAAATCTAAAATGCTCTAAATCTATAGCTTCTTACTACTAAACCATTGTATACCAGTCCATAAGTTATTATACTTGAACATGATAAAGAAAGGGGTTAACTAAGTGATCTAGCTTATAATTAATCTTTGTAGTTTTTATTATAAATTCTAGGGAAGAATAAAGCACAATAAGGACTTATGAATTTAATTTAAATATGTTTTAGAATATCACTCTTGTGTTAGTTAATTAAATATTTTATTAGTATCAGCAAATCTACTTTTACTCAACTAATACATAATAGCTATTAAATAGACATATAATAGGTTTCAGATTGGAGATTGCATGTGTGTGGGCTTTAACACCTATAAATTATCTTTAAAGAGACTCTAATCACCTCTCCCAACCTCCTATACAGGATCTGAGTATCAATGTCATCTCTGAATAAGTCATAGCATAAATTCATAAGAAATATAATAAATTATAATTAGACATAACCACAGATAGAAAGATATTTAGTGTATAATTTAAATTTAACAAGAGTTGCATTATTAAATTCTTTTACTTTAAAAGAGTTATACACGTTTTACAAAGTAGTTATTCTTACATTATTTTAGGAAATTAGACACAATTTAGCTTAATGACAGAATTTATTCCATAGAGAAAGTTTAAAAAATAAGTTTGTGCACATTTATACATAGCTAGCGTAGAATTATTTAAGAAATTAATAAGAAGAGGTTATTACAGAGCTCTGTGGATTATTTTACTGATCTTTTTTGCTAAGACATCTTCTTTTATAGTTTTAGGCACTTCTCTGCTTGGCTGGTCTGTTTATCTTTACTTTCTGGGCAGGCTGCTGGTTCGAACTTTTACCATCACTGATGACTCTTTCCCACAAGGTGGATAGCAACAGGTCACCATTCTGGCCTTGGTTCCTCATGGTACAGGCACACATAGATCCCAACAGCATTACAATTTAAAATTATCTAGAGTCCAACTTAATTTAATTCCAATCAGGGTTTTTTATTAGAGCACACTTTCTCTCTGCCAATGTCATGATTTGTTTACAAGTTGGGACAAATTTGTAATCTTTATTTTACATGTGAGCTATAAGCTTGACAAACAAAACCATTACCTCTGTAATTTAGAAAAATAAGTAATTGAGAAAAATAGCATCAGTTATCTAGCTTTCTCTTTGTTACAAAATAAATGTAATATCTTTTAAGTTTACTCTTGTTTTTTTTATAGATTTTAAAACCCAGGTGTGATCAGCTAATTTCCAAGAAATAAAATTATTTTACAAATACAGATTTTAACCTGGTAAACATTCTATTATATATGTGAGTCAGTCAACTTAAAAACTATAATTTTTAGGCAAAGAGAGATAATTAGTGTATGAGATTTATCATTTTTGAGAAATAAATAAAATTTTTAAAAAAATAACAAAGTTTGAAATCGATAACTTTGCAAACTTCTTTCATATATGTGTAAAAATTCACATACCAGGTAATGTTTAACTTTATTACCTTAAAGTTTAGAATTATGTTTGCCTTATTTATAGTAATTATTTAACATTATTTGCAAGATGCACTTATAAGATATATGCATACACTTTATTATATACATCTTATTAAGTTAGTTGATCAATTTCTAAAATATGCCTTCATAAAATATATGCACATACATGCATATACATATTATGCATTTTTATTAAGCTCTTTTAATTAATCTACACCAACTTGGGGGTTTAAACTAGGAAAATTGTATTAACTATGGAACATAGTAGGTGAAATGATATGATTGATAAAGAATACCATTTTAATGTATATATAAATTGTACCAGAACATTATGGAACAGATTTAAACCCTTCATGTTCATTTCACTAAAAATGAAGGGCTTTTTTTAAAAAATTTAAATTGTATTTTTATTGTACTTATTGTACTTAATTAATGGATTCCAAAGATATAACATATATGTAAAGTCCTGCGTGGCTATATTTTATGTTTATTAAACTTTGGAAAAGAAAAAAAAATCATTATAACAATTTTTTTTTCTAAAGTTAAATATTTAACAGATTATATATATAATTTTTATGGTATCTTTATCTTTGTAATAGAAGATAAGCAGATCTACTGATTTGGGAATTTACTTCTTTGGTAAATAAAAAAAAATTACATTAATTAAAAATCAAAAATGAAGATATACATTTTTTTTTGTTAATTTGGTTTGTGTAAATCTGGTCACATATTCAGATATTATTAGTTATAAAAAAAGTCTGTCTGCATTATTCTCTTTCTCTTTCTGCCTGTAACTGAGCTGGAGTGAAGGAATCAAATTTATCACTAGAAGAAAATAAAGATTCAACCACCAACTTATTTTTTTTTATTATTACACCTGAAGTAATCTCACTTGTTGTATAAAGTTATGGAAAATATTTTTTTATAAAAAATTAGCCAACATGAACATATAAAGTTCAACTTTTATAAGTGCTAATCACATTTGTTCATCAAAGATGGCTTACAAATTGTTTTGAATATCCATGCTTGCTAAATGCAAATAGTCTGCTGAAAGAAATAAAATACATGTAAAAAGGAAGTAATCTCATGATAAATGCTTTCTAAAAGACCAGACCAGCAAGCAAATTCAGAATTATTACAGTGCATGAGTGTATTGTGGAAAAGATAGTGTATAAATGAGTAAAGTAGACATCTATTCTTGTTAAAGCATTAACCAGCAACTATTAACCATGGAAGTTAACTTTAAAACCAGAATTATAACATGTATGTGAAGTGACCTTGGATATATGTGTACACATGCACATTTATCCAAATATCTACAAGTCTAGAGGAAAGTAGAAAACATACATGCTTTGAACTATAAACTGAAGTAACTTTTAAACCAAAAGTGAGATAATTTTTCACTTTTGTTCTGATCTATCATGTCAGCTGCTTGACGGTACTATTTATAGCTAAATTGTTAGAAATATGCTGTTTCTGTGGCTACAGCCAAGCAGATATCTTTTTTCTATGATAAAACACAGAAAGATTCAGTTTACTCGGCTGTCGGATACGGCTGATGGCTTTTTTCTATGCTAAAAGCACAGAAAAATGCCTTTATTGGCTACTGTAGTCGGTTATGTTATACACTTTATTGTAATGCTGGGTTGTATATTTTCACTACAGTATTGTGTGATAGTGTATTAACTGCATCATGTCTAAATAATTTAACTTTTCAGGTCGATCTTTTTTTGTTTCATGTGAACTGACCTACTGGTATCTTCTAACACTTTTAACAGTGTCATCATTGTTCCATCAGGACTGTGTTAGTGTTACAAATTGCATTTTAGGATGGCACACAGCACTATTTTGAAAATCATAATGAAAGTAATGTATCGTGAGAAATCGTCCGAGACAGGGAAGATGGCTGCTTCCAACTCTCAAAATTGCCAATTGCCAGGAGTCAGATTTCATTATAATAGTTTGTTATAATTATTAATAACTTTATTTGGTAAATTGCAATCGAATTTTCTTCCCCCACCCCAAAACGCAGTGTCTGATTAATTACTTTCCAAAAAAGGGTAAAATGTGATTTTTTTTTTTTTTAAAGAACTACATAACTTTTCCGATATGTAAAAAAAAAAAAACCAAACAAGCCCATCTCTGATTAATTAGTGTCCAAATAAGTGTCCTATATTTACTATTATTTGTTATTAAAAAAGGAATGTAATTTTATATAAACACACACAAAATGAGTGCAATATAATTTAATTTTTACCCCCCCCCCCCCAACACGGTGTCTTATTAATTACTGTCACAAAAAAAAAAGAGATAAAATATAATTTAATTTTGTATTTAAAAAGTAACCGTAACTTTTCAGATATGCAAAGTAAAAAAAAAAAGAGAAGCCTGTCTCTGATTAATTATTGTCCAAATTAATTACTGTCCCAAAAAGACCAAAGTCAGTTTTAATTGTAAAATTTTGTTGGAATTACTGTCCAAAAAGTCTCCAATGTTCTATTATTTGCTATTGAAAATTAACTTACTTTTTTATCGACACACACACCAAAACAGCCAGTCTTTGATTAATTACCGTTCCAAAAAGTCTGCTTACATTTTTATATTTTGTTTTATTTTGTTTTTCTTAATTTTATGGAAATTGTAGTTGTATAGAATGGCTGGACTGGGAACGTTATATCAATGTGTTTTTGCTTAGCATCAATGCCATCAAGCAGCTGACATGATATATCACAAGACAACCAATTTTTCTTATTGCATTAATTGTATTATTTTTTATTATTATTATTAATGTTTTAGTGATTTGTATTTAAAGTGATTTTAAATATTTTTTTTGTAATTATATATTCTAAATAATTGGTGTTGGTTTATAATAAAGAAAATGTTCTTCATTTCTAGAAGTTAAAGGGGCAATATTTGAGATACTTTTGTAAATATTATTACTAAATTATTAATTTTATTATAGTCCCCATCTTCTTATTTTTAGCAACATATCAAAATATTTCTAACATATTTAAAGTGTATACAAGCGTGATTTATATAAATAGTTATCTATAATAAAAATTAACAGTTAGTGTTTATGGACAAAGAGCAGTCCAGATATTAAGCATTGTAATAAGGGTTAAGTTGTAACATGGAAATGGAGTGCCATAAAGATAAAAAAATATCTGGCACTTAATTACCAATATTTTCTTACTACATGATCAATTTTTACTAGTTGCTGATAAAGTTATAATAAAAATATAATTAAGCACAGTAAAATTGTGCATAGTTGTAAAAGAGATTATTAGTCTAATAAGTTGTATCTTTGGTCTTCATAGCTAGATAGTATGCATGGAGTGAATAATAATCAAATACCCATGAGCCAACTGGTACATATATAATATGGTGGTATACCTTCATATTAATAGTTAATCGATAAGAAATCATTACAATATATATAGTAATAAGATTTATGATCAGAATTCATTAAACTCTTCTGATGAAAAGAAGAAATAATTTATTTTACACCAGTATTACTTGTTTGTGTATTTAGTCTCATTTATCTATACAATTATCAACTTATTTATAGATCTAGTAAGTCAAAAGAATATTTCTGATCAATAAATTAGCAATGATATGAGGATATGAGATTTGTTTGAAAGTTTATAAAAAAAATTTCATTAAAAATCTAGTTTGTGAACTCTGAGAAAGACATTCCTTGAAATAGTTTATATTGTCAATGTTACCCACTTAGTTAATGTTACACACTTAATGACCACAATTTATTAATGGTCTTATTAAAAGCATTAGAAATGTGCACAGTTATCTAACTCAACCTGATGCAAGAAACTGAATTTTTACAAAATAACCGTATTTACAAATTATTGTGAATATAATTTTAAAAACTTTCCCTCTCTTAATTGAAAAATAGTAGTTAAATAGCAATATTTTTGATACATTAGTAGAATTTATATTAAGGTAGTTTAAGTAATAAAAATTATATATATATATATATATTTATATATAAACAACTATAAATATTATTAAAGGAATCAGTTACAATATTGCAGCTTATTTTGTCATATTAACAATTTTATTAATATATTATAATTACTCAAGTGATAAAAAATTGACAGAAATAAATCACTATTTCTTAAATATTATTAATAGTTTAGAGCATATTTCTATATGTACCAACTCTCACTGACCATGCTTAACTCAGGGCTTGAGTCTATTGTCTGCCTGATATTATAATTAAATATTAAATTGCACAAATTTAATTAACCTATCACAGGAGTAAGACTGTCTCAAGTGCAGGAGTAAGAAGACTATCTCATTTTTAACCCCTATGATTAGACTTATATGACTTATAAATGTAAATCTATTATTATAAAGCACTGAAAATTTTTGAAATTTTTTAAAGTGGAAGTCAACCTCCAATAATGTGCTATTTTTTAAATATTATAAATCTCTATGCACTTGCCCACTAATAAAAGTCTTTCAAAACATAAGTGAATCACTTAAGTTTAGAGGGTATTTGTATATACACCAACTCTCACTGACCATGCTTAAATCAGGGCTTGAGTCTATTGTAGTTAGAAATGAGATACTGTCTTTCTCCTTCGATAGTCTTTCTCCTGTAATTGGTTTACTAAATTTATACAATTCAATATTTGATTATAACATCCGGCACACAATAGACTCAAGCCCTGATTTAAGCATGGTCAGTGAGAGTTGGTGTATATACAAATATGCTCTAAACTTAAGTAATTCATTTAGTTTTTTAAACTCTTATTGGCTAGCGAGCATGGAGATTTATAATATTTAAGAAATAGCGTACTATCAGAAGCTGACTTCTGCTTTAATAATTTCAAAATTTTTCACTGCTTTATAGTAAGCATATATATATAAATGAAAACTCGCATCTCAATTTTTCAGATTTAACTAATAATAGATACACAATGATCAGAGTTATTTGGGGCTGTGGAAAAGGCATATTGAATTTTTCAATAATTTACCATAATGAAAGATTTTTAAAATTTATTTTTCTTTTATAGTACATGTTTTAATAAAGATTAAGAATGTCACATAAATTTTAGCAAGATGTTTGTTTCTCTTCGCTTATTACTCAGACATGAAGTGAATCTTTTTTTTCTTGAATTTTCATATTGTTAGTCTATGTATGCAAATTAAATCACCTCCTTAGGTTTATTAGATAATTATACATGTATTGAAAAACTTACTAACTTTTTTAATTTTCTTTTTCCTATTTTCTTCTAAAAATCAAGTGGGCTTCTTATCAGTATAGTAATTTGTTTATAAAAAAAATTAAAAACAATAAATTTAACTCTATTCTTTTTTTTATATTTTCAACTTAGCAAAATTTTTTTTAGTAATTAGACAAAAATTTTAGAAAATAAAATTCTTTATAGGTTCAAATTAATTGTAATACATTATTCTGAAATTATTAATAAAAACATAAAAAAAAAATATGTATAATGTAAAAATAAAATATTTAATTTTTTAAAGCAGAAAATATTTAATTCTTTAAAAATATTGATATTTTCTATTTTATTTTTTCTTATTTTTAACAATATACACAAATATATTTAAGAGATTTATTCATAAGTACACAGAGATAATTCATAATCATAAATAAACCAAATTACTACAGCCGATATTTAAAATTAACAAATAAAAAATCAACAAGAAACAGTCAGAAAATAAATGGAAATCCATTTATTACCTGAATGTAAGATCTTAAATAGACTTTAAATTATAAAAATTGATTTAAAAAGAGTGGTATTACGATTATCTAGACGTTTTTAATAAAGGTCATTAAACAGGTCAGGATAAACTATTGAGGATAGGTTAATAAATAATCATTTTTACAACCTTTCAATTAAACTTCTATTCATTGCTTTAAATATAACAAATCATAAGTTATAATAATTAATTAACTAAATATATACACTTATGATTTATATTATTTAAAGGATTAAGTAGGAATTTGTTTGAATATTTGTAAAATGATTATTAATTTATTCTCTAATACTTTATTCTAACTTTTCTAATGAAGTTTATTTAAAACATCTGGACAGTTTTAATGTCAATTTGATCTACTTCATGCATTGGATCCTAATAATAAATGGAATTCCATGTATTATTTGTGTATTGCCTTGAGAACAAATTGTTAATATTCTATTGATTAATTTTAATCATTGGCTGCTGTGATATGATTAATATATATGTTTATATATATAGTGGAATAGATTTTTTATTATCATATTGTCAAATGCTAATTTGTTATTCAAGACAATTTTCTTTATAAACAAAAATAATTAAGTAAGAAAGTGAAAGGCTTTCTTACTATCATATTATTGAACACTAAGTGGAAATACATATCATTTACACTAACGTCATTTACTATTTAAATATTTGAACAGAACATTATGTATTAACATTATTTATTTATGTCCACTGTACATTTTATAGAAACATATTATTAGTCAGACAAATTTATTCCAATAAATAGCACATCAACATGTCATGCCTTCCAGTATTATAAAGAATAATTGCAAATAAACAGAAAAAGATAACTTTTATCATTTACCAATGTAATACTAATCTGTGCCAAAGAAAATTAGCAGTATTGCTATTATATTTATTACTCCAAGCTTGTTTAAATATTTATTTTCAATTATTATAATGTAACACCTATAGTCTATATATAGTCTTAGATTAATAAAATAAATGCATTTTTTCCTAATTAATCATAATTGTTCTCTTCAGTACTAGAAGGTGATGCAGGTATAATTTAAACATATATTGGTAATGCTGTTTATTATAACAAATTTTTCTGTCTAATGGGATTTAGTAGATATGTTTGTTAAAGCATTTTTTTAAAATATAAATTTACTTAAATCATTAGTAGTTAATGTTAAGTTTGTCAACTTTACCACTATATTATTCTTGGCTTATTTAAATATTTGGCTTTACTATTACAGCATAACAGTAGTAGTCTATTTATAATCTTATGTTGATAAATGAAAGTTATCATTTGTGATTGTTTTTTAGAATGCTGAAAAACATAGCAAATATTCTGTAAATGAATGTTGATGCACTGTTCATTGTAATAAATATGCATGTTTACCAATTCAATAGGGTTTGTTATCTTGGGAGGTATATATATATATTATGGTTATTAAAATCTCTATTAATTATTCTTAACTTCCAAATTTAAATTAGAATGATTGCCAATTTTGTCATTGCATTATTCTCAACTGATTTAAATATTTACTTTTATTATTACAGTGTAATCATGCATAGTGTATTTATAATCTTAAATAAATAAATATTAAGAATTTTTTTTTCTCTTTATTTGTATCACTCTCTGCAATACTGAAAGACATATTAAGTATGACCTAAATGTGGAGACATATCAAGTATGGTTTATATATATAAAAGACTTATTTTGTGGTTTCATCCATGTTAAAAAAATTTTAATATTAATATACCGATGTTCCAAATTGATCAAACAAGTCATCTACTGGGTGATAAATCATAGAAAGATGATTGTAGAGGCTCTACAATCATTGATTGAAAATAACATTAAAGTTCTACCAATAGTAAAAATGTTAAATTAAAATATGCTTTTTTAAAAAAAAATTCCAAATAGAAGAGAGTTTGCATGTCTTATCTCACTTATTGATACAATCTGGTCTTTTAGTATCTCAATGGCTTCTCTGATTTTTCACTGGTAGAGATTATCACATCTGGAAGTGCCAATGATGATAAGTGTTGTTTAACTGCATTAGTACACTCATCATCAGCAGCACTTTCACTTCATACTATAGATTCAGTTCATAAAATTGATTTTTCTAGTACCAGGATCATATCCAGATGTGATAATCTCTACCATTGTAAAATTAGAGAAGCCATTGAGATACTAAAAAGACCAGATTGTATCAATAAGCAAGATGATAATGAAAACTTTCTCCTATTTGGAATTTTTTTAAAAAAAAAACATCTTTTAATTTAACATTTTTGCTATTGGTGGAACTTTAACATTATTTTTTAAATCAGTGATTGTAGTGCCTCTTCAACTATCTTTCTACCATTTTCCACCCAGTAGATGACTTGTGTGATCAAGTATAAACATTGCTATATTAATATTAAAATTTTTTTAACATGGATGAACCCACAAATTATCTCTTTCATATGTACAATCCATGAAAATCTTCGTATCAACATATATATATATATATATATATATATATATAATATATATATATATATATATATATTAATGGATAAATGTTTTGAGTTCATATATATATATATATGATTTTCATTATAAATACAGTGACATTTTGGCTTGATCACACTAGCCATCAACTGAGTAAAATGATACATATCTGGGACATTGTTAGTGAATCACAGATGTGTGCATTTTCTACCAATGTCACATACATTGTAAACCATATAAAACTGATAAATTAAAATGTAGATATGTAGTTTGATAAAATGTAATAAAATAAGCATCAGAAGTGACTGAATTGGATGCTATCACTGATACCTTCAACTTTAGAATCAGTCTTTCTACCACTCATGCAGGGGGTGTAGTTTAATGAAAAATATTCTAAATGATAGTATAAGTTAAGAAATTTAAATAGCACATTCCATAGTAAATTATTTAATGGATAGGATAGTTTTGAATTTCATTGTATACTTTATTATTTTTAGGATGAAAAAATAAACCATCAGAATATTTATATTAAATGATACTATCAACTTTCACTATGAAGAGTCAATAAAAATGTTCAGTTAGAAAATTCAATATTTTTTTAAAAAAAAAATGTATTTAAGTAATAAATAATAAATTGACAATCAGTTTATAATATTTGTGCATATTCACTTATTTTATGTTTTATTTTCATAGCCAGAAATCTTAATAAGAGTATTGTATTTTATTGATTTGGCTTGAATATGTAAATATATTATGTGGTAAGTTAATGTACCAAATGGAAAGATTTCAGATGAAAATTCAAAGATATAGCTAACTATTCATAAATAGATAACTAAAAGACATGGAGGAATAAGAATATTTTCATTTTTAATAATGTTGTTAATTGCAATATTATGTAATTAACTTAATTTTTGCAACTCAAAAATGAGCAAGTTAAAAAAAAAAAATTGTATTAGACAAAGTCATATTATTTCCTAAGTTTCATTATTTTGAAGTGTATCATCCTTTTCAAGAACACTTTTAATTCCTAAGTGTAGGTTGAGAGTTTCGATGAATTATCAGATTTGCTGTGCTTTGCCAGTTATATATATAAAATAAAACCGACAATGATTTATTCAAAATTTTAAAAAAAATCATTATTAGCCTAAAATAAGCAATATCATCATACTCATCATTATCCAGAAGCAAGTCATCGCTAGACTGGTAAGACCTAAAGATCGTTTAGCTTTATTCAATGTTGGAAAAAATAGCAACAAGGGTGTGGATGTATATATGTAACTACTGCGAATGATTTAAGGCTTTTGTAAAACTTTAATCATTAAAAACTATAGAGTTAAGCAATAATGCATATTTGGTAAAAGCTATAGATTATAAAATTACAGCATTATTTAGAACATATATATTATACAGAAAGATATAAAACATATAATTAATAATTTGATAAAGTTCTATTGATTTCAAAGCACAGAATATTTATTGAGAATAGTGATAAAAATAAGTATTTAATTTAAAGAGTAAATTTTCTTATAATAATTTTAATATCAAATGTGTTTAAACATCTAAAACCACCATAGGTCATGGATATTTGATTCAGTCATGTAATGTGTTAATTTAAGTAGTTTGAAGTTGTAAAGTATTCTCCTGTAAAAAAATGCATAAGACTCTTATAAATATATATTTTTAAATTCTTTGTAACAGACTTCATAGAATTTCATGTTTATAGGATTTTGTACATTGTAAATAAATGTTATTTGTTATTAAATCTGGTGTAGTGACTTTATAATGTTCTTAGTATTTACTAAACCATATCCAGAAATCTAAATCTTATGCACTTTATAATGCAAATGTTTATTCAGAATACAGACACATAAATCGGAATATTAAACTATTTAGCTGATATTTATTTGCAGATGTGAAGAGTGCATTTGAATAAAACACTATTCATTTATTTTATTGATCACTATAATTTAAAATTACAATGTATTGAAATAAGACTGTGTTTATAATCACTTATTATCTATTTAAACCACTAAACATCACATGATCACTATTTCTTATGCTAGCACATTACTAAGTGACACTACTGTATGGAGAGTTTGTGCCTGTTTTTGTTGTCTATTTCCATTTAATAAATTTGTTTATGTTGTTGATGAATATTTTGAGTGAACATAAAATCCTTTTTCCACTTTTGATATTTGAATGCTATTCTAGAAGATAATTATACATTCCAAAATTAGAATTTGATGCAATTTTTCTCTTAGTTAAAGTATTTTTTAAATTATTATCATTATTATTAAATAATAGTAGACATTAACTTGTAGATTAAATGTATGTCTTCTCATATTTATGGCTAGGATATCATTCCTTTATCAACAACATGTACATGAAGCAAAGATTAAAATTTAATATTAAATATAATATAAGAACCCTGAGATCATAATATTATAATTCTAGAAATAAGAACATATATCTAATGCTAAAGAAAGACAAAATTTCATAAAAAAATCAGTAAGATTTATAAAAGCTGACTATTTATTAAGTGTGGATCTGATCATAGCAATATGACAGTGAATAAGGAGTTAGAGTTGTAAAAATATGTTGGAGTAGGGATCAGATAAGAGATTTTATTATGAGAGAAATTAATTGTTTCCTTGCTGCTTTGTCATTTGTGATATGAATACTGAGAGCGTTTAAAAGTTTTGCAAGAGTGAGTTAAGGTTTCTCCTCCACATAAATTTATTTAGTTATACTTTATAATGTTTAGTAATTATTGTTATTGTTCTGTGTTCTCAGCATAAATTATCATAGTAGCTATGAGAACCCTAAGCTTAGCCAGAGCTTGATAGCTTGTTAGCTTTAAGAGCTTCACTCTTTCAATGATTCTTGTTATAATAATAAAAATAAGATAATATCCATCTAAATATCCACAAAAGAACTATTATAGGTTAATGAGTAAAACTTGTTTAGGTTCAGAAATTGTCAATTAGTAGTAATTGAGAATTTTTTAGGAACTATAAAAGTTTCTCTATTTAATGGGATATTATCTCCTCATTTATATATATAAGGAATCTTCAATATGTGAAATTATCCATTTAAATCAACTTAATTAGAAAACCCTTGCCCTAGAACAACTAACTACTCTAAGCCAAGAGTCAAAGTGAACTGACAGTCTCATGCATCCAAAGCAATGGATGCATCAGAGTGTTAGTTTGCTTTAATTCTTGGTCTGGGACAATTGTTCTAAGTTAAGTATTTTCTAATTAAGTTGATTTAAATGGACAACTCCACACATTTAAGATTTTTATCTAAACATCCATAAAAAATATTGTATTAGAATATATATATATATATAATAAATTATATGATCTTCTGAATATAATTGTAAATAATTTTATTTATTGCATATATATAACCAATAGATTAAATTCATTCTCTCATTTAAAATTATATAAATAAATTAAGCATAAATACCAACAAATGTTAAAGTTCAGATATCATTCTGTCTTTTAATAGTTTATTTACTTTACATATATTATTAGAAGGTACAGTTAATTTGTATAATAGTAAATTTTAAGAAAAATAATTAAACAAATATACTTTTAAAGTCAAGTTAGAGGATTTTATAATAGAATAAGATAGCTTTAAGCACAAAGCCCTAGCTGATCATGTTTGGTGCCTAAAGCAACCTTAAAAATTGTCATTTATTAAAAAAAACTTATTTTAAATGGATCTATCAAATAAAATATAATAGGAAAATTTTGTATTAAATAAAAAATATTTTATTAAAATATATATTCAAATATATTATCTCATATTAGTCCTTATTTCAAATTAGTACTTGAGGCAGGTGCCTTACTACCTCATCTATGTACAGCTTTGCTTGAGCAGAAACTGCTGGAATCTGAAAGTGTTTTTCAAAAAAAATATTTAAAAGAAACCTGCATTTTTTTTACTTTGGTCAAATAAATCAAAATCTACCGAACCCTGCATATTAGTTTGAACTCATATTTTTATATCCTACCAAGAAAATATCTAATATTTAATCAAAACCAGATTTTGAACTCTCTTTCTATATATATATTATGGTTGCAAATATATATCCGCACATGTAGAAAAAAAATCGAGCACGGTAACAGGAATTTTAGCTAAATTTTTGATTTTTTTTAAAATCATATTTTCAAGTAATCGTAATTAGCACTGATACCTTGACAGGTTATAATTTTTTCAAACAATGTATGTTTAATCAAATGTGTGAATATCTGATAAAAAAGAATGAAAATAATAATTATCTACTTAATTTCACCAATGTGAGAATTATCAACGCTTTCCGTGAGGTCAGACGCTTCTCTGGAGAAAAGATCAACGAAGAGAAGAGATAGACCTATAATTAGAGATATGACTTCCATAAAGAAAAATAATAGTCACAGATAACATAAATTTAATTACTAGATTAGATTATTTTTATCTTTAAAAATAAAGAATAATTTAATTTATAATTCTAATATTTGATATAGGTAAATGTGTTATTTGTCAATTCTTTAGTGACAAATTTCAAATCAAAAATATTTACTGTACTATTATTAAAATCAAAAAGTTTGATTTTTTAATACATATAGCAAAAGATAACATAAAGTATAAGATTTAATCAATAACAATAATAATAAGATATCAAAATAAATTTCAAATATTTGTTTTATAATATACATACATATCGAAAAACATTATCCATGTATGAATCAATACTAATTTTTCTACCGGGAAGACAAATTAATAATAATTAGGCAATCGGGTTCTATTTATAAACTATAATATTTGCCCATCCCTGGAAAAGTGGATAATTTGTTTTTTTTTAAAATATATTTAAAACTTTATTCAATAATAAATTCCATTAGAGTTACATTATAAAGTGTGTATTTCCTCCCTCTCTCCTTTTTTATCCTTCTCGTCTCTTTTTCAATATATGTACACCCTGTAATGTAATGAAATGAAGTTGGGAGAAAAATAAATTAGAAAAAAAAACATCCATATATTAGAATATTAGAAATAAAGACTATACTGTTTAATTGCTAAAATATATTTATGCCTAATTCTGGTTAGAATAGATCCCCCCCCCCCCCAAATTTTTTGTTAAAATTTTTTTTATTAGTTCGATTTTATTTATATTAACTAATATATATATATATATTATTTTTAAAAAAATCCTCATATAAAAAGATCTTTTTAAAAGAACCAACTGCTGAGGTTTTTTTTTTTTAGTTGAGAATAGTTACATTTTCATTTAGTGATCAATAGGTACATAATGGAATGGCTTTATTGCCCAAAAGTCCGTAAGAAGTTTGAGTATTGTAATTAACAGATCTGCATATGATCAGGGACCTTTGCAAGTCTTTAACACAAGATTTATTTAAAAGACAAGAGCGGCCATTCTTATCTTAACTTTCTAAATATCTGAATATAATAAAAATTGTCACTTAAAATTAGTATAAGGTTTTAAAATACATGCCTTTAGTCAATAATACATTGAAAAAGCCATGACAATAAGATCCAGTCTTTGTAAAATTATATTTTCACTTTTTAATTATGCCCACAGTAATTATGATTGTAATATTTTTGTTTGTTACAAAAGTGCTCACAGTTGAAACTTATTAATTAGAACAGCTTAGCATATTGGTAGTTGCAATCTTGTATCACATTTTTTAAGAGATAAAATGCAAATATTCATAGAAACATATCTTTAATATGAAAAATAAAAGCACTAGTTCTGTGAGTGTAAACAACTCAATGTTGTTTATTTTTTTTCACTTTGTGTGAATTATCATAAATACTTTTTATAAGGGAAAAACCACTAGTAAATAATTTAGATGATTCAGTCTCAAATAAAAAGTTTTAGATGAGTAAAAACAATATTCAAATCTTTTTTTTATTCAGGGGAGCACAAGTTGTTCAAACACTTAGTGACAAAACTGAAGTACATCAAGAAATCTTTAACTCTTGAGTCTGTTTTAAACCACACAGCTAAAATACCTGAATCATAGATCATTTTCATTACATTTTGACAAGGGCTCAGTTTTTCCAAGACCCCACAAACAATAAACCATTCAATACAATTATTATTATATAATATTATTATATGATATATTACTACCACATTATTATTACTAATGAGATTAATATTTCTGATCTGTACTTAAGTAGCATCATTTCTATTCTCAAAAACCTCCAAGATGTTGCAATTTATTAATTAGGTATTCTACCTCCAATTGTAAATACTGAACATTAGACTATATTTTTAACAATATTTCTGCCATTAATTGTGATTTTATACTGTCTTTATTCTCTTCTGTTGATCTTTGTCATCTCCCAAATAAACTTCATGTAAAAATTTACTACTCTAGGTCTATTCTCTATAGACTTACTAGAAGGAATTAAATTAGAAGAGATTATTTGAATCTATGTTTGAAGACCTGTAAATTTAATTGGAATTGTTTCTACAATTCTTATGATGCCTATTTTAGGTTTTAATTTTTTATAGTTAATTTAAATAACTTGTTAGATTTTTTTATATTTCAATAAAAAATCACTTAAATAATCATTTCCCTCCATGATTCTTAGTAACTTTCACAGGAATAATTACAGGAAAATCATATTATAGTGTACAATATCTCAAAACAAAAAAATTACATTCTAAAGAATAAATTTATTAATTTTAGAAGATTATGCAAACTTATTTGCAATACAGATTTAAATTTTTTACATGAAATACAGAGTTAAATATTTCAAATAATACCAAAAATTCTGTTTTCTAATTAATGATTTTGATTTAAACAAAAAAAACACACAATATAATGCTAATACCACTCTGCAGATGGACAATTTTGATGATTTCTTTCATCAAAACATCAATTTAAGTCTATGTCATTTTACATTTTGTGTTTCCAATGTTTTTTCTATAAAAATATAACCATTGATTGATTTTTTGAACTGAATATTCTATTGAATTCTAGTTTAGATCCATATGATATCCCCTAGCTTATGTATATAGGATGTGCTAAATTTATTACTTTTCCTCTCTGTCATGTTTTTTACTGTTCTTTAAGAAATGCTAGCTTCCCACAACCCTAAAAATGGCAAAGTTTTTTTCTATTTATAAAAATCATTCTAAAATCTTATCTTGAAATTATAGAACTATTTTTGGCTTATACAATATTGCCATAATCTTTGAGTAATGTTTTTGTGACAAAAGTATTTTGGATATTAGCTAACTATTCTTAAAGTTAAATCATATAATTTAGGTCTTTCAAAATTTATAATTTCTTATGTTATAAATCTGCTTTTGTTAAATATAATAATTAATATTTACTGAGGCTATATCCTCGATAATATGTGTATAAAATGCAATAGTAGGGACCTCTACAGATGTTTTAACCACAAGCTTATGCTATGGAAGAAATGTTCCTTCTACTGTTTTTTGGTTGGAGTATCCTAAGATAACATTTTTGCCTCATTGTTGTTCAATATAATCTTTAGGATTGTAATGGACCAAGTCTTTCCACCAGAAGAGAAGAAATACATCTGACCCCAGACAGACTTAAGGTCTTCTGATAGGATGCTGTGAATGATGCAATGATGTATCTAACCTATGATCATATCTACCTCCAATGCACTAGCTATAAATTCACACATTAAATCTAGATACAATTTGTGCTAGTTCATCCATATCTCATCCCTCTTTTGAAATTCCACTATCCCTCTGTATTCAAACCCAGGTGGAATTCTACATTCAACTCTCTTCAGGGGTGAATTTATACAAGATAGCAATTACCATACCTCTATATGGGTTCCAATTGAATTAAAGATCCATCCAAACATATTACTGTTTTACTATATAAAAATGAAATGTGTAATATATATATATATATATATATATATATATATATATATATATATATATATATATATATATATATATATATATATATATATATATATATATCTGGTTATATGTTGTTGAATGAATGTATAAATGATTTTGATAAACTAGAGACTACTGTAATTTAAATCAAATTAAGACTGTTTATTAAATAACAAAATAAAAATTCAAAACTCTTTAACATAATAAAAAGATTATATTTGTATGTGTCAAGAATGTATTTCTACCATATCAATGATTAAATGTGTTCACTATTCCAACCCTTGTCCCATGGTAGAAGTACGTAACAAGGCATTAATTATTTACAAATCATAATAAAAAAAATCTATTAAATTGCTCACAAAGCTGACTAACTAATTTATAATATTATATAAGTATTTCCACAATAGCCTCATCATCCAATTCCAGTTATTTATGTTCCATCTTCTTTGTAGATGCCCCCCACCTATGTAAAATTCCCTAAAGTTGATAGGAAATAACATCCACCCATGATGATTGATCATTCATACTGAAAAAATAAATATAATGATTGTTAGGTAATGATGAACAAATAAAACATAAATTCTGTCCTATAGTAATGTATGTGCATAATATGGAATAGTATCAAAAAATCTTACCTCATTCCCTATCAAAGTAGTGGTGATCAAAAAATGTCAAGTCACTTTGGAGGGGAAGGGGGGCTAAATTTTATTTAACATAAAAATATTTTGTCTAACTCAATCATTTTACCCCCTTCATTTTGTTGCTTTCAATCATAATGGACTTTAAGCTTTCAAGTATGGAGATAAATAAAACTAGAATTTTTATAATTATATATTAAAAAAATAATACACAATAAATCAAAACATTCATTAGTTCATCTTAATTAATGTTCATGAGTTTGGCAATAATGTCTCTTATGGATACAATCTATCACTCTTTGGATTCTTCTTCAGTAAGTCATGCATGACTCACTAGAATTCATTGGTAACATGCTTGAAACAATGTTGTTTCCATTTTCTGCAGTTGCTTTTCTTCTAATGTTTCTTTAGGCATTATATAGGTAAGTAGATTAAATCATCATGCTTCTAGGATAGGACTGTAGCACTCCAGTCCTATGGGGATGTTAATTTCACAAGAATACATTGCACAGCAGATCATAACAGATTTACTTTTTCTTAATTTACTATTGGGCATTTAATGACTTATATAAGAAAAAAGTTACTTCATCATTTATATATATGCTTGCAATGTTGTATTTCTTTATCTTATGTTATAATAATAGCACAGTTTTTATTTTTAAATATTGATTTAAAATCAATTCCATTCTTTGTCAAACCGCATGAATTTATCAAACTTTTCTCTATTCAAAAGTTGGTTATAGTTTCTTATAATTTTGCACTATGAAAATTTATATGAGTGATCTGGAATATTTGAAATAGTCATTCATTTTCCCTTGAATTTGAAATTCGATCTTTCAATGTTTGGCTTTGTGCAGTTATTGTATTGTGCAGATATTGTATCATTTGAAAAATAACAAAAGAGAACAACAAAATAGAATTCTACTTTTATTTTTCATACTTGGTTGTCTAGAGATTGGCTTGACATTAGGTCATTACTATGTCTACTAAGTATAAGTCTTTATTCATGACATGCAAAACATTAATAAATAACTCATTGTTGGTATATATATATATATATATATATAATATATATATATATATATATATATATATATATTAGTTTATTGTGAGATTTGTTTAATTTGGTACTTAATAAAGCAAACATTTGTCATGTATATTGTGCCCTTTTGTATGGGTCTTCATAAATTGTTATATCAATTTATTAAAAAAATTTAAATTTAAGATATATTACAGCTATATGATGTTGATTTTATTTATAATAACCTTTCAAAAGTTTAATTAAAGTAAACTATGAATATTTGATATGTGAAATTGTGCTAATATTTGGGAGAGACGTTTCAATAAAAAAATGATAATATTATATGGTTGGGAAAACTGGCCATGATTAATACTGCATTAATAAGTTTTGTAAATAAATGTTTAAAGCTAAAAGTTTAAAAAAGACAAGTTAAAATTGAATGCATATATATTTATTATTGATAAAGATTAATATTTAGTAAGTGAATATGAATATTTTTATTATTAATAGTATATAATAGAAGATTAATATTTGATTTTATAATATCGAATTATTATTTTAAAGTTGTTATAGTATATTATTTGTTTTTAAAAATATTTATTTTATAAAATTGAATTGTTAGTTTATTTTTAGATAATTACAAGCGTTTATATCTGTGTTGTAAGTCAGGTGACAGATAAACATATGTACACATATGCTTGTAAGTTTTTTTAGTAAAGTTGCAAAACTGTTTTAAAATTCTATTATAAAATTTATAAATATTATATTGGCTATCACGAGATAAAAATAAAAATAATTAGTGTGAAATATTAAATCTGATTTTTAAAATACTGTTTAAAAAATATAATGAATAAAAATAGACTTAGTTTGTTTAGAAAAATAGTCTTATAAAAGTTAAAAGTGAAATAAAGTAAAACATATATTTTTAAAAAAATGCTTAATGGATTTAAATAAATGATAAAAATTAAATTAAGAATTAAATAATGTAATAAATAATAAATATTAAATAAGTCATTATTTATTTTTAATTTCGTATTGTTGGTAAGATATGTAAATAGGCTAGCAAGGTGATTGTTTAATTTACCAATCAAGTGGGTAATTTATTCCGGTATAAAAACGGAGGTTCAATTGTTCAGAAGGGTGATTGTAATTTCTTTTAAGTGAAGTGTGCTATTAAATATAGCTAAGTAAAAAATTATAGACGCTCTCGTAATAGTTCTTAATTTATAAGAGAGTAGTTCTAAATAATTTTATAAAAGTTTACCGTTAAATATGCAGTGCTAATTTATTTATAATTCCCTATTGATCGTCTCTATCGAAGCTCAATTTTACTATCAAATAATCATGAAAATATTGCCTAATGATAAAATGTGTTGGAAACGTTATATTAAAAATATAGTGAACGCTGGATTAACTAGGAGAATTACTAGTTGGATAAAAATAATATATTGGACCTTATATGAATTTAAAAGTTGATGATAATTAATTTTTTATAAACAAATATTTTAAAGAAAGATAAATACTTCTTTATGAAGAAAGTATTTTTAAATTATATATTTTAATATATCTTTTGGTAAAGATATGGAAGTTAATAATAATTGTAGAAATACTTGCCTTATTAAGTCTTTGTTGTTTAAAAGACTAGATTTCGATAATTTTAAGAGGCAGATAAATCGGAAATTTAATTGGTAAACAAATACCTGTAAAAAAAAAATATTATATAGTAAAGTCTGGACGCTGGTCGTACAGAAGAATTTGGAGATTGATTTTACCTAAATATTTGTTAAAGAATGCGCAAATAAGTATACGTGGATATCCAAGTCAATTTAGAATACTTAAATAAAAATATTATAAACTATTGACTAATCCTAGGAAGATAATAACTTTGAAATAAATCCGGATCCTTAAAACTGTTTTAATTATTATTTTGTCTCTTTATGGTGGAACTTATTTTATTTATTTTATCTTATTTTTTTTTTTTAAAAAAAAAAACGTTTTCATTTATTTCATAAAAACTGTTTAAACACGTGATGTACCGGAAAAGGATGTGATGTTGGTAAAATGTTGTGCCTAGGAAAAAAGAACAATTGTGGGTGGAAAGAAGACACCGTTGGATTTTATGTAACATATTTTGTTTTCTTAACTAACATAGATATTTAATTATTTATTGATCCATCAAAGATAAGAGAGGTACATTTTAAAAGTAATTACACATTAATATAACACTTAATTTCATAAAGTTTATTTTTTTATAATTTTACAACACGTAATATTTTAAGAATAATTGTTGAGTATAAATGTGATATTATTTTGTAAAACTATAATCCTGGAGGACATCGTTTGGCTGATTATAAATTGGAGTATCATTTATGGTAATAATTATATAATATTAATAATTTAATGTATTTTGCTTTGTTTTCTTTAGATAAACCAAATATTATTTGATTGTTGAGTGAATGTATAAATATTTAAAGAATATACACGCATAATACTATCAATAATAGTTTTATTTTAATATGCATACTTTATTTTATAATATAAATTTATTACAACGTAATAAGAGTTATCCAGAAATAATTATGTGATTCTTTCGTGAATAAACTTTAATGTTTCTGTTATAATATTAGGAATTTGATTTATTATATTAGTATGAGTCATTTATATTTATTTTCAAGTTAGTAAGAAGTAAAAAAAAATATATATCTATATTTTTTTTTTTTTTATTAGACAAGTTAAATTAATTTTATATAGAAAATTATATTTTGTTTGAAGGGTTTATCATATATAGATGATGAGATATAAGAGAGTTTGGATAGTCATTTTTTTTAAAAAATTGGTAAGCTGATACTGAAGTTAAATAAGATTAGAATGATACTTGAAGATAAGATTTTATTAAGAGGGAGTCGGAATAACAAGTAGAGAAGAGTAGTAGTTTAAATGGAAAAGAATCATAGAATTTTATTTTAATATAATAACTTTATAAAAATTGGTAATTTATAAATAAAAATTTTGTCTTCACAAAATTGTGGAATAATTTTTAAATATTATTTTAAGAAAAGAATATATGTATTGCATATTTTGGTAAGACATATATATTATGAAATTACATCAGAATGAAGTAAATAGTTATATAGTCAATAAATGTCACATAATATTACAAAGTTATATCAATCTATACATTAATTGATATTTAGTTAATGCTAATAATAAATGTAATACATAATAGTTACATTATAATAGAAATAGCTATAATACTTAAGTGGAGTAGCATTTTAATTGTTAAAGTTTGTTTATTTTACACGTGCTACATAAGTGATATTTTACATAAAAGCCTTTTATTGTACTAAGTGATTATAAATGATATCTAGTAAAATATAAGTTCATAAACTCAATTAAATGTTACTGATAAAACATTTAAGAAATATATGAATTATTTATTTTGGATTATGGAAATAACAACAATGTAAGAATCTTGTATTATTATTATTTTTCTTATTTTTATTTTTCTTGATTTCCACTTGTAATGTAAATAATGTATATAAGTTGTTTATTAAAGTTGATGTAAATAAATTTGTTTAAGTTGTTTTAAAAGTGTGTCGAATTCATTATTTTGCACCACAGCATTTGACAACAGATAATTTGAATAAAACATAATATTTGCACAATATGAATTAAATTATTTTTTTTTTTAAAAAAGAAATACAGTATTTTCTGAATATAATTTATAAAAATTCATTAACATTAACATATTATGTTATAATGGTCATGAAATAATTATAATACACAATATAAGAGTATAATATTATTTATTGCCACATATTATTAGATTATAAGATTTTATTATATTCTCAATTAAGATACTATATGAAGATGAAAGACATGTAGATGATTTACTTGTTTTCTTAATGATTAGTAGTATAATAAAATAGATAAGGTTAACTTATACACTGGAGATTATTATTATTAGTTATTTATTATTATTATAAGTTAGGTGTAGTTAGGTTTGATATTAAATCCCTTATCATGCCTATCTGCAAGAAGTATTATTACTTTAAGATAATTAAAAGAACCTGAGATTATTTAGTTATATTTCTTTGATAAAAGATTGAGATTTATTTATTGCTATTATTGAAGTTAGTTAATTTTTATAAAAGACATAGGAGTGCTATAGATGTATTAGTGAGATAATAAAGAGGTAATAGTATTCTTATGCCATTGAGATAATGTCTTAGAAGACATGGACTCAATGTAAATTCATATTACCACTTGTAACTTCACTTCATAGTCTCATGATTTAATAAATACTTATTTAATTAATGCATGATATTGAACCATATTAATTTTCTGTTAGTTGTACTAAATCTGATAAGATATAGTATTATAAAAATATATTAATAATAGTTATACATATTTTAGCCGAGCATAACGATTTAATTGAGCTAGTCATATTTGAAGTTATATTATATATTTCTGGAAGTGAGGGTACAATATATATATGTATATATGCATATGTCCAAAAAAAATGGTAGGGTATATTCAAGTTCCTGTTAGTTAAGCTTATATTCTAAACAGCATTGATTTGGTGGTATGGATAAATAAAGGCTGGTCTCGATAGAATTGTAAGGTATTCTTAGAACTCCTCTAGCCTTACAGAATTAAAATTTTATGATATAATCAAAATTTCAACACTTAGTTAGTATATGTATTGATTGAGTGTTGGATTATCTGTTTTTTTAAAGAAGGGTTATAAAGCCTACTTATTTTATCTTCTGATATTTTCTCAACTATATCTAAGTTATTTTTTGGTTTCCTACTTCATTAACTACCTTACAGTAAAGTGAGATTTAAGGATGTGTCTCCTTTTTTATGATGGTTATATGGCTTGAACTCAACTGGTAATGTAGATGTCACATAGTTGAACTCATTACCCTTCAGAATTCATTAGCCTTCATCCTGCTTCCTTTTGAAACTTACTGAATTTTTGTAAGGACTAAACAAAAAATTGGAGTATCCAACATTCTGTATAGATCAACTCCTATGTCTCAGTTGGCTCTAAAGTATCCCAGTAATTGCTTTTACACTTACTTGGATATACTCTCATTACAAATTAATGAACTTATTTTTTTTGATGTTAATTCTCTTTTTTTTTCTAGTTTTAGCTAAAGAAATTACCAACCTTTTAATTTGCATATAAGATAAATATGTTAGCTATGTGGTCATTCTGATTGACAGAAATATCACTTCAAAGTGTGGGTATTATATGTATCCTTAATTTCTACTTCTATGTTTATACAAAACACATTCAGACCTGATTGTTTCATAATAGTGAATGGTCCTTCATATGGATAATAAAATTTTTGACATTTATTTTCTTGCTGTTTACTCAGATGGGGTGTTTTCACAAAAACTTTAACTCCTATCTTAAAATTGTGTGTACTTGGCTTCTTGTATTTACTCCTTTGCTCAGCCTTATCCATGAGTTGTTTATACACTTTTGTTTATTACTTTCCATGTCACTTTGAGTATGTTTAACCATGGTTGGTACTTGATTGTCATTGCATCCTTGAGCTGCTTGGTTGGCCAATACCTTATGTTGGTTAAATAACCATAAGTTGTAATTTATGTCACATCTAGGTGCATCTATTTATGCTCTACTTGCTTTTGAACATATCTTTCTTGTGTTTGTGACATCATCAGTTATTCTTTCCTTTTTTAAACATTATATTTGGTTCATTTCAGTGGGTTTGTCTGGTTTACATGTTCCATGTCACAATCCTTGAGGTCCATTCTTAATATTTGATTTCTAAGCATCTATATTAATATGCTTAATAAATGTGAATGGGCTTTCATAAGTATTGCATAACTTGTGGAACCATGGACCTTTTTGTTTCTTCATTTCTAATATGGTCATTTCCATTATTCTCCAATGACTTTCTATATTTTGATCATCCCCTTGCTTATGGAGAGACTTTAAATACCATAACACACATTTAAGATGATCCAGTCTATTGATTTCATTTGTGCCTTCAAAATTAGTTTTTTTATTGTGATAACTTTCTTTTGTGGTAGCCATTATAATTAGTAATGCTTTAATTTGATTGTTGTCACTCAGCTCACCAACATCATATCTAGGAAACATTTTAGCTTTGTTTTTAATGGTATCTACAAATGTGCCAGATGATTTCAAATATGCATCCAATTCACTTACCATCATACCTTCATTTACATATTCTCTCATAATATCTTTTTTAGCCTGTCCTTTTATTTGCCTAACTCACCTATTTTAATTTATTTTATTAGTTAATTATTTATTTATCAGTCTCTGTTTATCATTTCATTCTCATCAGTTAATTGGTTGCTACTTTGGTAAATTCATCAGGATTGTTGTATACTGTGAAATTTGACAAAAGAATAGGTTAAAAAAAAATTTTTTTTTAAGTTTCCAATTCAATGGCTGGACCCCTTCTGTTTTGTGCCACTAATGTTTGGGAACTAGAATGTAATGGTCTGGGTTTTCAAACAGAAGAAGAGGAACACACCTCACTATGGTTCAATCTAGGGTCTTCTGGTAGGATGGTAAGAATAGCATGATGAACTTACCTAACCTATGACCATATCTATCTCCAATGGGCTAGCTCCAAGTTTACATATTAAATCTAAATTACAATTTAGGCTAGTTTATCCACACTTCACCCCTATTTCATATTCCATTATCCCTCAGTTTTCAAACTCAGGGAAAATTCTGTCTTTGGCTTTCTACAGGAGTGAATTTAAGCCAGATAGCAACTACCATACCTCTATACAGGTTTCAGGTTTCATTTGAATTAAATATCAATCCAAACATATTAATGTATTTTTATATAAGAATAAAATGTGTGGGTGTATATATGTCTGGTTATATGTTGCTGAATAAATGTATAAATGATTTTGATAAACTAAAGACCAATGTAATTTAAACCAAATTAACAATGTTCACTAAATAAAATAAAAATTCATAACTCTTTAATATGATAAAAAGATTATAATTGTATGTGTCAAGAATGCATTTCTACCATATCAATGATTAAATGTTTTCACTATTTCAACCCTTATCTGTGGTAGAAATACATGACAAGGCACTAATTATTTACAAAGAAAATTGAAAAAAAAACCCTTTTGTTAAATTGACTGCAATGACTATGAAGCTGACTAACTAATTTATAATATTATATAAGTATATCCACAATAGCCTCATTGTCCAATTCCAGTTATTGATATTCCATCTTTCTTGGGGGATCCCCTACCTATGTACAATTCTCTAAAGTTGATAGGAAAGAGAAATTTGCACAATTAATCATTCATAGTGAAAAAATAAACATAATGATTGTTAGTTAATGATGAACAAGTAAAACACAAACTCTGTCCTGTAGTAGTGTATATGCATAATATGGAATAATATCAAAAAATCTTACCATATTCCATATCATAGTAGTGATGATCAAATGTCAACTCACTACAGAGGGAATGCTGACCTAAACTTTATGTAATATAAAAAAATAAATTTTGTCTAACTCAATAATTCTCTCCTCCCCCCCTTCATTTTGTTGCTTTCAATCATAATGGACTCTTCCAAGTTATAATCATATTTAAACTTCCAAGTATGGAGATAAATAAAACTAGAATTTTTACAAGCATATATATAAAATACACAATAAGTCAAAACATTCATTAGTACATCTTGGTTAATATCCATGAGTTTGAAAATAATGTCTCTTATGGATACAATCTATCTTTCTTTGGATCATTCTTCTTTGGTAAATCATCCATCGCTCACTAGAATTCTTTGGGAACACGCTTGAAATGATGTTGTTTCCATTTTTTGCAATTGCTTTCCTTCTGGATCCATTTAGACACTTATGTAGAACATTTGTATTATGTATCTTAACATTTGCTCCTTGTTAAATGAAAAAATTTATGTGTAAAGTAAATATATCAAAAAATTAAAGCTAAATAAAGGTTTATGTTAAGTGTTGCTTGTTTTAAAGTTTGCAACAGCATTGAGTCAGCAAACTAAGTTTGAAGAGTCTTCCTGCCTCTCCTCCAAATTTATTCCAGTGGTAATGGAAAATTCAAATCTAAAGGTTCCAGAATAAATTGATGCTGATTAGATAAAAGAAAACTAGATTCAGATTAACTGAATAAAAAGGTCAAATACTAAATCTGTCACTAGAGTTCTAAAATACCACATGATTTTCTAAGAAGTTAATCACATGATTACTAAAACTAAATTTTTTATTAGATTGTAAGTTATGCCAATTAAGTACTGATAAAATTGTCAATTTTTCTCCTGTCATAATATGAGTTTATAATCTTTTCTTTTTTTTTTAAAAAAAAAAAGTATATATAATAAATACCCCAAAATATAATTTGCTACAGTCATAATTAATCTCATACATTAATATTTTTTTATTGAATTCACTTAATTTACATCCACAAATTTATAAATTTAATTGGCTTTATTCATAATCTTACAAAAATTTTAAAACTAGTTGACCTCTAACCCGTTCATAAGAGTATAGATAAAAAAGTACTAAGCAAAGAACTTCTGATTTTGTATAGAAGCAGTTATGATCTTCTTATATCAACAAACTTGCATTCAGGTGTTGTATCATTTTATACTGAAAGAACTATAAATTCATAAAAAAAAATAATGATAGTGGTATTATAAATGAGATACCTGCGAACATGAAAAATTATTTTTATGTTTTATGAGTTTTTCAGTGTCATAGAATTATTAATTAGTCAGTATACTTTTTTGGCAAGTTAATTTAATGTAGTACTATTTTCCTATTGTTTTTTATTCTTTTGGTAAAAGAAACTAGCATTAGAAGTAGTGGCAAAACTATCATAAAAAACAACAACAACAAGATAATACTTGTGGCCTCTGGATATTAGGGACTCTTGTTATTTATATACATTTCTTCAAAAAATATTTAGGTATATATTATAAATATTAAAAAGGTCTTTTTTAAAATTGTGTCTAGGCTCAAAACTTCTATCCCTGTCACTGATTCAAAGATTTATTATTTTAAATTAAATATATATATAAGTTTTAACTAGGTTTAGAGATTTTATCGCGGGGTCTTCAAAATAATCCAGAAAAAAAGTAATTTGTGATTTTGTAAATAAAAGGCTAGAAGAAACTTTAAAAATTTTTAAGCATTGGTGGTCGTGAAGTTGTCCCGGGTTAGCAGGTTCGCTTGCTATGATACATAAAAAAAAAAAAAAACTTTTAAAATAAATGAATATATATATATGACAAGTATTTAAAAATTTTAATATATATAAATGAAAACAGTTTAGCGTTTTGAAATGAATACGATGAGGGGGGGGGGCTGGCTTTGAGACTTTTGGCTTTTAACTCAAATTTTTGTAGCTAAACCACTTCATATCTAAAGAGTTTGGCAGCGAGAAGATATTTCTTTTGTAATTGAAAAACAAAACAAAATGTCTTAGAATCTTCGCAGATTTCTGTACATAACTATATCTAATAAATGTTCTTTTTCATTTAGTTTAATAACATTTGTAGTAGTAGCATTAACTATTTATAAAACTCTTGGTGGATCACCTGTTACTAGGCTAGAACGTTCAGACATTAGTGTGCACAAATATAAACATGTGTACGTTTGCCATATGTAAAATTGGATGTGTGAAGCAAGAAGTCAACGACCTACTAATATTCTTTTTTTTTAAGTTCATTTTTGCATGACTTTGATCTGTGTTTATCCAGTTAATGTGAATAATATATTGAACTTAAGAAAAAGTTTATAGCGTTTTCATTAGATTAATTACAAGCTGTTCTGAAAATGAAAATTGTTTGAAAACAAAAGAAAAAAAAATTGAGCAGGCATCGTTTGCTTGCAGTTTGAAAATAATTAATTTCTGAAGTTAAAAATATCTTCGTAGATAATTTCAGACAAAGACCTAATTGAAGTAAACAGTTCTTAATAGAAAAAGAAAATCAATTTTTTAACTACAGTATTTGAAAGCATTTTTGTAACCTAATATTTATTAAATGTACTGGTCACAAGAGAGGAATAACGCAATCTTTTCATGTACGGTATTTTTTTCAGTAGAATGCTAAGTAAATGAATTGGAAGAAGGGAAAGAAACTCTTGTTAACGATAGGTCAATCTCATTTTTTAAGCCCAAGCTTTTAATTAGTTTTTTAAATCTATATACAACGTTTACACACAATTTTTAAAGGTTTTATTATAATTTAGATTTAACTAAATATTTAGGAATCCTATTTTAGATAGAAAGTTCACAATCCCCGTGGAATGTTCATTAGCGGTTAAAGTACATTTATTATTAAATTTCCTCTACACTTTTGTGATAATTAAATGTAAAGACTCATTTAGATCAAATGATGGTTGTTATCTTTTTGGAAAACTTTTGTAACTCTTGAAAAAGTTGAGTAAAACTTCGACGAAATTAAATTACACTATAAATAAAACAAACACATATAATTTCTCAATTTGTTTACTGTCTTTAATTTGTATTAGTATTATACTTTTGTTATTAATGTATTCTATATGCAGTGTAAAGAGACTTGTGGTAACCGTTTGTTCATCTTTCACAGTGTTCTCATCTCATTGGTTACTGTGGCTAAAGCGTAATCCAGAGTTTCTAATCTAATAATGGTTACTGCATCTCTAGGCCACATATTAAGGTAACATTCTCATGCAGTAGTGTTTACTACATTTACCAATTGTGAAACAACCTATGTGCTAATCTAATAGAAGTCGCTGTACCTCACTGCCATGATATGAACTGGTGTTTTAATCTAGTACTGCTTTGCATCTGCTTCCCATGAACCTGGATTTTTGGCTAATAATTGTTTCTACATGCACGTCCATGCAATTACCTAGAGTTCTCATAATGCTTAATTCATCAAATTACCATGCTGCAACCTGAGATTTAAAGTCTGGTAGTGGTTACTGCATTCACCTCTCATATCATTATACGAGTTTTTAATTTGGTGAGTAAATTATGAAAATCTCTTTAGCTAAATTACTGGCTTAGATTTTTTTATAGGTAATCAGACTCAACCAAGCTAGTCAATAAATATATGGCAATAAATAAAAATATAATTTTATTAATTAAAATGACTAAAAGTCCCAGGTTGATCTGGACCGATTAGATAATATTGATATGCTTCCTATAAAAAACAATAAAAAAAAATACAGTTACCTTTAAGATTCAGAACTCATCATGGGAAAATGCAGCCAATGTTAAATTTAATTCTACATAAAGCTCTCTTTCTAAAGATACTTTTCTCAGTGGCAGAGGAGCAAGTATCTAAAATAATGATCACAAATATATACGGTTGTCTAGCACAGCTGTATTTAATTTAAAAAACCAGAAAAAAAAAAGTATTTTTATTGTTTATATAAGGCATGTTTCATTTATCCAACTTCAAATTTTATCTATCATGTAAGATATGAGAAATGCATATTAAACTCTTAAAACAATTTTTGATGCATCAAAGCTTACTAACTAATCATTTAATAAATCTAATGTGCATTGTATGTGTTTCTAAGTTTTATTTAACTTTATAACTATTAAAAAATATAAAATTGCTATATTTTATTTCTAGTGGACTATTATAGTCAAATCATTATATTCAAAATAAACCAAGGTCTAACACCTATAAATATTTTTCTCCTCTGCCCCTGATAAAGATTTCATCATATTACAATAATGTTTATATGACTGATCATATTTGTCCTTAAAAAACTGATTTTTTATTTACTGAAAAATACTGAATAGATAATTGGATGTACTTAGTTTGGCTAAATAAATAAAAGTTTTTCATTGAGAAATTCTCACAGTTTTGGAAAAAATCTAGCCACCTCGCAAAATGAACAGCAGGTCATAAGCCTGAAAGCCTAGATGCATTTTCTCCTATACATAATATTATTTATATTGTTGATGGTAATTTATTATTTTTTTGTGCTTATCAACTCAGATTTGTATAATTGTTAATGCTTATCTGAAGATATTTGCAGATATTTTGCTATTATCTTCATGATTTCTTAATGTGGATTCATTCTTCCAGCCACACACGTGATAGGTCCTTTGTTTATTTTAGAAGGTTTGACTAAAGACTTTTGCAATTATCTTTGATCAATTATTCACTTCATGTTAACAAAACAGGTGTTTATGTACTGTAACTAGCAATTTATTTTTTACATTAACAAACTTCTAAATATCTTAAACAATTTATTTTCAAATTTTAATGACCCTTAATATAATATAAGATTTACCTGAGGGCATACCAGAAACTTTTAAGTATTTTGTAACTTTTATGTGTTAGTTTGTACTTTCTAACTTTTTAATGTTTTTGTTAGTTATCTCTGTAATTTCAATTTTAAATATATATTTGAATACTCATTAAGAATTGCAGAGAAATTAGGCACTGAAGCCTTGAAGGACTATGCAATTCTCTCTCACAAATGTAAATGTATGTAACATTTTCTCTTAGAATATAGGTTATGTATATCTCTTTAAGGAAATAAGAAACAAAGGTAGTTTTTTTACATAGGGTATAGTTGCATGTACCTTTCTGTCAAAGGATATAAGCATATTTACCTTTCTGAGGGCTATATGTGTATGAATTTCTTTTTCTCTCTTTGGTTATATATATTGAAACAGATAAGCTGTTCCTCAAATAAATATTCATAAGATCCCCCCCCATTCAAAAATGTCTAGCGTGATTCAGTTTAATTGGAAACGCAATAAAGTTGTGATTCGTTAAAAATGAAAAATAAAATCATATTTTTAATTTTTAGTATTGATGGATTTGAATAAAATGTTATATCGTCTTATTTTTTTTTTTTTTTTTATCTGTCTCAATAAAAAAAAAAGAAATTAATTATCCAATCATTAAAAAGAAAGAAAAAAGATACTTGAGTTAAACTGAGGCAGTATTCAAATTAGACACGTCGTGGGAAGAAAAGAACTTTTTTTTTCCTCTCGTCTTATACAGAGAGGCAGAACTTATTAAATCTTTTTTTTAAAAAATAAGTGTATTACTTAATTCTTTTGACACATTAAAATGGAAAAAGAAAACTTTACTAGAAGAATTATAATAATAATGGGGTAAATTAGTGGCTTCAATCTCTCCACGCTGTGCCATGACTTTCCATAAATGAAATAACCCGCCTTCTCTTGAGTAAAATGGACTGCAAAACTGGAAGGTAATTATGTTATAAGAATGTTTAGACATCTTTACCATGAATTATAAATTGACATCATGAAATATCTACATAAAAATTATTTTTATAAAATATTAAAACATATTTATCATATGTTATGAAGTGAATTTATGAAACGGTTGCATACGTTTTGTTTAATAAAATATTAAGACACCTTTATTATACGTTATAAGGTGAAGTTATGAAATAATTACATAGAATTTGTTTTGTAAAATATTGGAACATGTTTATCATACGTTATAGAGTGAAGTTATGAAATAGTTATATGCAAATTTATTTATAAAAATATTTGAACGCATTTACTATATGGATTAGAAATGCTTTAATTACTAAATGATAAATGCTCCACAAGCCAAACAGAGTTTATGTATATGAATATACCTTTATATTTGACTAAATTATAAATGCTTTAATTACTAAATGATAAGTGCTCCACAAGCCAAACAGAGTTTATGTATATGAATATACCTTTATATTTGACTAAATTATAAATGCTTTAATTACTAAATGATAAGTGCTCCACAAGCCAAACAGAATTTATGTAGATGAATATACTTTTATATTTGACTAAATTAGAAATGCTTTAATTACTAAATGATAAATGCTCCACAAGCCAAACAGAATTTATGTATATGAATATACCTTTATATTTGACTAAATTATAAATGCTTTAATTACTAAATGATAAGTGCTCCACAAGCCAAACAGAATTTATGTATATGAATATACTTTTATATTTGGCTAAATTATAAATGCCTCAATTATCAAATGATAAATGCTCTACAAACCAAGAATTGTTGAGTTCAAATATCTGCCAATCAGTAATAATTCATAAAATGATGAAATGCTGTATAAATCATAAATGCTTGACTGCTTCTAAGCTTCTTATAATGTAACAGAGTTTATGTATAAGAATATACTTTTATATTTGGCTAAATTATAAATGCCTCAATTATCAAATGATAAATGCTCTACAAACCAAGAATTGTTGAATTAGAATATTCCCAAGCTTCTTCTCACAAATGGATTCAAAATAAACTATTATTGAATTAGAATATTTCCAAGCTTCTTCTTGGATTCAAAATAAACTATTGTTGAATTGGAATAATTCCAAGCTTCTTCTCATAAAGGAATACAAAAATGAACTATTGTTGAATTGGAATATTTCCAAGCTTCTTCTCATAAAGGAATACAAAAAATGAACTATTGTTGAATTAGAATATTCCCAAGCTTCTTCTCATCAATGGATTCAAAATGAACTATTGTTGAATTAGACTGTTTCCAAACGTCTTCTCATAAATGAACTTGTAAATGAACTATTGATAAAAAAAAAAGAACTGCTTCTAGCTCTTTCATAAGTAAAATGAAAATGAGTTATCATGTGGATAAAATGAACTTTGTTAGAAATTGCTAATTAATTGTTATTTAATAAATTTTTTTTTTGTTACTAAAAATTAAATTGGTTATCCAGTTGTCCAGTTTTGTTTTGTTTTATCGCATCACTCATCAATTATAGCACTGGTTCATGAGAATCTCATGCCTTCTGAGCTATGTCTGACATAACTAAACCCAGGCCAGTCAGGTTGTAGTGAGACGGAACTCTAATGGCGCTGTTTGGAAAACCAAACATATAAATGTGTAGATGTTCCCAGTTTTTATGGTACTACATCCTCTGATGAGCAGGAAATATTGTTGTAGGAGGCATTAACATCTGCATTAGGAATGTCAATTGATAGTTCCTTCCTACAGCATGCTCATCAGAAAATTGTTACAACTGATGTAATAAAAGGGTTGTATGGCGGTCCGGTTACAATATATATAGGTTATTTTTCAGAGAATGAACTCTGCTTATAATATTATAATCTTAATTTTTATTATCAACATTGACTGTAATACAAAACTTTACTGAATTACCATGTAGCTTATCTATAGATCAGCTGTTAAAAAAAAATTAAAGCTTTTCCTTGAAATTTTCAACTACTTCAAAAATTCTCTTAGCTTTATTCAAATATGATCCAAAAGTTAATGCAAGAAAAAATATATTATAAAGCTTTTTTTATATATTAGAAGACTATATAAAATAAATACAGCCTAAGTCTCTGCATTATAGGTATTTGATTGCAACTTTTATGCTTTTCTTTTTCTTTTAAATGTGTCAGATAAAAAGACAAATTATCTATTAAACTCTGGAAACATTTGTTATTAAATTATAGTAATAAAATGGATTATTGATGCTAAATAATAATTTTAATTTAATGTATTGATTCATTCTCTTACTATACTTTAGAAATATTTATAAAATAATCAATATTTAGTGGATAGTTTGTGCTTATTGGTCGTTATTAGTGAGGAACATTGGATTTCATGCATCAATCCAGAAAATATCTTTACTCTTATTACTCTATTCAAGCTAATGCCTTCAATATTTCATTCTGTAATCATATATATATATATATATATATATATATATATATATATATATATATATATATATATATATATATATATATATATATATATATATATATATATATATGGATGAAATAAGAAAGTGTACAGGGGTGATGTGGAGAAGAGAAGCTAAAGATCGGAGAAGATGGATTAAACTTGGAGAGACCTTCATCCTGCAGTGGATTGATAATGGTTGATAATGATGATATATATATATATATATATATACATAAAAAGGAATGGACATAATATAATAGTGACAATCAAATCTGCAGTACAGTTTCTTCCTGTTGGTTTTTATCAGTAAAGAGCATTGGATGGCACATAGCTATTTAGAAACCATTTTTATTTCTATAATATTATTCAAGCTAATGACTTTGTTACTATATTTTATAGTCACATATGTAAATATAAAAACAGTAAATTTAAGATAACAGAACCAATCAAATTTCTTAACTAGCATCTATCTATTGACCTTCATCATCAAAAAAGCATTAGGTATAACATATGTATCAAACTTTTAATGGTATTTCTTTTATGCTAGTCAAGATAATGACTTGAAAGTTTCAAAACATTAAGGTGTTGAACTATTTTAGTAGATATGTTTATGTATGTGGGATTAAAATAGAGTAATAAGATGAAATACCAGTGTTAAATATAATTTTAAAAAATCAATGATGATTTTAAGAATAATTTTACTATTATAATCTATCTGATAAATGAGTAAATAAAATTAATATTAAACAGAATAAAATAAAGTTAAGATTTCTAAATAAAATGTAGCATTAAACTTGCAATTAATTTTCTAAAATTGTTATTTTAAAATAAAATCATGTCTTGTCTGTTTATATCATCCCCCCCCCCCCTTTATTAGTGAAAAAAAGTTATTGTATATTAAATTTTTATATTTGACTGGCTCTTATCTTTTAAAGTCATTAATCTTGTGGTAAGATTTGTAGAGGTCCATACTGTCATATCTAGGCACATTGTCTATAGGTTATAGCCTTAATATATATTACTTAGATAATTTAGTAAGACTTAAAAAATTATCAATTAAAGCTTTAAAAGAATATATGTAAATAATAAAATTATTTTTAAATATAAATTATCAACTTTGAAAATAAAAGATTAGAAATAAAGATCTCAATACAAAGAAATTTCCAAAAGACTTCTGCCTAAGAATGTATTCAATGAAAAAGAAATACTATTCCTAATAAAATATTTTTGTTCTGATTAAATTTTATTAAAATAGTAATAAATTCAAGAGCTAAATCCACTTTATATTTGCTGTTATATATATTTTGGACAAGCTGGTTTTTTATAATATCAATTATATTCTAACAAAAGCTAAATAAAATATTATATACTTATTAAGAAATAAATAATATTGTAATTCAAATAATTCTTCTTACACTTTTTTTGGCAAAAACTTATTATTATTATTACAGTTTTGACTATTATATATAGATAAGAAATAAATAGTAAATTATTTTTATAAAAAAAAATAAGAAACTTGTGAATAAATAAATATACATTTTTTTTTCATTACACTGAGGCAAAAAATTGTACAAGTAGAAATATATTTATTTTCTGGTATGGAGTTTGCATTATTTAGAGAAACATGTATTTTACCCTAAAGCAAAATATTTCTCTTCATTACAATGTACCTAATACTGATAAGATCTACGCCAGGGGTCCCCAACTTTTTTGCACTTAAGAGCACATTCTATAATATTGGCTAGGTGGCGGGCACCATTTATTTTTTCAACCAGGTGGCGAGCACCATTTATTTTTTCAATATAAATTTATAGTTGGATATTGTTTATAATACACATAATGCACAAAAAAAATTTATTTCAAAAATAAAATTTTAATATATAATTAATGTTTATATATTTATGCTGTAAAAGTATAGGATGCCCTACAATTTGATTACAATATAATACAATAATTTTAAAAATTAAATTTATTTGTATCAGATAAATAATTTTTTATCATGTTCAGATAGTGGCTGGCACACATAAAATGGTCTGCGGACATCATGGTGCCTGCAGGCATAGGGTTGGGGATCCCTGATCTAGGCAAACTAATTATAATTCAAATATTGCATTTTAAATTAAATTGAAATGTGGAATAGATTCAAGCTGTTGGAAGTACTATAGCTCTAACTGCAATACCAATAAATATGGAATTTAAGCATAGATATATAATATATTTGTTATGAGGGTTGTCCTAATTTCTTGATTTTTTCATAAGTAAAAGTTTAATAAATTGTTTCCAAACATTAAAAATTGTAATTTTAGAATATCTTATGAGGTTATTTACCATTATTATGTATACAGCTTCTTTATTTTTTTTTCTTTTTAGATTTGACTGTACAATATTGTGATGTTTTCACAATAAAACATTTACTATAACATGCATGGTATACCATTTCACACACACACACACACACACACATATATATATATATATATATATATATATATATATATATTGTGACCATCTGAATGGGCACAGGGGTTTAAGATACTTTGTATCTGCACTGAATAGTTATATTATATTATTAAAAAAAATGAAATAGCCTTAGAATTTTAAAATTTTTTGCTGGAGATTGTTTAAAGCTTAGATATGGGTTGTTTATGTAGTTTATTGACCACTTGAGAGGTATTCATTATTATTAGTGTGGTTAATGAGGTATTTAGTGTAAGGAAGAAGGGTTGTTTATTAATGGAATTAATACATTTTGTCAGAAAGATGCAAAGTTATTTTGTTAGTGTAATATTTGGTTGAATGGTTTCAAAATCTTTTATTCATTAATACTTATCCTTTTGTCAACAATTAATAGCCATTTCAATTATATTTAGTTAAGATAGTTTAATATTTAAGTTGTAGTACATGTGCATGCATGTATGACTCTGCATCATTTTCATCTTTAATAACAGCAAACAATAGTACATTCACAATAAAAAACATTTAAATTACAGTAGTTATCTTAAATAATTTGACAAATATATATTTCTTTCCAATGATTAATAGATAGTTGAATCAATAGATTATTTTACAAATTAAATAAATTATTAATCATTTTTATTTAATAGTTAATTAATATTCATTTTTCTTTCAAGTTTGTAAAAGCTATTTATTTTATTATTATTTTTATCTTGATTTTAATTCTAAAAATCAAAGTGATTTTTTTTTGAAAAGATTTTTTTTGAATATGTAATTAGCTGAGCTAGAAGAGAAGCGTGGGAGTAATCTTGTGGAAGGAAATGAACTTTGCTAAAGAGAGCTATTTAACAAAGATCTCCAGTGGAAAATTTGCTTATTATGTAATGTAATTGTAGTCAAAAACAGTGGCTCATTTTTGTGAAAGTAAAACCAGTTGCTGAAGTCAAATTGATTTTAAAAAGACTTTGGAGTAAAATTTCGAAAGAATCCAAGAAATTTATTATGGGACAAATTAATTTCAGAATGCAGTTCTAAATTTTAAAAGGTACTCAGTTTACTTTACTCTCCTCGATTTAAACATATTGAATTAACCTCTTCCTAACTATTGCTCTTTTAAAAATGTATGTTAATAACGTCCAGTCTATGTTACTTCACTTAATTGTCATTTTAAATAGGAATAAATTGCATGAATATTATTGTTGTATCATTAACCAACATGTGTTCTTTAATATATCTGGAAAACATATGCAGAACTATTTTACAGAATATATTTTAATTCTTCACTATTTTCCGTGTTATGTTTTTGTGAGAATTAAACATAAATTTAAGGATATGCATAGTTTGATAAATCATGACATGTTTAAATTCATTATAAAGAGATGACAGTATTTATTTGTCTGGTATTTCTGGAAATAATACGTATTTTAAATGAAGGAAATAAAATGTGAGCTACTTCAAATTAAGTATTTTCTTAAATCAAATGAAAGGATAGAAATGCGGATAGTTTTTGTTCTCTTCGATAAAGATGGAAAATAAAACAAAATATTATTAGTTAAGAATTACTAAGGAAACACGGTATCTTAATGGACAATATTTAAGAATAAACCAGGTGTATAATAAATTATAAAGTGTTAAATGCTATTCAAGAAACTACTAAAATAATTACGTATTTAATTTAGAACTACAACGGAATAAGTGAGATAATTCTTGTCCAACAGTAGTTAAGAATTTATTATACTCTCATCATAGAAGACAAATTGATTGCTTATGTATGATACAGTAACTTAAATAACTTTGTTATAAACATTGAAGATGCTGAGTCCTATTTAAGCATGATTATATTTGTTTGGTTACCCTGCAGCAGTTTATTTTAATTTAAATTCAGTTTGGAATGTGTCCCATATTGTTTCATAAACCTGGAACCGAGCTTTGCAAGTGAACTTTTATTTTAAGTTACAAAACTAATAACCTTTGTTTCTTTATTTTTTTTTTATTGCTTGTCATAATTAATGAATATGATAGGTTGATAGGCTTATTTATTATTATGTTCATTTATAATTTGGGTTATTTTGATCTTCAAGACTGTCTCTGAACAGTATCCAAATGAGGAATACACTAGTAAAAATTGATTGTGTTCAAATAGGTCTTATTGTGCTTTTAGGAAGGTAAAATAAAAAAATTTTTTTTTCAAATATATTATTAGAGAGGTTTATATTTATATTGCATACTTTATTATCTCAAAGTGAGAATTTTTTTTTTAAATCAATGAACGTATAATAGAAATAGTTTGCAAGATATGAAAGAAAGTTTGTTCGTAATAATTATAAATATTAAATTTTAAAAGTCATCTAAAGTTTATTTTGAATTAAAAGTTATACCTTAATGCAATATTTAATTACCGTGTTGCCTGCATAGTATGTAATTTAGCGTTAATTTTATATATTTTTGTTCGCGGGTGTGTGTTTGTTTTGCACAATTATGATATTTGTTTGATAAAGTTCAGTTTGTGAATATTTTATGTATAAATTTCAGATGCTGTCGTATTCTACTGAGTTGAACAGATTGGTATGTTATCTGTATGTATTTATCTTCCAGCGTGTATTTATAATGTTCAATATTTAGAAAATCTATGAGAATAGAAAGAAATATGATTGCGTTATAATGCCTGTAGGGATAAAAGATTTTGCTTATTTAGTCTATGTTAATAATTTTCCATGAGTAGAGCCTACTTGATATTATATGCGTATGATTAAATGATATTTTGAAGTGATGTTTTCTTAGGGCCCTGGTGATGAGGAATAAGTCCTCACCAATAATGTATTTAGAAGTAGATGAGTTTTTGTTGAAGTATGATTAAATGATGCTTAGGAAGTTATGTGATGTTTTTTTCTTAGATTCTGGTGATGAGGAAAAAGTCCCCACCAAAAGTTTATTTAGAATCAGATGAATTATCGTAGAAGTATTCAGTAAGAGTTTATCTGCTCCTCATGTAGATTTCCCTTATAACGTATAGTATATATAATCATGAAAATATAGCTGTGTGTTAATTAATAGGTGTCCAGATAAATTGTTATATTAATTCTTGACGTAGTATTAGTATCTTATTTCATTGATGAATTACGACATTGTCCGAAATAAAATAATTGTATAATATTTTCTTAATAAATGGAGAGTTTATAGAAAAGATTGTTTTAAATTATTGCTGCTTGAACGTGCACACACACCCGTAATATAAATAATATCGCATATATAAAGTATAGAATTATTGAAATCAAAATGAGAAATAAATGTTTTTTGAAATACATTACATTCATTTAAATATAAAGTATTGAGATTAAAATGGGAAATAAATATTTTAAAATTATCAGAATAAACATGATTTTGTTGCTATGCATGAAAGATATACATAATTGAAAGTGATTATTTAGTCAATTAGAGAAAGATGCTTTGTTGAGAGCCAAATATAATTAATTTGATTTATTTTGTTAATCAAGAGTAATATCCTCTCAAAAGTATTTTTTTTTGTGCTAATAATATAACATGTTATTTATTTATTGTCATGTAGATGAAACATGTAGGCAAAGCTTGTGTTCGAAGCCAGGATATTTAAGTTTTGTTAGTAATTTGCTTTGATAGTAGGGATAATCCCAAACTGATGCTCAAAGTTTATTTGATAATTTAAAAATCTGTAAGATAAATAGTCCAATTGTAAATATCATGTTAAACCAAGTTTATTTTATCGTAATAAATGATTTGTTTTAGTTATTTAAAATCTTAAAAACTGTGTCTTGAGTCATTCTTGTGTACATTCGTGTTTCCATTTCCAGATCTCCATATTTCATAAATCTATTACAAAATAGATATATTATTTTAGAGTTATAATATTAAATTTGCTAGTGTCTGACAATATTGTTTTTCTTAATCCAAACATTATAAAAGAACATTTGCCACTTGACAAACGTATTAGAAAGGTTGCCAAGTTAGTATATTTGTTAGATGATGATATGAGATTAAAATACCCTATCTCTATCATTATCTTATTATTGAAACACAGTAAAATATTTAGTCAATTTGTTTCATTACCTTTTATCATACTTTAGAATTATAACTTATGGGATAATGTAGTTTATTTAATTCAACTGTGTTTGTTAAAATTCCCTGAGATCTTATTGTTTATTTTTTGATTGGCATTAAAGTAGATGTTTAGATTATGATATGCCAAGTCATAGAATTGTTTAAGAATATAATTATAGCAAGCTGTGATATATGTTATACTTGGATGAGGGAAGAAATTAAGTTTAAAGTATATTTTAATAGACTGTACCAAATAAACATTATGATTCTTTATCATACAATTAATTAACAAAGGAATTTACATTATATTAAATGTTTTATAATATTTCTTCTTTTATTCATTTATTATTATATATCTTATGAACTGCCTATAGCCTCCCACTGAGCTGAGCTGAACATAAACTTAAATATAGAGTCTCAGTAATAATTTTGTATTATATATTTTGTTATATTGTTCTATTTATTAATAGTACTGGCGCCTGGGCATTTCGTTCATGTAATGTATATGAGCGGTGTTGGGAGTGTAGGTTATAATATATATATTTTTTTGTTTTTATATATATATATGTATATATATATGTTCTTTAATCATTATTTTAAGCTTTTTAAAATAAGTTTTTAATAGATAAAATAGTCCTTTTCACATTTACATGACACTTTGTGGATATAGACTTTTTTTAATAACATTTTCAGTTAGAATATTGTAGTAGTTAGGATTTTATGCAGTGTGGTATAGCTTTAGAAAATGCCATTTTATAGTGGTTGCAGATATTTTTTAGTTTGTGAACTATCCCTGGTGCATATGAATATTCTACAGTGACTAGAATTAGTTATTTTTCTTTGATTTTTTTTTTGTCATTGTCATATTGAATAACCATTTGTCATGAAAGTTTGTTCTATGTAAGACGTTTTTATTAAATCACAAGATTTTGCATAAACTTCTCTTGATTGATTTAAATAAATTGAAAATATAGTGAAGTACTGCTAATAATTCAAATTTAAAAATCTAAAATAATTGTGTCATATTTTAGCAACTAATAAAATTTGAATTATTTCTTAACTGAAAATAATTGACCAATAACATCTGATGAGAGTAAGATGTGATATGCTTCTCTGGCCTTATGATTATCTTCATGTTGCAATTTTATTCTAAGAAAACACTAAAATATAAAAAAAAAATGGATAAGTCCTTTGCAATGTACAAAATAACAAATAAGAGAAATTGTAATGCAATCTATTATTGTGAAATAAAAACTAGTTTATATTCTCACCAACCATGAAGTCCATCCATATAATAAATATATATAAATTTTTCTTACAGCTTCATATTTTTATTATAATAATATGATATAAGCTATATATATGCATTGGTGAATAATCATGATGATAAAAAACAAAAAAAAAAAACAAAAACAAATTATATTGCACTTTGTCAATTCACCAAATGCTATTATTAATACTAATGAGCAAGCAGAGTTCATTTAAACAGTCATAAGAATTTGGATATTTAAATTACTGTTTTACATCAATATTTTTTTTTGTTCTTCTCTCATCCAAATACTTTATTTTTGATTCCTTCTCATCACTACTATCATTCAAGATGTACAATTTAATTCCTGGATCGACCATGTGGTATCACTCATGACCTAATTGTATTGTTATCACATGAGTATTTATGTTTGGACATGTTTAAGCTAATATGTGTATTAATTTAAAACTGATAAAGCTACTTGTTACTCAGCTATTGAGAAAATAATAAATATCCATGTGTATCCTTTAGCATAAAAATGGGTGATCACAATTTTGAGCAATATATTAACATCAAATTTTGTGTGAAAATCAGTAAATGTGCTATTGAAACCAAGTGGCATATATTGAAGATGCTAGAAGAAATTGAGAATGTGTTTAAGTGGCAAAAGACATTCAAAGATGGGTGAGAAGTTGTAATGAATGATCCCAGAAGTGGACAACTCAGAACAATAATGACTGACATTAATATTATCAAAGTGTTAGATACTATATGATCCAACAGATTATTAAGTGTGAGATTGATAGTTAAAGAATTACAGATTATTCAAGAGATAATTACACTAATTTTAAGTAAAGAATTGGGCAGGAGAAATGTTTTTGCAAAATTTGTGTTTCAGTTCTTGATGGATGAATAGAAACAATGCCAGTTTGATGTTACAATTGAACTTTCTTTAAATACACATCTGCTTCCAAGATTAATTACAAATGGTGAAAGTTAGTTCTTTTAATATGACCCAGAAACAAAACATTGGAGCATGAACTGGAAATCTTGAGATTCACTGCACTTTAAAAAAGCAACTTGACATGCTCACAGTTTAAGACCATGCTAGTATGTTTATTTGATTGCAAAGGAAAAGTCCACCAACAAGAATTTATTGAACAGGGACAAACAATCAACCAACAATGTTATTTAAAAGTAATTAAGAGGTTTTGAAATTCTGTTCAGAGAAAAAGACCCAAATTGTACCTGACAAGTCCATCATTGAGCATGACAATGCACCAAATCATAGTGCACTCATTATGAGAGACGTTTTGGCTGAAAAATCAATTATACAACTAGACCATCCTACCTATTCACCTGACTCAATCACCCGTGATTTTTTGTTAAAAACTGTGCTGAAGGAACCAATATTTTCTACAATAACTGATATTCAACAGAATGTAAGACGGCTGCTTCTCTATATTCTTGAAAATGCATTCCATGTGTGCTTCCAGAAATAGGAATGTTATTTTAACTAGTGTTTAGATATATAAAAAAACTACTTTGAAGGTAACAGTAAACACTAGTATACATATTCACATGTATATTTTATAAAGTTGCATCCCAGAAATTAAATTGTCATACCTTGTACATTTCTTTATATTTGATGAAGTAGGTGTTTATTTGAAAAAGGGGATTGGAAGCTAATTTGAATATATTTGTAAAAGGGAAGATAATAAATTGTTGATTGAAGTCTCATAGTGAATCCCAAGATATAAAAAGTAACCACATGAAAGATGAATGGTTGAAATAAAACAGTTTATTGCTATGATGTACAAATGAGATTATATATCAATAATATTAAAGAGTGATTTTTATATTTCTGTGGATCAATAATGTTTGAAAATGACGATGATGATATTACGTCAAATTATTTTAAAATCCATAAGATAACATGACATTAATAATGGCTAGATCTGTCGTAGGTAAGTTTCGGTAAGGAGTAGTTTGCTATTATATTGTAGTTTGTTACACTATGTTGTACGTTCTGCTTTTTTTTTTTACTTCTTAATTTTTTTTTTATAATAAATTTGAACTTTGTCATTATTAATTACATATATATTTTTCCACATGCGTCTGTGTCTTTTAACTTTGGCAATATTTTATCTACAATTTAAAGAACTAGTTCAATAAAAGGCTGTGTTTAATGCTGATATAAGCACGCAGTCGGTATTACCTAAACTAGATTGGTTTATTTTTTTAAAGTAATTATAGCAGTCTACTAGTTCTCCTCCCTTGAGATTATCTGAACCTGAAATTGCCAATGTATAGAAAGAAATCTAGAAAATGCCAAGTACCGATGAAAAATTATTGAAAATGTTGCTTCTCTTTTAATATATGGCTTCAAAAAGAGGTAAACATAATGAAAAAATAACAAGACTCCACCTGTTATAGAGTCAAGTCTTCTCTGATTGAGTTAAGTTCTGATGACAAAATTCCTCATTTTCACAAGAAAAAAACAATTTATTGTTTTATGGGATTCCCAGTTTAACCGTTCCGTTTCTTTCTTTAACTGAACAAATAGAAACAGTGAGACAATCGTTTTTAAAAACAAAAATAAAATTCCAATAAATAGCATAAAATAACAGTAATATAAAATTATTTTAGTAAACATCAGCAATAATCGAATATTATTAATACTTGATCACAGATTCGCTTGAGACCATTTTGAGAAAAACAAATCAGTTTTGACAGAGGACATATAAATAGATGCAGTACCGCATTCTTAAAAGTGTTTGTAAATATATTTATATTTCAGATCAAGCGTTCTCATCAATGATGGGACATAGGAGCCCATTGCCAGAAACTATTTTAGAATTAATAAACCTGGCTTTTCAGATATGTTATACTTTACATTAAGAACGATTACAAAGCTTTTTGTAAACATGGATATTTTATTCGGTAAAGTTACTTCATTTTTCATTTCTTTCCATTTAAATAACCCATATATATATTGATAAGCTTCGAGTACTCTAACAGAACATCCGACTGTTTTCCTTATGACCTAGAGTCCCAAGTCCGAGCAAGGGAAATTCTTTCCAAGAAGTTTACGCTTTTTTTTTCCTTTCAGATACTTGGCTCGTAAAGACCATCTAATATTAATTATTAAATGAATATCTAGCTAATCATAGTTAGAAAATAAATCAAGATTGGAAAAAAAGCCAAATTCTCAGTAATCAGTAAGCCTGGTGGGAGTACAGCTTCTCCTTCACTATTCATTTTATAGAAGCTGCTATAGAAGACTTTCCTCTATTTATCAAAAAATTTGTTTTATCTCTTTACTTATATACATTAATAAATTCTAATTCATTTTTAACACTTAATATCCTGAAGGTGTAAAGTATAATTATTTTAAAAGTATATATAAAATTTAAAAATATATAGCTTTAAATTAAATATTTCAATTATAATTAAAATTATCAATATCTTTAATAAAAATTCTTGGGAATATTATTATATATTATTAATTAAACAATTTGCTATTTAACTATTTTTTTGTTACATATTTTTCAAAAATAGTTCTGAATTTAGATGAATTTTTTTTTTTTAGAAGATTAAGGTAACTCTAGACAATGAGATACAGAGCAGTGAAAAAAAGAAGAAATGTAAAGAAACATACATAATAAAATATCCTGACTCGGCTCCCACATTATTCAGCAATATTATCACCAAATGTAATTGTAAATATGATCTAGGTATTCTAACATATCCTGGTCTTCATTATGATTTATATAAGTCTTTAGGCAAATTATGCAGAACTAGATAGTAAATTATTTTATGTTTAATATTACATAAAAAATTTAAATATTTGCATTAGATTCATATATATAAATATATGTTTATTATTCACACTTTCACATACATAGTATATATATTTATATAAGACAAATGGGAATGTCTTATTTTTATAGATTATCAATATTATTGTATTACTACTTTTT